>BSBK01001604.1:0-600000 GCA_027943335.1 Chamaecyparis obtusa
ATATATATATATATATATATATATATATATATATATATATATATATATATATATATATATATATATATATATATATATATATATATATATATATATATACATATATATGTATATATAGATATATATATATATGTATATATATATATATAGATATATATATATATATATGTATATATATATATATATATATATATATATATATATATATATATATATATATATATATATACATACATATATATATATATACATACATATACATATATATATATATACATATATATATTATATATACATATATATATATATTCTTTATTTGTATACATACATTTATGCTCTAATTTTATTTTTATTTTTTAATTATTCTTTTACCTTTAATTATTCATTTGCTTTCCCATGATATATTATTCATTTGTTCCCCCCTGAGATTTACCTTTATTTAGAGTTTTTTGTGAATTTCTTGTTTGTCCTTGTCTATTTCAAGTTCTTATGTATTTTTCATCCCCCTATTTTGTCTCTGATATAAGGACAAATTTTGCTCTTCTACCCTATTTTCTCCTAGGGCCTTCTCTAGGGCCACTTCTCTAGCCCACCAGGGTCCTTCACTAACCCTAACACTAAGGTTTCTTCCCACAATCCTTCTCCTATTCAATTTGCCCACACCAAGAATGAAATCCTCACAATCTCCACCATGTCTTATGGATGTCTTCTTACATCCACCTCCAAATTTGACTAAGACCAATCAATAAATGGAGAGAAGGCTTACTTCTAGGGAATTGGGTCCAAGACCATGCCTAACTTCACAATTTGCAATGAAATCCCTACTGATTCATGATTTGGCTTCAAATTGACCCAAATAGGGCTACAAGGAATTAGGCCCTAAAACACTCCTTTTGGGATCCTAACTCCAAAATATGCTTAACAAGATGGAAAACAAATGATATTTCTAGATACCCTTTGGAAGAACCTTAAGATTTTTTGGTCTCACTTCCCCAACTTGTCCATACAGTGGGTTGCTAGATTTACGCCTATTTTAAACAGTTTCAAGAAAATTGGATAGTGACCTCAAGGGTTTGTCCTCCCACCTTCGTACACTCTTTGACACCGAGACCTCTCCTTGGGCATAGATCTTCCTCACACATATATCCTCCTCTCTACATGCTTATATTGAAGCCATCAATGCATCCAATCCCTCTTTTTAATGTTGCAGTTCACTGTCTTCCCTAGCCATGCACCTATGGCTCACCTAGGGCATCACTGTAAAAACATTGTGCTAGCTTTGCAGGGCCCATCCTATTGCACACATATAGCACAAGCAGTCATATCCTAAATCCAAAGAGCCCATACTGAAGCCATGGTGGGAAGATGAGCTATGACTCCATTCAACAAAAACTGCCTAGATGAAACCAGTTATAGTTGAAAGAAACTAAATATTTTCAAGTAGCACTCAAAACAAAAAAAATGTTAAACTAAAACAATGTAGAACCAAGTAATACCCTACATTACAACATTCACGTGCTACAGTGCTCAAAATAATCCATGAAATCCTACTATAATTCATTGTTTCTCAACATCCACACAAAATATAGAGCAACAACTTCTTTCTATTGATCCTATCCGTACTTCCAATGATCAACCTTTGCAAAAGGTCAACTTGGGTCTTAAATAGAATCATTAGTTATTTAAGACCGCATTAGGTCTCTCCTTCATCAGCTGTGGACCAATAACTAACTCGGTCAAGCAAGATTTGAAAGTTTTAAAAGTTGGTAATGCAACATTTGTAACTTTTTAGCAACTTTTTACTACTTTTTCCAAAATTGAACAAATGACCTCCAAAAACATTATGATCTACTCTTGGTACCTTGACCAAGACTAAAACATGATTTTGACCTTCTGTAAACCCTAATGACATCATGCTGACATCATCCTTACACAAGCACTAATAAGGGCTTTACAACTTTCTAGCCACTAATTGCTAACTTCTAGGAGTATCTAGGAGTTCTAAGACCTAATCACCTAGACCCTAATGCATTAAAGTAATGGTCAACATGACCTTGAGTTACAACACACCAAAAATCTAACCTAAGTCACACACAACACCAAAAACCAATGGATGGACTGATTTAAGCAATCCAATCCAAGGGTGCTCTTGCACCATACTCCCCCCCACAAAAGGAAGTTAGGTCACTCCTTTAGACAAAATATCCTCATTAATTCCCATATTCTTGAAGTCTATAGATGTAATTCATGTTTCCTTTGATTCTAGTTTGTTTCTCCATTTGATAAGATGCTCCATATATAGCTTGTGCCTTGTAGACTTCTTCACCCTGAACTCCAAGACTATCTCAACTACCAACTGATCCTTGGGGAGTAAGGAAACTAGGTCAACATCCTTGAAAAACTCTTGACTATTTTGATCAATGTCAGTCAATGGTCCTTTGTACTTGATCAAATCTATCACATTGAAAATAGGTGAAAGATTTAGATCGGATGGTAGATCAACTTTGTATGCATTAGCCCCATACTTGTCTAAGATTTTACATGGTCCCACTCTCTTCATATAAAGTTTATTGGGAATCTCCATCTCCAACTTGGATTTTTTCAAATGGACCATGACATAGTCCCCTACCTCAAATTGAACATCCCTTCTCTTCTCATCCATTTTAAACTTCAATTTTTGTGTAGTCTCCTGTATAGACCTCTTCACCTGTTCCTGTATCTCCTTCATTGTTTGAGTGAATTCTTCAGCATGACCACTCCTATATTTCATAGCTAGGTATGTCCAGGATCATGGTATGCCAAACTAGGCCCTTAAGTGGCAATGAAAATTCAGAAAATCAGGTTTCAACAAGTTGACATAAAAATGTGAACAAGTTATAAATATTATATAACAAATATGTAAGAAGAGAATTTGTAGAAAAATGAATTTAGTTTCCAAGATACTATGCCTTTTTTGAAAAAATATTATTCTATATGTTGAAAATTTCAAATTTCAATGTAGTAGTATGAAAATTTCAAGAAAAATATAAGAAGTAGGTGCATGTCTGACCACCTTAAACAAAATCAAATGATAATTATTTTTTACAAGATTCTAGATATAAGTAGTAGACTCATGTCTAGATGTGACACATATTTTTTTGTAATTTTTTTCCAAGTAAATAATTAATTATGATTTTTCTTCTAAAACTTTTCCAGAATACAAAAAATATCATGTCTGACCACGTTAACTTAGTCTAAACTTTATCAATTTGAATTTTTTTTTAATTTTTATTGTAGTAGGAAAAACATAGAATGGGACACATGTTTTGGATTTAAAAAATGTTATACAGTTTAAAAGTTATAGCTATTTTCCAATGTCTATCAATCAGGACTAGAAAGATAACGAGTAGGTGTATGTCCAACCACATTAAACAAAATAAAATGATAATATTTTTTTATAAGATTCTAGATAAAAGTAGTAGACTCATGTCCAGATCTAAAGTATATTTTTTTGTATTTTTTTTCCATGTAAATAATTAATTATGATTTTTCTGCTACAAATTTTCTTGAATATAAAAACTCTCATGTTTGACCACCTTAACTTAGTCTAAACTTCATAAAATTGAAAGAATTATTTATTATTATTATATTAGGTGAATCATAGAATGTGATGTATATTTCAGATTTCAAAAATATTATATTGTTCTAAAGTTATAGTTGTTTTTCAAAGAGTCCATCAATCAAGACTTCTTTTTCACATCGCCAGTTTTTGGCATACCATGATCATGCACATACCTAGCTCCAAGATCTCTGAGCTCATATACACCCCTTGGGTGCATACCATAAACCACTTCAAATGGGCTCTTACCTATGGTTTTGTTCACACTATCATTGTAAGCATATTTAGCGTGGGGAATCATCACATCCCAAGTCTTTCCATATTCCTTAGTTATGCACCTCAATAAGTTATCTAACACCCTATTAACCACCTCAGTTTAGCCATCAGTCTGAGGGTGGTAAGCTAAACCAAAGGAAAGGTTAGTACCCAATCTTCTCCTTTATGTTTTCCAGAAATGGCTCATAAACTTGATATCCCTATTTGACACTATTCTTAAGGATAGACCATGGATCCTTACAATCTCCTTAAAAAAAAAAGTGCAATGTAAGTAGCATCATGAGTAGTCTTAAAAGCTATAAAATGACCCATTTTGCCAAATTTGTCTACCACAACATAGATGCTATCATAACCATGCTTTGTCTTAGGTAACCCCACAATGAAATCCATGCTCAAACACTCCCATGGTCTATTAGGGATTGGTAAAGGTTGATACAAACCTGCATTGCTAGCTCCTCCTTTTGCTTTCATGCACACCACACACTTCTCAACATATTTAGTGACATCCCTTACTAAATTTGGCCAATGGTAAAAACTTTGTACTAACTATATAGTTTTGTTCACACCAAAATGACCACTTAAGCTACCATTATTATTTTCTTGAATAAAGTTCTCCCTCATGGAATCCTTAGGAACACACAACTGGTTTCCTTTAAACAATAATCCGCTTTGTAAAGTAAAATTAGAGAATTTATTGTGAAAATGATTTTGAAAATTAGTACATGCCTTATAGGCTTAAGTGAAGTCTTCATCATCCTTATAGAGGTCCTTGAAACTCTCTATTCCAATACTATTCAACTAAACTTCTTGAATGGTCAACAACCTTCTACTTAGTGCATCAGCAACCTTTTTCAACTTCCCCTTCTTGTGCTTGATTGTGAATGTGAATGCTTGAAGGTATTCCATCCACTTTAGGTTCCTATTACTTAGCTTCTCTTGTGTATTGATATAGCTAAGGGCCTGATTATCAGTAAACATCACAAATTATTTAGACCTAACAAGTAATGTCTCAACTTCCTAAGAGACTAAACTAAGGCATACAATTCCAAGTCATAAGAAGAGTACTTCTTCTTGGCTTCATTTAATTTTTCACTAAAAAAATGCTATAGGTCTTCCCTCTTGACTTAACACACCCCCTAATCCCAACCCACTTGCATCACATTCTAGGGCAGCCCACTTGACTTAACACACCCCTTACTACCAACCCACTTGCATCACATTCTAGGGTAAACAACTTATCAAAACTAGGTAGTCTAAGGATAGGTTGTGTTGCTACTTGTTCTTTCAACTTTTCAAATGCTTGACTAGCTTCAAAGGTCCACCTAAACTTGGTCTTTACCCCACCCTTAATGGTATCTAACAAAGGTGCACATATACCACTAAAATTCCTAATGAACTTCCTATAAAATTGTGCAAGTTCATGAAAACTTCTTACCTCTGTGGTGGTGGTAGGCGTTGGCCAGTTTAAGATAGCTACAACTTTGTCTTGATCTATCTTCAAATATCCTTGGGATACTACAAATATACAAGTTCTTGCATCAAAAAAACACACTTCTCAAGGTTGATGGCTAATTTCTCTTCATCCAACCTCTTCAAAATAATATCCACATGTTTTAGATGCTCCTCTCTTGTTTTTCTAAAAATCAATATATCATCAAGATACGTGCTACTAAAAATCTCCCTATGTAGTCTTTGAACACTTTATTCATGAGCCTCATGAATGTGCTAGGAGCATTTGTGAGCCCAAATGGCATCACAAGCCACTCATATAAACCATTTTTGTTCTTAAATGTTGTTTTCCACTCATCTCCTTCCTTCACTCTAATTTTGTGGTATCCACTCTTCAAATCTAGTTTGGTGAAATACATAGCTCCTCCAAGACAATCCATTAGATCTTCAATTCTTGGTATAGGAAACCTATGTCAGATAGTGATTCTATTTACGGCCCTTGAATCTATACATAACCTCCATTTTCCACCTTTTTTTGATGCCAACACCACTGGTACAACACATGGGCTGATGCTCTTCTTGATTAACTCTTGATCTAGAAGTTCTTGCACTTGTCAAGCTACCTCTTGATTTTGTTCTAGAGTGAGCTTATAAGCTTCCTTATTTGGCAATGATGCACTAGGCACAAAGTCAATCTAATCACTTATCACTCTTCTAGGAGGTAAAGTTGTAGGAGTACCATCACTGACTATATCCTTGTACTTGTCAAGTAACACTTGGATTTTTTATGGCAAAGGTTCTTGTTTTGGCTTCTCCTCCTAATTTGGTTTGGCCACAATGGCATAGCCTTCACTATCTTCACCTTTAAGAGTATTTATGTACTCTTTTCCACTACTCAACAAAATACTAGGAGCCTTGGGTCGTGGATCATCTTCCTCCAACAGGGACTATATTTTAAATGTTCTGCCATCTTTCTTGAAAGAGATGGAATTCTCCTTTCCATCATAGACAACTCCCAAATCAAATTTCCAAGGCCTTCCCAATAGCAGATGGCATGAATCCATAGGAAATACATCACAAATAAATCTATCTTTATACCCTGCAATAGAAAACTCAACCCAAGTTTGTTCATTTACCAACACACTCTGCCCCTTGTTCAACCATGTCACCTTGTATGGATTGACATGAGGTATCTTTACCAATTTGAGTTTGTTTACTACCTCCTCTAATATGATGTTATCTGTGGAGCCTGAATCCATAATAACCTTGCATAGTTTGCCCAAAATCTTGCACCAAATTCTGAACAAATCCCTCCTATGCTTGGGTTCATCTTTGACTGGTTATCTGATCAAAAATCTTCTAAACATCAAGTTCTCTCCCATCTCTGACTCAATTTGATCAACCTTAGGAGTCTTGACACTTGATGTGTCCTCATGAGCATATGCAACCCTTTTATCATTCCTTGATGAAGTATGTTTATCAGGGCACATATAGGCAGGATGACCCAATTGTCCACATGTGTAACACTTCATACTTGCAAAGTATGAGTTAGTTTTGCCTAAACTTCTTCTTCTACTTGAGCTTCCTTGGTTTCCTCTACCCCATGAATAGCCTCCTCTTTGATTGGATTCATTTCTATACTCATCAACTTTGACTCCCCTTGGCTTCTTTGTTCATTAACTCCACTACAACAATTGGGGTCGAATTTCAATGCCAATTTGCGATGCCACTACAAGTTGTGTTTGTTTCTTGTGTTTTTTTTTGCAAGTGCCCTTGAAGGTGTTGTAATAGCGACACTATCATCATAATTGCGACACCCATTTAGTTATAAACAAAAAAAAAAGAAAAAGAAAGTGTCATTTGTAATTTGTGAATTTGAAGAGCTGCCGCAAGGATGACACTGCACTTTTGCATGGCGCAAAGAGGGCATTCGAGTTTGGTGTGCGCGAAGAGGCCGACACCATGTGGGAAGAGGGCACTGGTACTTGAGGTAGGCATTCAAGCTTTGTATTCTCATTAAATGAATTTCAGTGGCATTGTTTACATCTTAGCAATGTTAATAGTGGCATTGTTTACATCTTAGCATTTGGAATGCTCGATGACCCGCGAGCTTTGAGAGCTAGGGAATCATTTCTATTACCTTCAAGGCATTGTGTGAAGTGTTTTATCTCTCTTTATTTGTTTTGGTATTGATATTAACTATGTTCATACTCCCCGTTTATGATCATTTCATGAGGAAATGTCTTGATGGCTCGCGGGCTACAAGATATGGTATGCTACATTGTTCAGGAGCTCACTATTTAATACTGGCATTGTTTACATCTTTTCATTTGGAATGCTTGATGACCTGTGAGCTTTGAGAGTTAGGGCATTGTTTGTATTACCTTTAAGGCATTGTGAGAAGTATTTGATCTCTCTTTATTTGTTTTGCTATTGATATTCACTATGTGCGTACTCCCCGTTTATGATCATTTCATGAGGAAATGTCTTGATGGCTCGCAGGCTGCAAGCTAGGGCATGATACATTGTTCACGAGCTCACTATTTAAAACTGGCATTGTTTACATCTTTTAATTTGGAATTCTTGATGACCTGTGAGCTTTGAGAGCTAGAGCATCATTTATATTACCTTCAAGGCATTATGTGAAGTGTTTGATCTCTCTTTATTTGTTTTGGTGTTGATATTCACTATGTGGTACTCCCTGTTTATGATCATTTCATGAGGAGATGTCTTGATGGCTTGTGGGCTGCAAGCTAGGGCATCATACATTATTCATGAGCTCACTATTTAATACTGGTATTGTTCATGAGCTCTCCATTTAATATCTGGCCAGGCCATGGAAATGGTACCAGGCCAACCCAATCAGCCCAACAAAATGTGTCATGTTTATCTTTGTCAAATACACCCATTCACCATTTTGTTCTTGTTCGTCACACAAATATTTCATCAAAAGTAATTGTAAACAATGATTCAAAGAAAAAAGAAACAACCACAATAGATCAGACCCCAAAAGTATACAGTCAACTACAATAGCTCATAGTCTCAATGAAATAAACAATGTATAAAACAATATATGGTGCACAACAACAACAAGCATGCAATGAAAACAATATCATTGCATGATAAAATTCAATACTCTTAGTTTTTATTCAAATCTATTCGAAACTCCTATCAACTCATTGTCCAATAGTTAAACTAACCTATGACTTCAAAGGAGGAATTATGAACTATAGTTGTAGGTAGTTATCTCTTCTATAATGATGGAGGAGTCAAAGGTAATGATCAATATAAAAAATAGAACATCAACCAATCAAATAGGGACATGAGGTGCTCAAACAGTGAGCTCATAAAACAATATATTTAGTCTTAATAAAATCTTATAAAACAACATATATTGTGTGAAGTGTTTGATCTCTCTTTATTTGTTTTGGTGTTGATATTCACTATGTGGTACACCCCATTTATGATCATTTCATGAGGAAATATCTTGATGGCTTGCGGGCTGCAAGCTAGGGCATCATACATTGTTCATGAGCTCACTATTTAATAATGGCATTGTTTACATCTTTTCATTTCGAATGCTTGATGACCTGCGAGCTTTGAGAGCTAGGGCATCATTTCTATTACCTTCAAGGCATTGTGTGAAGTGTTTGATCTCTCTTTATTTGTTTTGTTGTTGATATTCACTATGTGGTACTCCCCATTTATGATCATTTCATAAGGAAATGTCTTGATGGCTTGCGGGCTGCAAGGTAGGGCATCATGCATTGTTTATGAGCTCATTGTTTGAGCACCTCATATCCCTATTTGATTAGCTGGTAATCAAACAGTGAGCTCATAAACAATGCATGATGCCTAAGCTCAAATTTAGAACATTAAGTGTATTAATTTATTAAGACTAAATATATTGTTTTATTAAGATTTTATTAAGACAAAGTATTTTGGGTTAGTTTTATGTTGTTTTATAAGATTTTATTAAGACTAAATATATGATGTAAACTCATAATTATACTTGATATATATATACTTCAAAAGAGGAATTATGAAATATAGTTGTACATAGTTATCTCTTCTATAATGATGGAGTGAAAGGTAATGATCAATGAGGTTGCTGCTATTAGATCATACATTAACGCACTTACTATTTTGAATTTGAGCTCAGGCATCATGAAATGTTATTGTTGTCATTGCATGCTTGCTACTGTTGTGCACCATTTATTGTTTTATACACTATTTATTTCATTGAGACTGTGAGTTTGGTTTTTCTGTTAGAAGTGTATGGCTTGACTATGCACATGCATAATTGTAGATGATGATCAGTAATAGGATGCCATTCATTGCTTAGATATTTTTTATCTAACCCCCATCTCTCTTTTCTTTGCAGGTTCTGGATCACACAGGGGCACACTAGATTCATACGTGGGTAAAAAATTCATCACTCCAGGCAATGTCTGGCACCCTTATTATTTATGTTCATCCTCTTATGTATGCCTGTACTCTTGCATTTTCTTCTCAAATTTATTTTCCTTGTATAGTATATACAAGTTATTTTTCATATATATACATGTAATCTTTAGATGCAAAAATTTATTTTCCTTTACATGTATCTTTGCATGAAATGAACATAAATTAAACAAGATCATCTAATAATGCAAACTAGGGTACTTGGTGTTACATAGAACTTTCTATAACTTTGTCCTAGGCTCTCCTAGAATCAAAGAGGCTAATCTCCTAGCCTTAAGGGTGCTATCCTAGTCCCCTTCTAAGAAGTTTCAAACTCCTCCTTTCTCCATTTAGTCTATGACATAAATAATATGATAAAGTTTTCTGTTCTAGGAACCTCTTTGTCCCTTCTAAAAAGTTTTGTCTGCTGTCTGGCCTAAAAAGGCTACTAGGTTTAGTAGGCCTAATTAACCTTTTTCTTCTAATAAGTCCAAACTTCTCTGAGAAAAGCATCCAACTAATTATGGATTCAAATACCCTTTTGGGATGGCTTTAAGATTCTTTCGGTCTCCTTTTCCCATACTATCTATATAGGATCTGCTAAAAATGGGGCTCTAAATGAGGGTTTGGTAACTCACCGTCTGTAACAGTGAGGGTTTAGTATTTTCCCTTGTATCCACAATCCCCCAAGGTCTCTCTACATTGGAGATACTTTATCATGCATCTGACCTCCCCTCCACATCATTTTATTGAGGCTTTGAGCACCCTCAATCACTCCATCTGCTCTGCAACAACACACTGACCCCTAGCCAAACACTAATAGCTTGCCTAGGGCATCAGTTCATAGATACATCCTGAACTTTCTAGGGCCCCTCCTTTGCATAAAATATATTACAGGGAGTCTAGACACTAATCCCATAGACTTGTATAGATTGTATAGTGGGAGAGTGCTCTAGCACTCCATTATTCAAAGTTCTATCAGTAGTAACCTGAGACAGGCCAAAATAAAGAAAACTATGAAGACTAACTCAAAATTGAAATGAAATGCTAAATAACTATCCTAGGAATTCAAAAACATTAACAATCATCACATGAAAACATTCGAGTCGGATATTCAATCCATTTCTTATCTCTATCAACACAAAAATGTATATCTCTGTCAAAGGAAAACTAGTTATATAGTCTAACTGCAACCAAAAGTTTTCTCTCCATACTGCACTCTTCCCTACACCTCAAATTATGGTTTTCAAAGCTTAAATAGCTCCCTCCTTAGTGTTAGGGCCCATGGATCAGGCTAGCTATCTCTTGATCCGGTTACATGCTTTGGCAAGGAAAACTATCATGACAACTTTCAAAGTTGTCAAGCAACTTTTGGTGGATAGACAACCCACCTACACACACCTCAAAAACACTCAATCCTTGATTGATTAAGGGTCATAAAGGCCATTTTAAAACCTCTAAAACATTAAAGAGGCCATTTGTTCAACTTTAGAACACTGTCCTATGACAGGCAACCTAGCAAAGTTGGCTAAGACTACTGCAACTAGGCTCCAAAAGACACACCAAGGACTCAAAAGAAAAAGAAGAAAAAACACTAGCTAGCACACCTAGAGAGACCAAATAGGCTTCTCCCTAACCTAGTGGCTTGGCTAAGGCCACTACAAGCCAAAATGTAGGAACACTAGGTACCAAACAGCCCTCACTAGTACTATAGTCTTTTTGAATCTTAGGATGACATCTCAATTGGGAAAGACAAACCAAAACCTTTCATAGACCAATAACAACCAAGGCATGTGGGTGCTCTTCTATTGTACAATTATACTCATAAAATATATGTATGATTATAAAATTTCATGCCTTGAAATTTTATAACATAGTTCCTCTTCATCAAAATAGAATGGAAGTGGTGATTGAGATTCAATACATCTACCCACATTCTATGTGCTTTGAGCCAATGAAATTTTTATCATCATGATGAAGTAATAATGCATTAAATGTCAAACACCCATTTGGTTATAAACAAAAAAAAAAGAAAAAGAAAGTGTCATTTGTAATTTGTGAATTCGAAGAGTTATCATGAAGATGGCACTGCACTTTTGCGTGGTGCAAAGAGGGCATTCGAGTTTGGCATGCATGAAGAGGCTGACACCATGCGGGAAGAGGGCACTGGCACTTAAGGTAGGCATTCAAGCTTTGTCTATTTGATCATAAACAGGGAGTGCCACATCAAATAGGGACATCAGTAATATTATTACCATTTCACTCAAATTTACATGACATTAAAGCCAAGCCCAAAATGTATACATACGTGTAAGTATAGGAGAAGTTGGAATCTGCAACTATTGAAAAAAAAAAACTATACCAATAATAGCTTACAAGAAACTATACTTGTGCTTACCACACCATACCTCAGCATCATAATGCTTATCATTTTAAAGCTTCAGAGAGGCTTCGTACCATGCAACGTCCATAGATTTGTATGCAACACTGATTTAGGCTGGAGGTAAACTACATGTGCCATGTAGACAACATGGTTGAATTCAATCTCTTTTGCACATTTTTGAGAGTTTTCCCACCAATACAGTCATAAATAACACATTGAATGTAATCTACGAACACTATGTGGTATGAAATCTCACTGAAGCTTGAAATATATCACTCATGTTATTGTCAAAATTAAATTCAAATATTTCTCAAATTATTTATTCTTGTAGAATTAAGATATCCTTATCTCAATAATAAAAAAATCTTGCATAATAGCTTTTGAATCACATTAACACACACCCATGTTCTATAGAATAGTTCATTTTAGAAGTGTATGGATTGACTATGCACATGCATAATTGTAGATGAGGATCAGTAATAGGGTGTTAGGCATTGCTTAGATCCTTTGGATCTAAACCCATCTTTTCCTTCCTTGCAGGTTTTGGATCATACAAGAGCATACTGTATTGAACCTCGATCAACACTTCATTACATCAGGAAATGTCTGGTACCTTCATTATTTATATTCATCCAATTATGTATGTTTGCATTAATTCATATTCTTTTGAAAGTTGGCTATTAGCGACCATATGTGACGATTCTCGATGTTTTTGGGTCATTTGATGAAAAGATGTAAAAGTTTCTTAAAGGTAGGCATTTGAGCTTTGTCTTCTCATTAACTCAATTTCATTTTGATGGCATTTTCTAATTTAATGGAAAAATATGAATGTTAATAAGTTGACATTATTTACATCTTTGCATTTGGAATGCTTGATGACCTGTGAGCTTTGAAAGCTAGGTCACCATTGCTATTCCCTTCAAGGCATTGTGTGAAGTGTTTGATCTCTCTTTATTTGTTTTGTTGTTGATATTAACTATGCGGTACTCATTGTTTATGATCATTTCATGAGGAAATATCTTGATGGCTCACGGGCTGCAAGCTAGGGCATCATACATTGTTCATGAGCTCACTGTTTAATACTGGCATTGTTTACATCTTTTCATTTGGAATACTCGATGACCCGCGATCTTTAAGAGCTAGGGCATTGTTTCTATTACCTTCAAGGCATTGTGTGAAGTGTTTTTTATCTCTTTATTTTCTTTGCTATTGATATTCACTATGTGGTACTCCCTGTTTGCAACGCCCTGCCAGGGAACCCAAGAGAATTTAACCTAAAATTCTACTAAGTTTGGTGAACAATTTTTTTTTCTAAAGTTAACAAACAAGATAAACAACAGTATGGAAGAATTTACCATTTACTCACATTGATACAACATCCATCACAGATTACAAGACTCAAGGGTTCCATGACGTAGAATTACTTAAGAACAAAACATAACTAAAGAACTAACATCAACAAAAGATTCCATAACTTATAAGTTACAACTACATGATAACAATAAATATAATTCTCATGGACATCCATGACATATACATAAACTAACATCCACTGCACATGTCGCAGGGTATGTAGTAATAAATCTAACTATGCTAGTACAATGTCCAGATTAGCTATCACATAAGATACTCTAATATAGGATAACAAATAAAGAAGATATGAAAGAAACATCAATGAAGCATCATAAGGAATCCATTTGCAAAATCACCATCAAGCATTGACATGAGGATGTCGAATCTCAAATGGTAAAGAATCACTACCACCCATCTGTGTAGAACCACAAAGGCCTACCCCACCATGCTGAGGAGATAAACAAAAACCCCAATCGGATAACCAATACAAAACAAGGATAAAACTCTAAGCAAAAGGATCCTGAAAAGCACTATAACTCAAGATACACATGATAAAGATAAAGGTACAACTCACTATACCATAGACAACCGACACATGTAGAATAACCAGACTATGCATAGGAAGGTGTCATCATGTATGTCTAACCCTTGAGTTTTGTTCTGGTAATCTCTCTGGATCCCGACACCCAAGTGACCATACACAGAATCAATGCTCTCGTATTGACGAAGTCATCAACTATGCCAACTCATCCCTTAAAAGGGGGCTAGTAATCTTCTCAACACCATCTTAGCCTCTACTAACACTCAAGCATGGGAGAGGACTTATATCTTATTAGGTTCAATTAAATACCCCTTAATTATATTAGGTTATCACATGATTACTAAAACTTTACAATAAGTGATCCTGGTAGCCACTTGTGGGCCCCAATGCTTATTGCAAACCACCTCCTATAACATGTCTAGGTAAACTACCCTAGGCTCATAGATCTCTCCTAGATCTAATTAGGTATACAACTACGTAACCTCATATCCATTTTCACACAAAAAAAACTAGATATGGTTGTAGAGCTACCACAAATAGAATACAGTATAACATGAGCCCAATGGTCAACCAGGAATGATAATTAGATAGAGCACACTCACACCAAACATAATTGATAACATGAACATCTGACTCAAACCCCAGCCTCTGTATTCCCCTAGGTCATCTAGAACCCGACAACCCATAATGTAAAAGAAGACACAAAGAATACAACACTCACGCCATTTCTAACTGAAATAAAACTATAATCAAATACATTCCATAATTATTACAACTGAAATTCAAATATAAGGTCCACTAGGAAATTCTAAAAATTAATCATTCCAGTAACATCATAAGCAAAACAAATTTCGTAAAAAGTACCTTAGAATCCAACATAATGAAAAAATGCCCAATTTCAGTATAAAAAGGTGCATGTTCAGATACTTGATGATACCTACATTTCAAAATTAAACAAAAGACTCATTTGCACACATATTTCAAACACATCTATGATAAAATTAAGCAACTTATACATCAAACTTAAACTAGATTTACATGATTAACTCAAATTCGACTGATTTATCTGAAGCTAATCTATTTTGCCAATCGAATTCAAAGTCCAACTAAACAGATAACTAGCTCAAAATTTGTTGAGTAATCTATGTCCCATTAGATATGTGAATTGACTCTAATTAAATAAATAACTAAAATACAACTCATACTAAATATCTTTTAATAAATTAAATCATATTTAGTTCCAAAACTAAGTTTACGTTAAATAGTTTACTATAAGCATAATAATAATAATCTCATTAAAAATTATTATCTTTTACTCTATTAAACCAAATTTATTAAAATATCTAATAAACAAAATATGCTTGCCCTTTCAGTAGATGCAATTAATAAATCATACTTAGAAAACTTAGCAATTTAAACATAATTTACTAATTCTAAATAAAATTATAAATAGTACAAAGGAAAGTATTATTAATAAACTAACCTATTAATAAAATTAATTAAAGATAATTTAATCCATTAACAAAACTTATTAATAACAATTAAAAAAAACATATTAATAAAAATCTTATTAATTATAACTTAGCAATATTTAATAATAATAAAATAATATATAAATAAAATATATATAAAACAAAGCATGGTCAACAAGCAAGTGGGTGGGGAGTGGGCCCCACGCGACCCCCCAAATCCCCATAACTTGAGCGCAGTGTACCTACCTATGTAGGTACCCTGCGTTCACAGGTACCAATAGGTACCTCCCTAACAAATGCCAAACACAAATTTGATAAAAGGGAAAAAAAAACATCAAACAATAATGTTTGCTAATATATATTTTTTTAATATAAATATATATTTTTTTAAGCATCACAAATTACAAAAGGGCTCTGTTTCTGAAAATGGAAATAACAGGCCTGGCCTTTTTTTTTTTCCAGAAATGGAAATTTGGCAAATTACAAAATTTGGGTAGCATAATTTATTTTTCCTCTAATCTGGCTTTTCCTCTTAACAATATTGATTAAATACTCAACCAATTAAAACATGGGACACTGATTTTGTCTCATCTAGTATTTTTTTTTTACTGAATATTTTTACACAGGGAATGAGATTTTTTGCCTACAATAAGGAATTTTTACTCAAATTGAGTTTTTGACAACAACCCACTAAATTAATTTATTCAAACTACAGAACTAACTATATAGAGATTGATTTTTCATTTTTTAAGAGTTCTAGGATGAATTCTTAATCCAAAATCGGGCAGCATAACCCTACTGTGCCAAGTTTGCATAAAAATATAAAATAGCAATCCTATGAGCTTTCTAAACCCCAAATTGAAAGTATATACAGAAAACAAATCTATATCTACAAACTGAAACAAACATAGAGAAATTGCAGAAAGAACTACTGATGAATTCATAGAAAAACTCAACAAATCCCTACCTCAATTCCAATGCTAAATATTGAATAAGAAGGCCTATAGAATGTTGAAACCCTCAAATTTGACAACAGAAAAGCTCCACCTGCAGATCTGAATCACAGTGCATACAATCCCCTAATCCAAATGCAAACAACCTTTTACCCTGAAATCCAAACACACACACAAATGCTCAAGAACACAAGGAAAGCACTAAAACTCCAAAATCTCTCTCCCTCCAAAATCGTCCCACAACCTAATTGAATCCAAAAATGAATGCTAATTCCCCCTATTAGGGATTTAACTCCACTAAACATGCAAAACCCTAGATGACTCACAAAGAACTCCTAATCAAACTCTCCCACTTTTGTTGAGAGAAATTACTAATAAATAATTAAAAATAAATATAATTGTGCACCACTCAACATAATCTCCTAAAGACAAGTTGTCACCATTTTAAAACAAATTACTTTCAAACTCAATAAAGCACATGTTAATAATAAAATCTATTATTAAATAAATTAAATACTTAATGCATCATGAATTCATGCAATTAATTGTTTAATCATTTAATAATGCTCACAAGCATAATAAAATCCAATTCTCAATAAAATACTCAATTAGATCTAAATAATCAATTATTTGATTTTAATTAAATTTCATCATTATGAACTTAGGACATAATCAATATTAATTTCCAATACTAAAATAATTAACTTTAATTTAATTCCCTCAATTAAATCCTAGGAGCATATTTAAACATTAAATTCAACTATGCACCTAACATTGATATTCACATAAAATAATCTAAATTAACATAATTCAACTATATTCAATAAATTAATAATCACCCACATAATCATAAATCAACTGAATCATGCAGAGTAAAAATCAAACACAATAAGTCAAACAAACACAAGAGAAGGGATCCATGAATTCCTGCCATCCAGATGAATTCGGGTAGGGAAGTCAACCCGACACTTGTCCAATCCTAGGACAATTTGGCTTAAGTTAGGGTTTGGGTCTGTGTATTATCTCCCCTCTTTGCCATTGAGATGAATGTTTGCGGGCACACTCACTCCTACCAATTCAGGGAAGATGATGCCCTATACCTGCAAACCTGTCACCACAAGATGAACAATGTACATACAATAATATATATCAAACAATGATAGGGTATGATCAGTCGTGTGGATCTCGACTAGGTGAGTAACTACACCTCCGTCCTCTACCAAAAAAACACATCAAACAGATACAAACACATGACAACCATACACATGCCAGTATGGGATCAGTACCATGAATCAATATAAAACATAAACATAACATCAAATGATATCAACATCTAATCTATGCAATAACCTGATACACATTCAATGAACAGAAAACCAGAATCATCATTATTAATCATAATATTTGATCACATGAAAAGTGACCTAAAAGAATTCGGTCAAACATTGAAACATAAGGACTCCTAAAAGTGAACTACGGGTGGGGTACTACATCCACCCCCCCTAGGATTAGGCTTACTCTTGGAAGCATGGAACAAGTAGGGATGTAAGTCCCATAAACCATCACTGCACTGAAAAGAAAACCTAAACAAAGATCACTGAGTAGGTCCCATTGGACCCTTTCTTGCCTTAGGGTTTGAACTCTGAGGATCATTCCCTATTGCAAAGGCCCTATAAGATCTACCTGCATCTCCCACTGTAGGCTCAGAAACCAACAACATCTATCCTGAATGTTGAGCTAAAAATTGGGGACAATCGTACGACTTATGACCCTGTTGGTCACAAGTGAAACAATCCCCCTTGAAGACTCTCCTTTCTATAGGAGTACTGGGCTGCTGAAAACTATCCCCACCAAAATCTTGATGTGAATTCTAAGTGGGCTGATCATCCAGATTGTGCATACTATGCTGCCAGTTGTGATAGTTCTCTAATCGAGAACCACCACTATTACCATGGAAGAATTTCTTATCCTGTTGATTCTGATTACCTTTCAAAAAGGTAGGAGGATTATGAAAATTCCCATTCCTCTGAGATTGATTCCCCTTGGAACCACTAGGCTGGACACCTCTCTAACTACCATGACCTAAAGCAAGATTTGTCTCTATAAGGGTGGCCTTAATGACCACCTCCTGAAGGGTCTTAGGCTCAAATAGTAGGACCTCTCCAATGATGTGTACATTTAGTCCCCTCACAAAGTGTTGTACTAGGAGAGCTGCATCTTGTCTGAAGCCAACATACTGTTTGAGCTCAAAAAATTGATGCTCATACTCTCCTACCGATAGGGTCAATTGTCTCAGATCATGAAACTCATCTACTCTTTGTTGCCTCCACTGATCTGATAGGAAGCGCTCTCAGAAGTGTTCCAAAAATAACTCCCAAGTGACCGTATCTATTCAGAACCCTAACTTCTCCTCCTCTAACCTCCACCATATAGCTGCAAAATTTGTAAGCTACATAATCACATACCTAGCTTTAGTATTGCTACTAAAGGGATGCATGGCGAAACTCCACTCTAAGGCTATCAACCATGTCTCTACCTCTAAACCAGTGCCTTTCCCATCAAAGGGAATGGGTTGCGCTCTCATCAGATCCCTCATGTGGTTAGCTGCAACCACTATAGGATCAACTATGAAGTCCCTCCTAGGAGGACTCCTAGACCTCTCTCTAGCCCGCTCTGCTCTGACCTGCTCAGGACCAAGATGATTAAGAATCGCCTGTAAGAGCTGTCTCATATCAAGGTCATCCCATCGATCCTCTCTCTGCTGACCCCTAGACTACTGTTGGTGACTCTCCTGACTGACACTAGTAGAAGGGCTAGGTTGTCTACCCCTTCCATGGTTACCAATACGACCTCTACCACGACCTCTAGTGGATCTAGTCATAGCCATAATTCTTGCAACATACAAAGATCCCACAATAACTCTCAACAAAGCTTGATACAAAAGAAAAAATAATCATAAAGCAATGGTTTGAAAACAAAATGTTATATGTCTATGTTTAGTTCAAGTTTAAACTACACAAAACCTAATAGGCATACATACCGAGAGTTCCCAGTGTAGAAACTCCACTCTGATACGAGATGTAATGCCCCACCAGGGAACCCAAGAGAATTTAACCTAACATTCTACTAAGTTTGGTGAACAATTTTTTTTTTCTAAAGTTAACAAACAAGATAAACAATAGTGCGGAAGCATTTACCATTTACTCACATTGACACAACATCAATTAGAGATTACAAGACTCAAGGGTTCCATGACATAGAATTACTTAAGAACAAAAAAAAACTAAAGAACTAACATCAACAAAAGATTCCATAACTTATAAATTACAATTACATGATAACAATAAATACAATTCTCATGGACATCCATGACATATACATAAACTAACATCCACTGCACATGTCGCAGGATATGTAGTAATAAATCTAACTATACTAGTACAATGTCCAAATTAGGTATCACATACGATACTCTAATATAGGATAACAAATAAAGAAGATATGAAAGAAACATCAATGAAGCATCATAAGGAATCCATCTGTAGAATCACCATCAAGCACTGACACCAGGACGTCAAATCTCAAATGGTAAAGAATCACTACCACCTGTCCATGTAGAACCACAAAGGCATATCCCACCATGCTGAGGAGATAAACACAAACCCCAATCGGATAACCAATATAAAACAAGGATAAAACTCTAAGGAAAAGGATCCTGAAAAGCACTCTAACTCAAGATACACATGGTAAAGATAAAGGTACAACTCACTATACGAGAGACAACTGACACATGTAGAATAACTAGACTATGCATAGGAAGGTGTCATCATGTGCGTCTAACCCTTCAGTTTTGTCTTGGTAATCTCTCTGGATCCCGGCACCTAAGTGACCATACATAGCATCAATGACCTCTCGTACTGACGAAGTCATCAACTATGCCAACTCATCCCTTAAAAGGGGGCTAGTCATCTTCTCAACACCATCTTAGTCTGTACTAGCACTCAAGCATGGGTGAGGACTTATATCTTATTAGGTTCAATTAAATACCCCTTAATTATATTAGGTTATCACTTGAATACTGAACCTTTACAATAAGTGATTCTAGCAACTACTTGTGGGCCCCAACGCTTATTGCAAGCCACCTCCTATAACATGTCTAGGTAAACTACCCTAGGCTCATAGATCTCTCCTAGATCTAATCAGGTATACAACTACATTACCTCATATCCATTTTCACACAAAAAAAACTAGATATGGTTAGAGAGACACCACAAACAAAATACAATATAACATGAGACCAATGGTCAACAAAGAATGATAATCAGATAGAGCACACTCACACCAAACATAATTGATAACATGAACATCTGACTCAAACCCCAGCTTTTGTATTCCTCTACGTCATCTAGAACCTGACAACCCATAATGTAAAAGAAGACACAAAGAATACAACACTCACGCCATTTCTAACTGAAATAAAACTATAATCAAATACGTTCCATAATTATCACAACTGAAATTCAAATATAAGGTCCACTAGGAAATTCTAAAAATTAATCATTCCAGTAACATCATAAGCAAAACAAATTTCCTAAAAAGTACCTTAGAATCCAACGTAACGAAAAATGCCCAATTTCAGTATAAAAAGGTGCATGTTTAGATACTAGATGATACCTACATTTCAAAATTAAACAAAAGACTCATTTGCACACATATTTTAAACACATCTATGATAAAATTAAGAAACTTATACATCAAACTTAAACTAGATTTACATGATTAACTCAAATTCGACCAATTCATCTGAAGCTAATCTATTTTGCCAATCGAATTCAAAGTCCAACTAAACAGATAACTAGCTCAAAATTTGTTGAGTAATCTATGTCCTATTAGATATGTGAATTGACTCTAATTAAATAAATAACTAAAATACAACTCATCCTAAATATCTTTTAATAAATTAAATCATATTTAGTTCCAAAACTAAATTTACGTTCGATAGTTTACTATAAGCATAATAATAATAATCTAATTAAAAATTATTATCTTTTACTCTATTAAAACAAATTTATTAAAATATCTAGTAAACAAAATATGCTTGCTCTTTCAATAGATGCAATTAATAAATCATACTTAGAAAACTTAGCAATTTAAACATAATTTACTAATGATAAATAATACAAAAGAAAGTATTATTAATAAACTAACCTATTAATAAAAATCTTATCAATTATAACTTAGTAATATTTAATAATAATAAAATAATATATATATAAAAGAAAGCATGGTCAACAAGCAAGTGGGTGGGGAGCGGGCCCCACGTGACCCCCCAAATCCCCATAACTCCAGCGCAGTGTACCTTCACATGCAGGGACTGCACATGCGCAGTGTATCTGCCTGCTCAGGTACCTTGCATTTGCAGGTACCAATAGGTACCTCCCTAACAAATGCCAAAGACAAATTTGATAAAAGGGAAAAAAAACATCAAACAATAATATTTGCTAATATATATTTTTTTAATATAAATATATATTTTTTTAAGCATCACAAATTACAAAAGGGATCTGTTTCTAAAAATGGAAATAACAGGCCTAGCTTTTTTTTTCCAGAAATGGAAATTTGGCAAATTACAAAATTGGGGTAGCATAATTTAGTTTTCCTCTAATCTGGCTTTTCCTCTTAACAATATTGATTAAATACTCAACCAATTAAAACACGGGACACTGATTTTGTCTCATCCAATATTTTTTTTTGACTAAATATTTTTACATAGGGAATGACATTTTTTTCCTAGAATAAAGAAAATTTACTCAAATTGAGTTTTTGACAACCCACTAAATTAATTTATTCAAACTATAGAACAAACTATATAGAGATTGATTTTTCATTTTTTAAGAGTTCTAGGATGAATTCTTAATCCAAAATCGGGCAGCATAACTCTACTGTGCCAAGTTTGCATAAAAATATAAAATAGAAATCCTATGAGCTTTCTAAACCCCAAATTGAAAGCATATACAGAAAATAGATCTATATCTACAAATTCAAACAAACATAGAGAAATTGCAGAAAGAACTACTGATGAATTCACAGAAAAACTCAACAAATCCCTACCTCAATTCCAATGCTATATACTGAATAAGAAGGCCTGTAGAATGTTGAAACCTATTTTATTGTTCATATTCACTATGTGGTACTCCTTGATTAATGATCATTTCATGAGGAAATGTCTTGATGGCTCATGGGTTGCAAGCTAGGGCATCATACATTGTTTATGAGCTCCCTGTTTAATACTAGAATTGTTTACATCTTTTCATTTGGAATGCTTGATGACCCATGAGCTTTGAGAGCTAGGGCATCATTGCCTTTACCTTCAAGGCATTGTGTGAAGTGTTTGATTTATCTCTATTTATTTTGTTGTTGATATTGACTATGTGGTACTCCCTGTTTATGATCATTTCATGAGGAAATGTCTTGATGGCTCGCAGGCTGCAAAATAGGGCATCATACATTATTATGAGCTCATTGTTTAATACTAGCATTGTTTATATCTTTTTAATTGGAATGCTTGATGACCTGCGAGCTTTGAGAGCTAAGGTATCATTTCTATTACCTTCAAGGCATTGTGTGAAGTGTTTGATCTCTCTCTATTTGTTTTGTTGTTGATATTCACTATGTGGTACTCCTCGTTTATGATCATTTCATGAGGAAATGTCTTGATGGGTCGCAGGCTACAAGGTAGGGCATCATACATTGTTCATGAGCTCACTATTTAATACTAGCATTGTTTACATCTTTTCATTTGGAAGGTAGGCATTTGAGCTTTGTCTTCTCATTAAATAAATTTCAGTGGCATTGTTTACATCTTAGCATTATTAATAGTGGCATTGTTTACATCTTAGCATTTGGAATGCTCAATGACCCGCGAGCTTTGAGAGCTAGGGCATCATTTCTATTACCTTCAAGGCATTGTGTGAAGTGTTTGATCTCTCTTTATTTATTTTTCTATTGATATTCACTATGTGGTACTCCCTGTTTATGATCATTTCATGAGGAAATGTCTTGATGGCTCACGGGCTGCAAGCTAGGGTATCATACATTGTTCATGAGATCACTGTTTAATACTGGCATTGTTCATGAGCTCACTGTTTAATATATAGCATCATGTGAACATACATTAGTACACTTACTATTTTGAATTTGATCCTGGACATCATGCAATGTTATTGCTATCATTGCATGCTTACTACTGTTGTGCACCATATATTGTTTTATACACTGTTTATTTCATTGAGACTGTGAGCTTGACATTTGTAATGTATTTTCTGTTATTGGATCAATGCTACCATATTGTTGAGTCTATGTAAGACTTGCAAGGTTTTACCCCAAAATTTAGCAGTAATAAAATAGGGACATCAATAATAAAATAATACACTTACTATTTTGAATTTGAGCTTAGGCATCATGCAATGTTATTGTTGTCATTGCATGCTTGTTGCTGTTGTGCACCAGAACAACAACAAGAATGCAATGTTATGAACTTTTGGGATTAAATTGGTGAGTTTGTATACTTTCTCCATTTTGAACTAACCTATGACTTCAAAGAAGGAATTATGAAATATAGTTGTAGGTGGTTATCTGTTCTATAATGATGGAATATTTCCTATCTCACTGAAGCTTGAAATATATCACTCCTCATGTTATTGTCAAAATTAAATTCAAATATTTCTCAAAAAAATTATTTTTGTAAAATTAAGATATCCTTATCTCAATAAATAAAACAATCTTGCATAATAGCTTTTGAATCTGATTAACACACACCCATGTTCTGTAGCATAGTTCATTTTAGAAGTGTATGGCTTGACTATGCACATGCATAATTGTAGATGAGGATCAGTAATAGGGTGCCAGGCATTGCTTAGATCCTTTGGATCTAACCCCATCTTTTCCTTCCTTGGAGGTTTTGGATCATACAAGAGCATATTGGATTGAACCCTAGGTCAACACTTCATTACTTCAAGCAATGTTCGGTACCTTCATTATTTATGTTCATCCACTTATGTATGTTTGCAATCATTCATATTCTTCTGAAAGCTGGATATTAGTGACCATATAGGACCATTCTTGATGATTTTGGGCCATTTGATGAAAAGATGTAAATAGGGACATCAGTAACAAAATTTTTTTTGTTGTGCATATACCTTCTCTAATCAACTCTGATATGCACAGGTTATGAACATTCAAATTTTCCTAAGTATTACTATGAGATTTCCTTCCAACATATGTACTATTGTGAAAATCATCACAAGTCCATTTGTTGCAGGAAAGCTCACAGTACACATGTCTAGATGTTTGCATGTTTTTCACCTATTCATATACCAAATGATGAATGCTCAATTGTTGTAATGGAAAATCATTAGAACCGTCCATATAGGACCTTCATTATTTATGTTTATCCACTTATGTATGTTTGCATTCATTTATATTCTTCTAAAAGTTAGCTATTAGCGACCATATAGGACCATTCTTGATGTTTTTGGGTCATTTGATGAAAAAATGTAAATAGGGACATCGGTAATAAAATAGGGATTGTTGTCATTGCATGCTTGCTGCTGTTGTGCACCATATATTGTTTTATACACCATTTATTTCATTGAGACTATGAGCTTGGTTTTTCTTTCAGAAGTGTATGGCTTGACTATGCACATGCATAATTGTAGATGAGGATTAGTAATAGGATGCCATTCATTGCTTAGATATTTTTTATCTAACCCCCATCTCTCTTTTCTTTGCAAGTTCTGGATCACATATGGGCACACTAGATTCATACACGGGTAAAAAATTCATCACTTCAGGCAATGTCTAGCACCCTTATTATTTATGTTCATCATCTTATGTATGCTTGTATGCTTGCATTTTATTCTCAAAGTTATTTTCCTTGTATAGTATATACAAGTAATTTTTCATATATATACATGTAATCTTTAGATGCAATTTAATTTATTTTCCTTTACATGTATCTTTGCATGAAATGAACAAAAATTAAACAAGATCATCTAATAATGAAAACTAGGGTACTGTAGTCACTCATCTAGTAATTAGTTCCCAAACCATTACTAAGGATTGAACATAAGTCTAAGTCCCCAAATCTATTGTTCTATGTGTATAAAACAATATATGGTGCACAACAACAACAATCATGCAATGACATTAATAACATTGCATGATGCCCGAGCTCAAATTCAAAATAGTAAGTGTATTAATGTATGATTTAATAGTAGAAATCTTATTAATTACTAAGCCAAAGGGGTTTTCTAATTCGAAAGACTTAGCAGCCTCCATGGTCATTTTCTTTTCTGTTGGGTTAACAAGATGTCTGCTAGAAACATTATGACTGTGCATCCCTTTGCTCATCTCTTCAATTTTTTTTCATAGATTTCACTATCTGATGTTTCTTTTTGGTAAGAGATGGCTGTGAAAAAGATATTTCTATTTTTCATTTTGAGAAGATCCAGAGTGATTTTGAGTCACAGAGGAAATGCCCTGATCCTTCCACAAGTGCTATTCTGACGAGTTCTGATCACTTGATGAACATAAAATTATCTATTGAGTTGAAAAGAAAATCAACAAAACACGCTGAAAATGAAGTGAAAAAACCTTAGGTTTCTTCTCAACGTAAGTAAAATCCTTTCCCTCAATGAAAGATTGAAGTCTTTCCAAACTCGTTTCTCCCAAATTATGGGAAACTTTGAACTTACCATTTGAATAACCACAAGTTTTTATTTGTATGCAAGCCATTTTTCTAAGAGTCATGAACATTTCCGTCCATCTCTTACCAAAAAGGAACGTCAGATGGTCAAATATACAAAAACAAAAACTGAAGAGATGAGTAGAGGGATGCTTAGTCATAAATGTAGATATCACAACAGCTGAGAAACATAAATGTAGAGATCCAAAAAATTGTGACGATGATGCCTACATTTATGTTTCTTAGCTAGTGTGTTCTAGGACCCCTTATTTGATTGGTTGGTGCTCTATTTGTTATATTGATGCTATTAGATAAAATAGGGACATCAGTAATAAAATAATACACTTGTTGTTTTGAATTTGAGCTCTGGCATCATACAATGTTATTGTTGTCAAAACAGTATGTGTATTAATGTATGATCTAATAGCAGCAACCTCATTGATCATTACCTTTGATTCCTCCATCATTATAGAAGAGATAAATACCTACAACTATATTTCATAATTCCTCCTTTGAAGGCATAGGTTAGTTTAACTATTGGACAATGAGCTGATAGGAGTTTCAAATAAATTTGAATAAAAACTAAGAGTATTGAATTTTATCATGCAATGTTATTGTTGTCATTGCATGCTTGCTGCTATTGTGCACCATATATTGTTTTATACACTGTTTATTTCATTGAGACTATGAGCTATTGTAGTGGACTGTATTCTTTTGGGGTCTGATCTATTGTAGTTGTTTCTTTTTTCTTTCAATCATTGTTTACAATTACTTTTGATGCAATATTTATGTGAAGAACAAGAACAAAATGGTGAACAAGTGTATTTGACAAAGATAAACATGGCACATTTTTTTGGGCTAATTGGGTTGGCGTGGTACCATTTACATGGCATGGCTAGATATTAAACAATGAGCTATGAACAATCATCCTACTACTTACACTGCAATTTCTATGTCTACTTATAATAATAAAATACAGAGTTTCACTGCAATTTCTATGTCCATTGCCATTAAAATATATCACTCCTCCTATTATATAGGCATAATAAAACAATCTTGCATGATAGCTTTTGAATCACATTAACACATACCCATGTTATGTAGCATAGTTCATTTTAGAAGTGTATGGCTTAACTATGCACATGCATAATTGTAGATGAGGATCAGTAATAGGGTGCTAGACATTGCTTAGATCCTTTGGATCTAACCCCATCTTTTCCTTCCTTGTAGGTTTTGGAACATACAAGAGCATACTGGATTGAAGCCTGGGTCAACACTTCATTACTTCAGGAAATGTTTGGTACCTCCATTATTTATGTTCATCCACTTATGTATGTTTGCATTCATTCATATTATTTTGAAATTTAATCTTTATGAGCTCAAATTTAAAATAGTAAGTGTATTATTTTATTACTGATGTCCCTATATATTGTGTGAAGTGTTTGATCTCTCTCAGTAATAGGATGCCATTCATTGCTTAGATATTTTTTTATTTAACCCCCACCTCTCTTTTCTTTGCAAGTTCTGGATCACACAGGGGCACACTATATTCATACCTAGGTAAAAAATTCATCACTTCAAGCAATGTATGGCACCCTTATTATTTATGTTCATCCTCTTATGTATGCCTATACTCTTGCATTTTATTCTGAAAGTTATTTTCTTTTTTATAGTATATACAAGTTATTTTTCATATATATACATGTAATCTTTGGATGCAAAAATTTACTTTCCTTTACATGTATCTTTGCATGAAATGAACACAAATTAAACAAGATCATCTAATAATGAAAAATAGGGTATTGTAGTCACTCATCTAATAATTAGTTCCCCAAACCATTACTAAGGATTGAACATAAGTCTAAGTCCCCAAATCTATTGTCCTATGTGTATAAAATAATATATGGTCCACAATAGCAATAAGCATGCAATGACAACAATAACATTGCATGATGCCCGAGCTCAAATTCAAAATAGTAAGTGTATTAATGTATGATCTAATAGCAACAACCTCACTGATAATTACCTTTCACTACTGATGACGATGATGCTACTACTGATGCTGCTACTGATGAGGATGATGCTTCTACTGATGGTGCTACTGATGAGGATGACTATGATGATGATGTTGATGGTGATGATGATGACAACAACAATAGTGGTGGTGATGATGTCATCAATGACGATGATCTTGATGATGAGATTGATGAAGAAGAATATCAATGACATGAATGAAATGTACAATAATGTCAGATGTTTGGCATGTTCTAATGATTGTTTTATATGTACTACTCTTATTCACCTTGTTATATATGTCCTACTTATATATCTTTGATCTTTTGTTAAGAGAAATTTCATTCTAAAAGAGTGTATTTAATCTCTATATGCTTAAACAACCTCACTAGTTAAGACTGTTCTCATTTGTAGTGGGCATGAAAAGAATCAAATCACTTGAAAGACACCAGTATTTAGACATGCACAAATTAGTGACATGATTAAGCAAATTACCTTTCTTTACAATTGCATGGTTGTCTTTGGTTTGTCATTTTTTTTTGAGTGTGTAGTGATTTAAACCAAAGACTTTGACTTAGCCAAAAAATGTGCAAGTCTACATTAGTATGTTTCTTTTTATTGTAATTATAATTAGTATGAATGAACAAAATAATGTCAATGCAATATTTGTGATAATGTAATATTTGTCAAAATAGCATTGATGACTTTGGTTAATGTGCCTATGTGTTAATGTGGTTTTGGCCCATGCATGTTGAAGACGTCATGCACAACAAGTAATCTTGGGAGTCAATTTTGCATTTGCCCAAATAGGAAAAAGGTCTGGATACATAATTATATTTTATGTTTTAAAATAATGTGATAACTACTCATTTTATGAAGAACTGATGTACATTTGGTATTATCAGGGAAATACTAGATGTCAATACTTTCGGTGGATTGATCAAACCACATTTGCATCTACCACATTTCATTGTCTCATAAATCACATCAAACAATACATTTTTTGTAAGCTAAGTCTCTCATCTCGGTTCACCAAGTAGAAGACTTCTCCCAAGTCATCACAAACACCATAGTGATCTACAAATCTTCAATGTGCAAGTTCTGCACGTCACTCTCTCGACATCGCACCTAACTCATTTGAAACTATGGAAAAAATGGTAGATGGTCCTAGAGATCCATCACAACCTGATCTCAACAACAACACAAAGAGTAGCTTGATTCTGTCTTCAAGCCGATCAATGCACAGTCTACTCAAACTCCAAGTCAAGTCACTGCTACACTCCATAGGAACAAAGCACATCAAATTCAGACCAAAGAAGTCAAGAATTCACTCGAATTGGATCTGAATGCAATCAAGTCCACATATATCCCATGAACACATCAGGAAGAATGCATCTCTAATTGCCACACTAGCTTCTTGTGCCAGAGCCATCACTGTCACAAGTCTTGATTCGATAGGATCCATTCAAAATCCAAGTCTCTAGACTTGACTCAATAATCAATGACGTGCTACCAAATCTACAGCAAAGTTATCTCCGAATGATCCATAGCCAAATCATGAGCAGGAACTAGATCTGCAAGAACACCATTTTGAATCGACACACACACACACACACACACACACACACACACACACACACACACATATATATATATATATATATATATATATATATATATATTAAAAATTGATTGTCATCATAACTACAATGGAATTACAATAGCAACAGGTATTCATCACAAATATCTGACATATAGCCATCGCATTAATAGCATCACTATCGAAAAAAATCATAAACGATGAATATCCATCTAAAATTTCCAATGCATGTCCATCATATGTACAACATAGTCATCATTACAAACCATAAATGATGTACATCCATCATAATCTTGCGATAGAAATCCATTGCACTAATAGCATTTCCATCAGCAAATAGGTTACTAACGACGGCTACCCATCAAAATATTCTGACAAGTCACTGTCCTTTGTATTTGTTGTGATGGTTAGGCGTCGCAATGTGGATGGCCGCAAATAGGTGCAATGATAGGTTCTCTTTGTTGGCACCCACTTTTTGTGATGGCTAAGGGTGTCATAATTATGATGCCTAACAAAACCATCAGTTTTTATGACTACAAAACTACAACATTGGGTACTGTCGCTCAATCGATAGTATACTGTCTAAATTTGGATGTTCGGCCATCAGAGAAAGGTCTCAAATGTACTAGTGCTCTACCTTGGTAACTACCCCTCTATCCTCTTTGATCTCTTCTTTTGCCTCTACCTTTGAAAATAGAGTCTCCCTTCTTCCTATTATTCTCCTCCACTTCAGTCCACTTAGGTACCTTGCAACCTTGATTGGCTCCTCTTCTCGAATCTTTGATCTTAGACATAATTTATGAAACTCCTCTGTGTAAGAGGCCACATCCATGTCCTTCTATTTCAGACCTTGTCTCTTTCTATGCAATTGTATCTCATAGTCCTCTGGAAGATAGTTCTCCTTCACTTTGGTCACCATGGCATTCCAATTGGCTATAGGCTTCTTACCTAACCTCACTCTTTCATCTTGTAGATATTTCCACTAGGTCAATGCTGGTCCTCTTAATCTTGATTTTGTAACCTTGATCTTTTGGACTTCTGTCACACCCTCACACTCAAAATGTTTTTCCATTCCTTCAATCCACTGCATCACTGCTTCAGTGTCCATCTATCCACTAAATAGTGGTATGCCTTCTAATGATTTTCATCCCAGTGCTTTGATAGCTTTGAGGAATGACTCTCTAGCCATTGGAGGATCAAGTTCAAGGATTATATCCTCCTCTTCAATCTTTTTTTTTCCTTTCTCTCTATCTGACCTATTCTTCTCTCTATCTGTAGCAACTTCTTCTAATTTTAGCTTCATCTCCTCTAAGGCTTCTTCAAGAAGCCTATTCCTTTCCTTCTCCACATTCATTTCTCTCTTTTTATCATCTACTTCCCTTTCAAGCTCAACATTAGTCACCATTTTCATAGAACTAACTGATTCATTTGATTCACCTGAATAGAACATTCACCAAAAAAATACCAAATCTTTTGGGGCTCTGATGCCAATTTGATGTAAGGACAAATCTTTCTCTTCTACCCTATTTTCTCCTAGGGCCTACTCTAGGCCAACTTTCTAGCCCACTAGGGTCCTTCACTAACCCTAACACTAAGGATTCTTTCCACAATCCTTCTCCTATTCAATTTTCCCACACCAAGAATGAAATCCACACAATCTCCACCATGCCTTATGGATGTCTTTTTACATCCACCACCCTAAATTGTCAAAATTTGACTAAGACCAGTCAATAAATGGAGAGAAGGCTTGCCTCTAGGGCATTGTGTCCAAGACCATGCCTAACCTCACAATTTTCAATGAAATCCCCTATCAATTTGAAGATTTGGCTTCAAATTGACCCAAATAGGGCTACAAGGAATTAGGCCTAAAACACTCCTTTTGGGCTCCTAACTCCAAAATATGCTTAACAAGATGAAAAAAAAAATGATATTTCTAGATACCCTTTTGGAAGATCCTTAATATTTTTCTGGTCTCACTTCCCCAACTTGTCCATACAATGGGTTACTATATTTAGGCCTATTTTAAAGCGTTTCAAGAAAACTGGATAGTGACCTCTAGGGTTTTTTCCTTCCACCTCCGTACACTATTCACCAAGACCTCTCCTTGGGAATTGGTTTTCCTCACACATATACCCTCCTCTCCACATGCTTAGATTGAAGCCATCAATGCATCCAATCCCTCTCTTTACTGTTGCAGTTCACTGTCTTCCCTAGCCATGCACCTCTAGCTTGCCTAGGGCATCATTGCAAAAACATTGTGCTAGCTTTCCAGGGCCCATCCTGTTGCACACATATAGTACAAGGATTCATCTGCCAAATCCCAAGAACTAGTACTGAAGCCACGGTGGGAAGATGAGCTATAAATCCATTCACAAAACCTGCCTCGATGAATCTAGTGATAGTGAAGGAAACCAAATATTTACAAGTAGTGCTCAAAAGACAACAAAATGTTAAACTAAAACAATGAAAAACTGAGTAATACCCTACATTACAACATGCACATGCTACAGTGCTCAAACTAATCCATGAAAGCCTACTGTAATTCATTGTTACTCAAAATCCACACAAAATACAAAGCAAAAACTTCTTTCTATTGATCTTATCTGTATTTCGAATGATCAACCTTTACAAAAGGTCAAATTAGGTCTTAAATAGAATAATTAGGTGTTAAGAGATGCATTAGGTCTCTCCTTCATTAGTTGGGGACCAATAACTAACTTGGTTAAGCAAGATTTAAAAGTTGTAAAAGTTGCTAATGCAACTTTTGTAACTTTTTCCAAAATTGAACAAATGAGCTCCAAAAACATGATTTCCACTCTTGGGACCTTGACCAAGACTAAAACATGATTCTTACCTTCTCTAAACCCTAATGACATCATGATGACATCATCCTTACACAAGCACTAATCAGGACTTTACAACTTTCTAGCCACTGATTGCTAACTTCTAGGAGTTCCAAGACCTAATTACCTAGACCCTAATTCATTAAAGAAATGGTCAACATGACCTTGAGCTAAAACACGCCAAAAATCTGACCTAAGTCACACACAACACCAAAAACCAATGGATGGACTGATTTAAGCAATCCAATCCAAGGGTGCTCCTAAGTGCTCCTGCACCAGTCTCTCTCTTACATACATACATACATACATACATACACACACACACACACACACACACACACACACACACATATATATATGAGAATGTGTATATATATATTTATATATACACATTTTCATATATATATATATATATATATATATATATATATATATATATATATATATATATATATACACATTTTCATATATATATATATATATATATATATATATATATATATATATATATATATATATATATATATATATATACACACACACACACACACATACACACACATATATACATATCATGCATGTATGTATACATAGTTGCTTTCATATATATTATACTTGCACTTTTACACTTGTGTGTGTGTGTGTGTGTATTCTTTTCATTTTAATTTTTGCTCTATATCATTTTTATTTCTTTTTTATTTTATTTTATTGGGAGTGATATCCCCCCTTTTTTAAATTTTATTAGGTGGAGGTCTTGGCACTATGGATCTTTGTGCACTTGTCTTCTCTCTCTCCTCTTCCTTTTTCACTCTTCTTTTTATTGTCTGCTAGATCTGCAAATTATCATTTTATGTTCTTTTCTCTCTAACATTTTGATGATGGATCATGTAGTATGATCTGAAACGATGATGACGAAAAAATTATACACAATCAAATCCAGAAATTGTTACAAACACCAATAATATAGTTAAAGTTGAGTTTGATTGTTAAAATAAATATTTCTTCAACACAGTTGAAATAAATATTTATTAAATACAATTGAAAATATTAAATTTAATATCTTGTCTTATTGGAAATATAATATGCATAGGAATCTCTTGATGGAATCTCTCATTTTCTTATCCCCACTCCTTGATTTGAATTTCAGTCTCTCATGCATTACATCTTCCCCCTCCCTAGACATGTGGATTAGCCTTGGGCTGTGAGGGAAGTCTCCATCTAAATTTCTAGGACCTACTAAATGTCATGTGATGGAGACCTTGGTGGTTACATCTCCTTATTTGTTCAAGACTTCTAATGCCAATGTCTTCTCACCTTCACAATATTTTGGTGTAAAGTCAATCTCTCTTTCTTTTACTAGTTCTTAGTCTATGTAGTGAGGATGTGTCTCTACTATTGTATGTTCTAATGCTCTGATGGGTGGATAAATTTTTTCTCATAAGGCCTCTTTTATGGATCTCTTGTACAATCCTATTGTAAATGTTCCTAACTATAAATCTATCGCTTGTACTAGATTGAGGCCAAGAAGTCAGTATTGTATCTTTTACTTCAAAATTGAGGGTATCTACACACATGTCATGTGATCTATGAGTTCAATTACCCTATCCTTCGATATAAATAAAATGTGATAAACATCTAAAATTTTTCCTTTGCATATATTATTCCCTTTCAATACACTCCATTGTATGGGCATGGACAATCAGAACAATAAGTTTGTGTTTAGGAGTTTATGTAGTATTAGAAATGGTTGGATGCAAGTACGAGAGAAGCTACTCATTAGCTCCAAGAAATTTCATGGTCGATCAATATTTAACATGTTTCATATCCTTAAAGGTTTGCAGGTGAAATCATTACTATCAATAAAAACCTTTTCTGTGGCTTGCAATCCTCAACTTTCTATTCAATTCAACATGTGCACAAATTTGAGCTTTTATATAGGATGTGGACATCCCAAAAAGTAGATAAAAAGGGATATTTTTTGGTTACATGTAGTTACAAGTGCTTTGGTAGACATGTGTATAACATGTGAAATCATCTATAGGACACATGAACATATTAAGGTTTGTGTTTTATTGTCAAAAGGGTCATTTCATGGAATATCATTTATTGGTGGATGATATATGGCCAATGGTTAATTGTGATCAATTATATGAAATATGGCTAATGACCAATTATAGTGTTAGAAATTGTGTACCCCAATAATTTAACACTACATGACATCCCCCTTTTTATCATTATATCAAAATAATTTTTTTCTAAAATACTAATAACAAAATATCTCCTAGCTAAACAAATTTGGATGTTCCTTATTATCTAAGTAAATTTTCCATGATGAGAGTATTATGTATCAATATATGCATGACATTCTAGCATTCCAAATCTTCATATCAATTGAATGGGTCATTAGGAAATTACATTCTAAGAATTTATTCAAGTGCAAAAATATTGAATAATAGTCACGTTTCAACAAAAAAATATAAAATATAAAATTTACTATTTATAGAATGGGGATTTGTCTTTCTCTCAATCTCTTGCACTTTCATACAAACACTCTCACATTGAAAATTTCAAGACTTTCTTAAAGAAGTCATTTTTTATGAAGCAATGCCTATTTCTTGGCACCTTGCATGTTGCATTCCTTTTTGGTGAGAAAAATAGAAATGTTGTAGCTTTGGAATCCTCTTTGAAGGTCTCTTACAACTTACAATTGAAATTTCTCTATTTTTTATCTCCTCATTGCATACAAATTTTCTATGCTAGGAGGTAAAGGTATTTATTGTTAGTATAGTTCCTTTTATTTTATTTTATATATTTTATATTTCATCTTGTGTATCATATATCATTTTTTATTATCTTTATCAATCATTTCATAACCTTGGATACCTTTGAAGGTCATAATAAAAAAATAGGTTTCAACAAATACAAGCCCCTAAAAAACAAACCCAAATTTTCTCATATATTACATTTTGGTAAAACCAATGTTCTGAAATTAAACTTTGTTTTTATTGATTTTTTTGGTTTGTTTGAGGAATCTCCTCTTTCTTTTGCACCTAAAGTACACATGAATATCAAGACTAGACCAAAAAAAATCATAAGAATGATAGTCCACTAGCATGCCTAATATTTCAAATTATCATTATCATTATATTAATCTTTATCTAATGGTACTGTCACTCATTGCATACTTATTATGGATGTCATCCCTAGTATAATGATTATCTATAGCAATATATAGAATGGTTGAATAGGCTAAATAATTGAGAGGGGGTGAATTATTCATAAACAACTTCTAAATTTTTTACTAAATTGGTAAAGTCATAAACCATTCAAAATATATATAGATATGTTAACTTTTGTTCTACTAGTAAGCACTTAAAACATTATGAAACTTAAAATAAATATAACCATGAAAGCACAAAACCATCAACATAATGAACACCAAAATTTATGTGGAAACCCAAATAGGGAAAAACCATGAAGAATATCATTCTCATGAAATAAAAACCAATTAAGGTGATACCAGTTAAGATGGTTTTTATAAAGGGTCATTGTTAGTATGCTCACTGTGTGTTGGATTACTTCTAGTTGGGCTAACTACCCTGAAATATGAATATGGCTAGTTCTACCAATACAAAAATATTCACTGAAATAATGTGAACAAATAGAATTGCATTTGACTATGCATGAAATAGTTTTGATTGATAGCACACATAACGCTAACATCAAACATCAGATACAAACCCTTTTCCACCATACAAAAAAATTTGGAGATATGTATGAAATATTTGGAGCATTATGATAAATGGAAGGAATGGTTGAATATGAAAATAGAATACTATTGTAATTAGCCATGGATGAGGATTGAAAAACACATGGAATACTTAAAGGAATACTAGGATCATGAATGCTTCTAAGACTAACATGTGTAGGATTAGTATTTTGAACAGATGTTGCTAGGAGAAGTGGAGTGTAAGTGGACACACTAGGTATTGAAGTAGGAATGTGATGCAGGAGCATCTCCAGTCCTTGGAAAACCTATGTCACCAAAAAGAATTTGAAGTTTTGTCTGTGTTGCTCAGTTTCTGCTTTGACTAAGTTAGTCGGTAGTTGGTCAGTTTCCTTTGGTTACCGAGTGTGGTCAGTTCTCTCTTAGGTGGTCAGTTATTTCACCGGCCCTCGACATTACCTCTCTACTGCTCGATTATCTTTCTTACTGACGGGTCTAGTTTTATTTCCTATTGTGGCCGACTTGTGCATTTGTATTGTATCACAGATTTAATGTTGGAATCCATCAATGGGAAGCGTATGGTCCCAGATTTAACTATTACTTTCATTGATTGTGGATCTGAAGGCTGACTCATCTCGGTAGCTTCTTGTATAAATGTAGATGTTTGGTTGTAGTTTAGGGAGTGAGTTTTTGGATAGAATAAAGGAGACATTAGTTTGGATATTTGTGACAAATCCTCGCATGTTTGAGGACTTTTGAGATTCACTGTAATATTAGGCTCTAACCAGGAAGGCCTTACAACCTGGCATGTATGGTTCTAATATTTGATAATATATGAAAGATCTAGCATTCTCTCTCTCACTGTTGTTTTTTGCTTCTGCATGTGTGTTGCAGGCATGGATCATTAGGGTGTGCCATTTTTTGGCCCCTCTTGCTTCGTGCCTTGCGTTAGGTGGTATCAAAGCAAGGTGAGATCTTGATCTAGGTTTGCAGATCTAAGTTTACAGGTTCCTCTTGAAGCCCTAGTTGATTTTTGTGGGGTAGTATATTGCGATCTGACTTGCAATTGTAGAGGGTTGTTAAGATGGTTTGTGGGAGGTGAGATATAGATCCAAGATAGGCAGATATGCTAAGGCAGAATGCTGCTAGGTTAGAAGCAGTAGAAACAACCCAAAGAAGAGGTAGACATCTTGAAGATGTTAGTGATGATGAAGTTGAAGAAGAACATGTGAATGCAAAACTTTCTCTTCTTATGGATCAAGGAAAAGAAAGATTTTTTAAGGCTTTGACAAGTCTAAAGTCAACACCACATTTCAATCCTCCTAAGTATGGTGGAAAGCTAGATTCTGATGAATTGGTGGACTGGATCACCAAGATGGAAAAGTATTTTGAATATGAAAACATTCCCGAGGATAAGAAGGTGAAGATTGCAACCAAAAAGTTGAAAAGTCATGCATCCTTATGGTGGGTGATGAACTACAACTGATTTAGAACTAGAATAAAGAATCTGTAATTCAAGATTACTAAGGAGTTGATGATTAGATATGAAAGATGATTAAATCAGTATTATGTTGTCATTGATGTCAACTAGCTTGATAGTACTTATCTTTTAAGTTACTATACCGACACATCTGAAGGAAGGTGAAAGAGATGAAGAATAGAAATATCTACATGAGGAAGATATATATGACAGATGAGGATAAGGAATACACTGAGTAACTTGTTGATGAGTCTATGACTTGATGGAATTGACTTTATTATGTTACATTCATCTATGATGAAGAATAGAGCTGAAAGACACAATGCAGTGTTGTCGTTAAATAAAGCATTTCAGTATACACTGATGAAGTGTAGTGTATACCGAACACAGTATTAACCGAGCTTGTGTTCACCAACACATTTCTTTGTTATCTAAGAAAATAGAAAGGAATTAAATGATCAGTTTAGCTGATAAAGTGATGAGCTATAAAGTGTATGAAATTGAGGTAACAGATAATGTTTGTTATGAAGATCGATGACTAACATAAATAAAAAGGGATCTAATGGAGCAAATTGAAATGTGTTACTAACACATCAGCCAAGGAAGCTTAAAGCAAAAAAATCTATGAATTTGATTAAGTGGCAAAATCTGATGGAGGAAAAGAAAATGATTTACTCATCTATATAAGAGACATTGGTTTCATTATGAAACGTATTCCAGAAGAAGAAGATATTGCAAAATTATCACGTGAAGAAGTTTTCAGGCATTCTGATCATACTGGTTAATAAGAACTGAGTTGCAGAACAATTACTGAGATACAGAGAGTTATTACCAATGGATAGTAAGTTGATACCATATTGAATCTGAAGTGTTATATTGGTCAAAAATATTTGAATGAGCTGAACATTGATCTGTAAATTGCAAATTGAAGTTGTATTTAGGCAGATCATCTACTATTACACATTTAACCATTGTACATAGTCAAATCTCTTAATCGAGTGGACTATGAAAGTCTTTTGATGTTTCATTCATAGAGTGAACATTGTTATCCTGTCAACCCCAGAGTGACTACTAGCTGGACGATAACTTCTGGTCTTAAATCCTCTAACAAGGTCACACATAACAGTGTGTTTGTAAACCTTTAATAGGGTTGGATCTTCATCGACCTCACTTCAGAAGAGTGAACAATTTTGGGTTGCCGGTCCTAGGTGGTTTTTCCCTTTACAGGGTTTCCACATTAAATCTCTTATGTTATGTGTTGATTGTGATATTTGTTTGTTATCATACTTTGCATATTACATGTTAGATTTAATCAGCAATTATTACAGAGTTTAGATTGTGAATCAACAAATACACAGACAGTGGAAGTATTTTATGTTTATCAACTTACAAAAGTAGGAGAATTGTTTTGGATTATACATTTTGATTTGGAACACTAGATAATTGATTCACGCCCCTCTTAGTTGTTCTAAAAATTGGTATCAGAGTTGTGGTTTCTTAGAATAGAGTTTTAAGGACTTCAACAAAAAGGTCTCAAGATGTATAAGAGGGAAGTGCCAAAGCTGAACAATGATAAATTTGTAGTATGGCAAAGCCGGATGAAGTTGTACATATCTAGAATTGGGAATTCTGCACTATAACTGATGGAAAATGGCTACATTGAACCGACACCAGGTCCCCTGACTCTTGATCAACTAAAGGATAGGCATGAACACAATATTACTATTATGGAACTTCCTGCTACCTATACCGATGCTGAATTTGAAGACATTAAGGGATACACTACTGCCAAAGCCATGTAAGATAAACTGACTCTAATATACAATGGAGATGTGAATGTCAGGAGAGCCAGAGTAGAAAGCCTAAGAGGTCAATTTAATGATATGCAGATGAAAGAAGGTGAGAACATTGTACAATACACAAACAAACTAAAAGAGGTAGTACATGCTATTAGAGCATTTGGCGGAGCTATTGATGATGAAACAGTGATAAGAAAGATTCTCAAAACTTTTCTACCAGTTTATGCAATCAGGATCTCTGCAATTCATGAAACAAGGGCTACATCCAACCTCACCCTTGACACTCTGATCGGTAAGCTTAAAACCTTTGAATTGAATAACTTTGACAATAGTGTTGTACCTTCTATTGAATCCTCTTTCATGTCCTCTTTGAAGATTGGTAAGTCTAGTAGCAAGAATGATAAGAATAATGATAGTGACAGTAATACCAATGATGAACTTGATGAGCTTGAAGCTCTTATGGCCAGAAGATTGCCCAAAGGTAAGGGAAGCTATAAAGGTAAGTTACCTCTAGCTTGTTTTAATTGTAAAGAAGTTGGCCACATCACTGCTAGATGTCTGAATAAGAAAGATGATGATAGATCCAAAGACCAATCCAAAGGAAGCTATGGGAGAAAAGTCAACAGAGGCTATAGACACAACAAAAGAGACAATCAAGATAGCTATGACAAAGGGAAAAAGGTATGTTACATAGATGAAGAATTTGAATCTAAATCTAACACTAATGATGATGCATAAGTAGTATTTTTTCTATGAAGGATGATTAAGAAAAAGAAGAAAAACATGAAGAGACAACACTGATCTCTAAAGTAAGAAGAAATGATACATGGATCATAGATAGTGGCTGGACACATCATATGACTAGTGATATAGATAAATTTGATCTATTTGATGAATATGATGGTGGATCTATTAGAATGGGAAATGATGCACCTTGTATGGTGAGAGGTAAAGGTTCACTAATGATTAATGATAGAATAAAATGTGAGAATGCATACTAGGTAGATGGACTGAACTACAATTTGATAAGTGTGGCACAACTTAACAACTGAAGTCACCAACTTTCTTTTGAGAGAAGAAAGGTAAGAATCTATGATGATGGAGGAAGACTTGTTGGAACCAGTACACAATCTAGAGGTAATCTATTTTATCTTGATATTGATCAATCTTCTTGTTTATTAATGAAAGATGAAGATGCATGGTTGTGGCATAAAAGGTTATGTCATATGAATTTTGATAACTTGGTCAAGATTAGTAAGAAGAAAAGAGTTAGAGGATTGCCTAACTTGTCAAAACTGGATCATGCTATGTGTCATGAATGTTAGAAAGGTAAGATGACTAAGTCCTATTTTAAAAGCAAAGACTACTCAACAAAGAAGATACTTGAATTGGTTCATACCAACCTATGTGGTCCTATGAGAACTCAGAGCTATTATGGTGATAGATACTTTATTGTTTTTGTTGATGACTATACTAGACTGATGACTGTTATGTTTTTGAAAGAGAAATCTGAAGCTTTTAATTTGTTTAAATGGTATAAGGCTAAGGTAGAAAAAGAGACTGCAAAGGAAATCAAATGCTTAAGATCTGATAGAGGAGGTGAATTTATCTATGATGAATTTACTAATTTCTGTAATGAGAGTGGTATTAAGAGACAGCTCTTTGCACCGAGAACACCTCAGCATAATGGGATTGTTGAAAGAAGGAATAGGTCAATCATTGATTTTGCTAGAACACTAATGCTACAAAAGAATGTTGCTCAAACATATTGGAGGGAAGCTATCAACATAGCTGTATATGTGCTTAACCAAGTACAACTAAAGAAGGACACCAACCAGACACCTTATGAGCTATGGTTTGGACACAAACCTACTATAAGATATTTTAGAATTTTTTGAATCAAATGTTTTATTCTGAAAGATGAGAGAAATGGGAAATTTGATTCTAAAGGTGATGAAGGAATATTCTTAGGATATTCTACTAAGAGTAAAGCATACAAATGTTTGAATATGGTTACAAATAAGATGATTGAAAGTACTAATGTTCATGTTGATGAGTATGATGACATAAACACAAAAGAAAGAAAGGAACCAAAAGACTATGGTAGATTCACTTACATTGAACTTCCTGACTATCTACCGAAGTCACAACCTATGATAACCAGTCAGTAGAAAAATAACCCCGAGGAACAGGAAAGGGAAACCGACGAACAAGATGATGCTATTGAGCAAGAAAATGAACCTGAACAGGATGAACAAGAAAGAAGAAACTAAGTACTGGCTAGTTTTTTTAGAAGACATCATCTTGAGACACAAATTATTGGAAACAAATAAGCTGGAATGCAGACTAGAAGAAAAACAAGACAAGGTACATGTTTAGTTTGTGAATTTGAACCAAAGAATGTGAAAGTTGCATTAGAAAATGAAGAATGGGTTAATGCAATGAAGGAGGAAATAGAACAAATAGAGAAAAAAAAAACTTGGTCCTTAGTACCCCAACCTAAAGATAAGAATGTTATCGGTACTAAATGGATATTCAGAAACAAAATGAAAGAAAATGGTGAAGTGACAAGAAATAAAGCGAGATTGGTATGCAATGGATATACACAGGAAGAAGGCATTGATTATGGTGAAATATTTGCATCTATTGCTAGATTGGAAGGAGTTAGAATATTACTTCCATATGCTACACACAAGAAATTTAAGGTTTATCAAATGGATGTGAAATCAACATTTCTGAATGGTATACTTGAAGAAGAGGTCTACATAGAACAACTTGAAGGATTCATTGATCCAGACAATAGAAACATGGTATGTATATTACACAAAGCTTTATATGGTTTGAAGCAAGCACTGAGAGCATGGTATGAAAGACTACATACTTAGTTGTTAAGTATTGGATTTGTAAGAACTAGTGAGAACAACAATTTGTACATGAAAGGTGATATTGATGACACTATTATCATTCCTAAAATTTTTGTTGATGATATTATTTTTGGAGGTCAAGATCATGTATGTAAATCTTTTGCTGATGACATGAGGAATGAGTTTGAAATGTCTATGTTCGGAGAGATTAAGTTCTTTCTCAGATTACAAGTGATACAACAGAGTGATGGGATATTCATCACACAGTCCAAGTACATAAAGGAAGTCTTGGAGACATTTGGTATGGAAGATGCTAAACTTGTGGGAACACTGATGGCTACTGGAAGTAAATTGAAAAAGGAAGATGAAACTATAGAGGTAAACCAAAAATTTTACTGATCCATGATTGGTAAGCTAATGTATGTAGTTCATCATAGACCAAATATAGCACATGTTGTGGGAATTGTTGCTAGATATTTTGCTAATCCTAGAGAATCACACATGATTGGTACTAAAAGAATCTTAAGATATCTTAAAAAGACAAAGGATTATGGATTATGGTATCCTAAGGAAGGTAAGTTTGAGCTGAAAGTTTACACCGATGCTGATTGGGTTAGAAATGTGGATGGCAGAAAAAGTACCACCAGAGGAGCATTTTTCTTTGGTGAAAGACTTGTAACCTAGACAAGTAAAAACCAGGCTTGTATTTCTCAGTCTACAGCTAAAGAAGAGTATGTTGTTGTTGCTACTAATTTCTCAAACATTGCATATATCAAGCAAGTGTTGGAAGGAATGAATGAGGTAATCACTGACCCGGTGATCATAAACTATGACAACACAAGTGCAATTAATATCTCAAAGAATCCTGTGATGCACTCTAAGACAAAGCATATATCAATTAAGTATCACTACTTAAGAGAAAAAGTGCAAGACAAGCAAGTAAAGTTAGAATTTGTTACATCTAAAGAACAACTTGCAGACATTTTTACAAAGCCTCTACTGAAGGACACTTTTGAATATTTGAGGACTAGACTTGGGGTTCATCCCCTGTCTATCGGTCACTAATGTGATTTGGATGTTGCATCAACCTAATCTTATCAGAAGATCATTCATGTTGATGTAGCATAGTTCACACTTTGGATTTTGTTCAAGGTTGTGATTAAGTTTGTAGAATTGAAACAGATTGGGATATCAGTATACTAAGATACAAAGGAAGCAATGGACAACAATGAGTTACTTAACTACTACAGAGCTGATTATTTATTTGTTTCTTTGGCATTGTTGTCAAAGGGAGAGATAAATAATATGAAAATAAAAGGATATTTGCACCAATGAGAACTATCTAAGGGAGAGATAATCTGAAAGGAACTTGAGAACTGAAAAGGTTATATCTATAGAATGACAAAGAACTTGAGAATTGAAAAGGTTATATCTACAGAATGACAAAGCTGTATTTTATAATGTTGTTTTAGTAATGTAGTTATTAAACATATTAAGCTAGGGAGAGCTTACACTACACAACATTTGATCACAAAGTTGTAGAAAACATGTTTGGTATGTGTATGGTATATTTCATATTACTTGAGTTGCCATCAATGCCAAAGGGAGAGATTGATGAACTACAACTGATTTAGAACCAGAATGAAGAATCTATAATTCAAGATTACTGAGGAGTTGATGATTAGATATGAAAGATGATTAAATCAGTATTATGTTGTCATTGATGTCAACTAGCTTGACAATATTTATCTTTTAAGTTACTATACCGACACATCTGAAGGAAGGTGAAAGAGATGAAGAACAAAAATATCTACATGAGGAAGATATATATGACAAATGAGGATAAGGAATACACTGAGTAAATTGTTGATGAGTCTATGACTTGATGGAATTGACTTTATTATGTTGCATTCATCTATGATGAAGAATAGAGTTGAAAGACACAAAGCAGTGTTGTCATTAAATAAAGCATTTCAGTATACACCAATGAAGTGCAGTGTATACCGAGCATAGTATTAACCGAGCTTGTGTTCACCAATGTATTTCTTTGTTAATCGAGAAAAATAGAAAGGAATTAAATGATCAGTTTAGCCGATAAAGTGATGAGCTGTAAAGTGAATGAAATCAAGGTAATAGATAATGTTTGTTATGAAGATCGACGACTAACATAAATCAAAAAGGATCTAATGGAGAAGATTGAAACATGTTACTGACACATCAGTCGAGGAAGCTTAAAGCAAAAAAACTATGAATATGATTAAGCGGCAAAATTTGATGGAGTAAAAGAAAACAATTTACTCATGTATATAAGAGACATTGGTTTCATTATGAAACGTATGCCGGAAGAAGAAGATACTGCAGAATTATCACATGAAGAAGTTTTCATGCATTCTAATCATACTGGTTAATAAAAACCAAGCTGCAGAATAGTTACCAAGCTACAGAGAGTTATTATCGATGAACAATAAGTTGATATAGTATTGAATCTGAAGTGTTATATTGGTCAGAAATATTTGAATGAGCTGAACATTGATCTATAAACTGCAAACTAAAGTTGTATTTAGGTAGATCACCTACTGTTACACATTTAACCATTGTACACAGTCAAATCTCTTAATCGAGTGGACTATGAAAGTCTTTTGATGTTTCATTCATAGAGTGAACATTGTTATCCTGTCAACCCCAGAGTGACTGCTGGTTGGATGATAACTTCTGGTCTAAAATCCTCTAACAAGGTCACACCTAACAGTGTGTTTGTAAACCTTTAACAGGGTTGGGTCTTCACCGACCTCACTTCAAAAGATTGAACAATTTTGGGTTGCCAGTCCTAGGTGGTTTTTCCCTTTACAGGGTTTCCACGTTAAATCTCTTATGTTATGTGTTGATTGTGATATTTGTTTGTTATCATACTTTTCATATTACATGTTAGATTTAATTGGTAATTATTACAGAGTTTAGATTGTCAATCGGTAAATTCATAGATAGTGGAAGTATTTTGTGTTTATTGACTTGTAGAAGTAGGAGAATTGTTTTGGATTATACATTTTGATTTGGGACACTAGATAACTGATTCATCCCCCTCTCAGTTATTCTAACAGTGGGAACTGTTACCCAAATTTTCATCTACATGCAAATTTGTCTAAAATCTATCCCCAGGTCCCTATTTTAACCCTGCCAAGCATCCCCTAAAATTTCATGACTTCATCGCAAGCCCTCAGGCCTCTACAATCCTTTAAACTCTTTGGTCTGCAGGTAAAAAATTCATAAAACTAGCCATTGGACCCTTAAAACCCTAAAGTCCTTTTGACCTGTTATATTTCTACATTACCTTTTCAGCCACTTAAGTGATCATATTTCCTTATGTTTTAATAATTCCCTAAGTCTCTAGCACTTAGTGCTTTAGTTTTTCCTAAGTCCCAGCACTTAATCTTTTCTAACATTTTTGGCCTTTATGTCTCCTGGACTCGGCCCTCTGACACCTTTTCGATCCAATGGCTAGTTTATGATCTCATGCATTCTGTCAGAGCCATGAGATTGTGTGCCAACCATCGATTATCCTTTGTGACCTAACTCTTCAAACAGCTGGGTCCATTGCCAGGTGTGCGCAGGTGGCGTATTCTAATTGGTCCACATGCTAATGAGTCATTTCTTGTGAGTGGGACCGGGCCCTTTTGGCAGTCAGAGGCTCTGACATCTGCAGAGGATCAATGGTTGGCATATGTTCGCAAGGCTTTGTGTCAAAGCATGTGATCATGCGATGACCATTGATCTTGCTTTATCTTTAGGCTTTATTAGGTGGGTCATCAATTTCTGACATGCTCGGTCATTATGGTTGGCCAGATGATAGTTGGGATGTGTCAGTGGGATCATGTTAGAGGGTTTGCAGATGTGTTAGAAAGGAAAAGATCTACAGTGGTCATATGATCTCATAGAATCTTTTGACCCCATGAAATCATGTGAAAACCATCTGATAAGAATCTTTGGGTAGTGGGTCCAATGTTCTACCTAGCACTAATGTACTTGCATATGATTGGCTACTATATGATAATGGGGACTCATCTGTTAGTCTGATGTGTCGTGGGGTCCCAATTCTAAAAGGATCTATGGCTGGCAGATGATCAGAAGGAATATTTGAGACACATGAGATCATGCACCCACTGTTAGATTGGAATCTAGTTCTCTGTGGGTCCAATGTTAGAGAGGTACCAAGGTGTATGCCTACAAAGCAGTCGAGGTGAATAAAATATTGCCAAGTCACAAATGGGCCCAGGGTTGGCAAGGTTCCATGAACCAGCGACTAGGGATTCTCTCTTGTTCACTGGACTTAACTAGAGTTATGTGAATGTTCTTTGTGACCTAGAGAAAAGTCTTCGGTCATGTAGTCACCGAATGAATTAAGAAGGAAAAGATTGAAGTGGGGCCAAAATGATAGGTGTGCCAACATGCTCAATTCTCATTGGCCACTGACTTCCATGGTGGCTTTGACTTGTCAGAGATGGGTTTTCAGGATGTTTTTAGGTGCATCGTAGTCGTTCATCTGCTGATAAGGGTTTCTCATCGATAGTTACATTTTCAAAATTTGCCGCTAGCTGTTATATTTCAAAATTCAAATGTCTCTATGAGGGTTTTGCATTCTTTTAGCCATGCATGATGTCGGGTAGCTCAAGAATTGATTTCTCAGGACGGTTATGGTTGAAGGGGTGATGGAGATGACTGTTGGCCGGTGTTGCAGGGTACAATGTCATGTTGAAGGTGCTAAATGGATTGGCACCACCTTTTGCCAGTGTTATTATTGAAAATATAGATATCTTCCAAATCATATTTGGAGCCTTAATGACTTAGTGGAGTTGCAAGTGGGTTGGTAAGTTGAGGTTGTTGTGTCTGTAGGTGAGCTCAGTACCGGATGGATGCCCATGAAGAAAGATATGATTTGATCACCGACATTCTCAGAGATTTTCATAATAGGTGATAAGTACCCTAGGGTTTGATATTGTATTGCTATACCTATGTAACCCTAGTTAGGTTAGTTTTGACTCCTACTTGCATGCAGTTGAGTTGTATATAGTTATTTTTGGAGCTTTTGAGCTCAAAGTTGGACGATTGTAAAAGAATTTCACTTTTCTTAAGGGTCATCTGTGGTATCATTTCTACCCTCTGGCTTATACAGTTGTAACTCTTTCATTGATAATACAAACATTGCAAAGGTATTTTGTGATAATCCTTCATGTCCCTATGCTTTCCTTGTTTGAATTATCCCTTATTGGATTAAAGTATATGATGTTTTCAATGATATCTCAGGGTTCCTGATCCCTCTCTCTTTCTACAACTATTGTGTTTTATTGTGGATGGTTGGATGTGAATGCTTTTGTGGGTATACTTCAACCCCCTAACAATCTTGTCCCATTCCTATGCCAAGTTGTAGAAGTGAATGTTTGTTTGTAGGTCATAAATTGTGTCTAAATTCTCAGAAATTTTATTATTTGTGAAATCTTTTCTTTCCCTGAATAGCCTCATTCTATTGTAGACCCTTCTATGAAACACTTATGCAAGCCTATTCAATGAGTTGCAATCTCCTAGACCTAAGTTGTTCATTAATTTCATCTTCTATACTGAGATCCAAACCCTTCATTTCAATGTATCACCTAGTAGGTAGTTTGCTTTTAGTCATTTCCCTTTCCAAGCATTCCTTCTATCCATTTCCCACAAAAGTTTTACTTTTTATGTCTAGAAGCAAATTAGGGTGATTATCCAAGAGGAACCAGCCTAGAACATAGAGGTCTCATCTTAGTTAGCATAGTTCCCACAAGCTAGAGATGATTCCCATGTTATACTAGGTTATCAAGACTATGAGAGCTTGAAACAAGGGTGCAAACTTAGTGTATAACAATTCTGGCACGCCTGGTAGGGACTACAAGTAATGCAAATTCAAGTTTAAAAGTGTTCCCATTGGTTCATCTACAAAAGGATTAAAGAAGTTCAGTACTCAAGAAATATCAGTACATGCTTAAGCTCAAGGATACCCCACCTTGGTGCCAGTGTATAACAATTATGGCACACCCAGTGGGACAGTAAAAGAATCAGATTCATGTTAAAGTTATGCTATCTCTGATATACAGACTACATAATATAGAATTTTAGAAGTTATTCTATCAAGTATATCTGGCAACTCCACTGATTTCAAAGATCCAAGCCAACCTTGTTTAAAGTTTTATGAGAAAGATTGAGACTAGAAGCTCAAAGCCCACTAAATTTTTAGAGTTTCCCTCAAAAAGAAGCTACAAAGCTAGGTCAACTCAAAGAACATCCCCTGCAAGGAGAGTTCAGTCTACACCTCTTGATACTGTAGAAAGGAGATGTTTTCCCTTTCATTCCAGAAGAAGAGGAAGATCTCTTACCAGAGATCTAGAAGAGGATTCAAATCCAGCAACAAATACAACTCACATAGTTGTTAATCTTCAGATCACAGCCCCTACAATGGCAAGACAGTTTGCCTTTGCACCTTTTAACCGAGGAAGTCCCTTGGTACTTGCTCAACATCATAATGTGCCCTTAGTGGCACTAAAAAGTGTACCTAATTTCATAGGTGAAGGGCAGACAACTGCTTTTGAACACATAAGGGATGTGACCACCATCTGTAGCATACACAATATTACTCAAGAAGATGTGGCCACAAAATTATTAGCAACCTCTCTCAAAGGTAAGGCTCTTGAATGGTTTAGAACTCTAACTATTGGTTCTATTACTTCATGGGATGAGTTAGGGGATGCATTAAGTAAGCATTTTGAGGATAAATTAGACAACTTGTCTCTGGTAGAGCAGTTAACAACCATTAAAAGAGACCCTCAAGAACAAATGATAGACTACAATAGTAGATTCCTCAAAACATGGAATAGAATTCTAGCCTCAGTAAGACCATCAGCTGACGATGCTTTCCTATACTACTTGCAAAGTCTGAATGGTCAAATTTCTATCATGATCCAATCTATGGGTGGTACTTCTTTACCCCAAGCTTTTGATATAGTTGTCAGGGCTGAAAATTGTTTGATCCAAGCAGGCATGATACAAAGAAGGCCACCTATGCCCATTTTTCCTAGCCTTCAACCCATTGCACCTACACAAGTACCCCCATTTACCCCTATCCCCACCATATCAGCACCTTAGGCTAGTACTAGCAGCCAAGAGCTAAGAGCCAATTTCTCTCAAGAGCTACAAGAAATAAAAGATAGCCAACAAAGCAGTCAGCAAGAAATGACAAATTTGTTGCAGACCTTGACTAAAGAGGTCACAAATCTAAAGAAACAAGGTCAAGGAATAAGACCACCCTTTCAATCACAAGGCTAAGGTCCTAATCAACAATATCAGAATCAAGGGCCTTATCAACAAAATAGGCCACCATACCAAGGAGGCTATCAAGGACAAAGGCAAAGTTTTAACTAGAGACCATTCCAACCATGTAACCCTGCACCTCTAAATTCTGCAAATCTAGTGAGGGATACGGTTCCAAGTCAAAATAATATGGCTATGGATAATTAATGGTGCTTTCCTTGTAATCAGCCTCATAATCAAGTTACATGTTCAAATGGATGGATGAAACAAGATTTAATGGTTCAAAATGCCTCACAAGCTCAATCAGAGGTTTCATCTAGTGGGTCAGTACCTCAACAAGAATCACAAGAGCATGAGACTGCTCTCTTCAATTGGGAACAACCAGACTTCAATGGAGTCAATAATGAAATTTCTTTTGTTGCCTATACAAGAGGAAAAAGAAGAGCTCAAGACATGGAGAGAGCAGATTCCAATGCCAAAGCCACTACAGCAAGCCAATCCCATCACACCTAAGGAGGCTCCTATCATTACAAGCAAAGAAGGCCAACATTCCAAAGAGGTGGAGCCCTTCATAGTGAAAGCACAACAAAGAGTACACACTATGACACCTTTCAACATTGTAGAAAACATGAAGAAGGTGAATGTCACCATGTCTATGTGGGACTGTTTGGCTATTCCATGGCAGCCTAAAATTTTGAAGAAGGCCATGACAGAGATAACAACTCCTCAACCTACAAAAGAAGTTGTAAAGCCAGTGTTGGTTAACACTGATCAAGAAAAGGAGGCTCCAAGTAGCAACTCCAAAGGCAATGCCACACAAGGTAGGAACTCAAAGCCACCTCCCTTTTATGTATCTTTAATCATTGGAAAATTTTTAGTACATAATTGTATGGTAGATAGTGGAGCTACTAGTACTGTAATGCCCAAGAAGGTGGCTGACCAATTAGGACTAAAATATGAACCCTTCCAAAAGAAGGTCACACAACTTGATGGATCCTCAGTCAATACTATAGGTGTGGCCAAGGATACCAGTCTAATCCTACATGCTAGTCCTAATTTCTCCATCCTCCTTGATATATACATCATAGATCTCCCTGCATTATTTTCTATATGTCTTTCAAGGGAGTTTACAACCAAGATAGGAGGTTACCTATCTTCTGACTGGTCTCACATGCTATTTCATACAAGGTATGGGACCAAGGTCACCATTAAATCAAAACCATTGGCAACACACCATATAGAACCATATGTGTCCAATACCATCAATGTAAATTGCCCTATATTTGATGACAGTGACTTCCAAACCATTAGTGAAGCAATCACAAAGATAGAGAGTATCCCTAATATTCTTCTAGATGAAAGAGCTTCAGAGGCCCAAGAAAATCTAATCTAAGATTTTGGTTTGGGAGGTTATTTGATACAAGAAAGTGGAGTCATAGAACCAAGCCTCCTCAAGGAAGATACTGATTCAGAGGATTAGAACAATCAGGTTTGGGAACTATTTTTTGATGGACCTAGAAGTAGACATGGTTCTGGTGGTGGTGCTATGCTAGTGTCCCCAAAAAGAGAAAGGTATTATATTGCCTTTAGATTCAGTTTTTGCTACACTAGCAATACTACAGAATATGAAAGTCTAGTCAATGGACTAGAGTGGACTAGAAAAAGAGGGCTTAGGGCCTTAAAAGTTTATGGTGATAGTGAGTTAGTTGTTAGCCAAATAAGAGGGATACGTGCAATGAAAAATGACACTTTGAAAGCATACAAACATAGAGTTTGGGATCCAATTAAAGATTTTTGTGCTTTCAATATTGTTGCTATCCCTAGGAAGCTAAATCAGAATACAGATAGGTTAGCTACTGTTGGATCTCAGTATGATATTCCAAATAGCATTTCAAAAGAAATGGATCAACATCATATCAAGGTGATTTTCAAACCATCTATTCCTGATAATGATGTCAATTGGCAAGTGTTTTACAATGATGAACAAATTCTACAATTCTTGTTTCAAGAAGATGTTTTTTCAAAGCATAATCAAGATAGGCTATCGCAAAATTATGGTGATCAAGTGATACAACTTAAGTCTAATAAGATGCCTAGGGGTCTTGTTACATTAGAGGTTGTCTTCAACAAGGATGATGAAATTAAGAATAATAAAGTTGGCCTGGTAGTCCAACAGGAACATTGTGTTGAACTAGAGTTGGAACTAGGTAAGAGCTTAAAATTTGGAAAGGTGAACACTAAATTGGAGAAGCAAGGTTACACTTAGTTATTCAAAGAATTCAGTGATGTGTTTGGATGGAAATATGAGGACCTCAAAGGTTTTGATCTTGCTCTTGCTTAGCACACCATTGAATTAGAACCTACTGCCAAACCAGTGAGGCAAAAGAAAAGGCCTGTTAATCCCAAACTTGAGCCACTTATGCATAAAGAAGTACTCAAATTGATAGAAAGTGGTATCATCTACCCCATTAAGCATACTAGTTGGGTTTCCAACCTTGTTCCTATCAAGAAGAAGAATGGGGAGTTGAGGTTATGTGTTGACTTCATGGATCTTAATAAGGCTTCTTTAAAAGACCTCCATCCATTACCCTCCATGGAGAAAATCTTACAATGTGTCTCTGGGTCTGAGAGATTTTCATTATTGGATGGCTATTCAGGATACAATAAAATCCTAGTTAATGAAGAGGATCAATATAAGACTACATTTACAACCAAGTGGGGAACCATGGCTTATCAAAAGATGCCCTTTGGTTTGTCAAATGCAGGTGCTACATTTCAAAAGGCAATGGATATGGCCTTTAAAAGCCTCATGTATGAGTTCATACTGGTCTACTTGGATGACATAACTATCTATTCAAAGCATGCAGTAGACCACATCAAACATTTGAGGAAGATTTTTGAAAGGTGTAGAGAATTTGGGATATCTCTTAATCCCAAGAAATGTGTGTTTGCAGTTCATGAAGGAAAATTGTTGGGATATTTAGTATCCAAAGAATGTGTTGGCTCTTCTCCTTGTAGGACCAAGCTTGAATCAAATAGTTGGGCTTAGACACAGGTTAGGCACTCAAGCTTGACAAGAAAAACAAACCAATTGATGAGGATAGAATGAAATCCTCCTTTTTCTTTGAGCTCCACATTCACTCAGGCGGGTATTGCCTTATCTGCATATTCAAGACACATCATGACAAACCAAAGGCCTGTAGACAGATTAATTTGGAATAGCAATCAATCTCCTATAGGTATCCTATACCCCAATGATAGAAAATCTCATGCAATATCCCTACTTGCATGGAATGAGAATGAAAGCTAGAGACCTATCCTAACAACAAGAAAGGGAAAGGGTGGGATAGAAAGGAAGTGATTTTAAAGATGAGTTTAAAGGGACCCCTGAGATACCCTAAGTCTCTGATAGACCAGTGCCTTGTCCAATGGGCCACAGAGTCAAATACCCTACTGTAAGAGATAACTATGAAACAAGAACACAACACACTCACCCTGACTAGATCATATATTACCAAACCACCTGTGCACCCAAATATGTTATCACTTATCCAAAGGAAGACCTAGGAACAAGTAATACATTAACCAGCATCCACTGGAAGACAAGCATGATGCATCTTTGATACCCCAGCCCATACATATTTGAACACTAGTCCTAGACTCAGTTACTTTTGTGAAAATAACTCTATTGTAGAGACTCACTAGAAATGCAAGTAGAAAGAGTACACACTCTTGATGTTGTAATCTATAAGTCTAAAACCCAAATGGAGACAATTTGATACAAGAAAAAGTATGTTGCAATCTCATACATAAGATATCTGTTACAATATGCACTGTATTCTTTGAACCAGCAAGAGAAGAACACCCTATATGTAGAGAGAAGGAGAAAATCTACAGGAAAAAGATCCTTCACATGGAACCAATTCTCCTAAAAATTTTGCAGAAGAAGGAACCCTTACAAAATTGAACCACCTACAATTTATACCACTAGCTACCTTGGAATTCTCAGAGAGAATGCAACAAGCTATAGACAGCTAGGGCTAGGGTTTCAACTACCCAACCAACCAAAAGAATACATCAAAATTTATTACAGGGGCAGGAAACCAAGCAATCTTAGAGAAACAGATCGAAGAAGATCTCCAATTATGATAATTCTCAGAACAAAGCATAGAAGATCACAAATCTACCAAGAGAGCAAGTCAAAACCATCACCCTGAAATCATGCCTCGAGCCAACAAAACTATCCTCCTCCACATGGCACAAATCCTTGCAAACCCTCAAGGAACCCTGGACCACACTGGAATGGTGGAGAAGTTCAAATTCACCAACTATGGCCCTTTCTATCATCAATTTTAGTCCTTACAAGCCACTAGAAAGGTCTCTGAGATTCAAATTTGAACTCCAACGGCTAAGTCTTGGTGCCAGTAGCACATCAATGGTCCTAATTTGATTAGAGATCAACAATAAGTCCTGACCATTAGATCTCTCATCTTCCTAGGCTTCAGATCCTCTAACTCATCAAGAACCATGGGTTAACCCACAATGAACTGGCGATAAGGTGAAAACCTAGTCACGGGATGAAATACTTAACTCCAGTTATACTCAGCGACCACATGACTGCACATGTTAAAATAGCTGACTAAATCATCTGGCAAACTAGCGACAAAGGAACCCTTGCCAATTCGTGGAATACTTCCTACCTCCGCTAAAGAATCTAGCGAACCCGCGACCATTTCTCTTCAAGTCACCAAATGAATTGGGGAACCACCAAATCATCTCGTGAACCAATGACAAGAAGGAAATTTGTTGGGCCACTAGATCTTTATCCACTCCACCATTAACTCTGCAACCGTGACACATGGTGCCACCTGTTGCAACGCCATAGACTTGGGCCCACCATACGCCACATGGCACACCGTCAGTCGCTACAACTGTTGAGTCATACCAGTCACAGGACCCACACTCTACAACCCTTCAAAATCAAATAGTGAGTGCATGATCACAAGGGGTCTAACACCTCCCATGAGATCATGCGCCAACCACTAGATCTGCCATGCCAACCTCTCCACAGAATCACTCAGGCCCACTGCAAACAAAACCCTTAGCATCAAATCAGACGGTGGGCACATGATCGCAAGGGAAAAGAATATTCCTTGCGATCGCACGCCAACCATAGATTAAAATCATTAACATAAGTCCTACTAAGATACTACTACATCACCACACGGACCAACTGGAAGATGCCACATCACCACCTCATACCGGGCCCCAAGGACATGTGTTGACCGGTCGCATGATCACATAGCTAAAGAATGGGCTATGCGATCATGCGACAACCAACCAAAGCTACTAGATATGACCACCCTTTAAAAGAATGAAAACCTAGGCCCACCAATCGATCACCACCTCACCACTACAAACACATGTCAACTGGTCGCATGATCATAAGCCATAGAACTGGCCCTTGCAATCATGCGACAAATTCATAAGACCGCCAAGCATTCAGTGACAATGCGACAAACTGCCCGCCGAGTCACTGGATGCTAGCCACTAACCACCAGATATCCAGAGATAATGCAACAACATAGTCGCCAGGTCACCAGATAGGAGATGTAGCCACTAGGTAGCCTAAAACCATGAAGAACTAGGACCACATAGATGGGTGGTAGGCGGTCACATGATCACATGTTAGAAAAGTCTGACATGCGGCCATGTGACAACCAATCAGGAAGAGCCCTCGAAGGCCCGGGCCCACCATCCATCACACTTGCGTAGTTGAGGGAACACTAGAAAATAGGGAAGAAGTGTGGGGTCGAAAACACATAGGATTTTCAATGGAAAAGACCGAAAACACACAAGGCTTTCACAAAAGATTGAAAACATCATGGATTTTTTAAAACACTGTGGGTTTTCGACACTGTGGAAAAAATTTAAAAATGTTTCCCGCGGACCTTAAAACTTGAAAATCTTTTTGGGTTTTGCAAATTAGGAGATGTAGTATAGGCTGAAGAAAGGTGACACATAAAGAGCACAAGGCAGGAGTGCACACCATAAAACCAAGTGGATTACCTTTGCAAGAAAAAGCTGAGACTGCAAGCCGAGTAGAGACAACAAAATAAAGACTGCAGGGTAAAAGGCCATTTTCTTGGAATTTTGCAATGACTAGAAAAATGGCCTAATAGAAGGAATTATAGTAGATCCTGAGAGGATTACAACTATCCTAGAACTACCCCTACCACATCACAAGAAAATTCTCCAATCTTTCATAGGAAAGATTAACTTTGTTAGGCGTTTCTTGCCTAATATTGCAAATTTATTGAAGCCTTTAACAACCATGTTAAAGAAGAGTTCAACATTTAGTTGGACTGAGGAGGGGAGAGTTAATTTCCAAGCTATCAAAGAGGACTTAACAGAAGCCCCTACCCTCTTAAACCCCAATTTCAGTAAGGATTTTATCATTTATGCTTATGGAGGTCATGATGCTATATCTGCAATGTTGACTCAAAAAAATTCAAATGGATTGGAGCAGCCTATTGCTTTCTTTAGCAAAGGTTTAGAGAAGTATGAACAGAGATACTCTTTTGTATAAAAACATGTACTTGTTGTGGTGAAGAGCCTTAAAAATTTTAGATATTTGTTGACCCATAGTAGGGTACATTTGAAGGTTACTCATCCAAGTGTCAAAGAATTTTTTCTTTCCAAGGACTTGAATGAGAAAAGAGTTGGTTGGATCACCAAGGTAATGGAATATGACATTGATATTCAGACCACCAAGCTAGTTAGAGGAAGAGGTCTTTGTGAACATTTGGCAGGGGATGAGAGCTCAAAGAAATAAAAAACAATAGATGCATCTTTGGTGGTGCATTCTATAGAAGAACAAGCCAATACAACTAGTTGGTTGCCTAACATGATCAATTACTTGAAGATAGGACAATGTTCTGTAGGTTTGGATTCAACAAAGAGAAGATATTATAGATTACAATCTGTTCTTTTTGTGCTGATAGATGAAGTTCTTTTTAGAAAGGATCATAGTGGTGTCCTTTTAAGATGCATAGATTCAAAAAAGGTAGCAAATGTCCTATTTGAGTTTCCTGATGGACCTTCTGGAGGTCACTTTTTTCCTAGGACTACTACTTTTAAAATCATGAGGGTCAGGTACTATTGGCCATCTATCTTTAAGGATAGTCATGATCATGTCAGAAAATGCATCAAGTGTGCCATGTTTGCAGGAAAAGAAAGGCTTGCAGCCTTGCCCTTATAGCTAGTCAGAATAGAGCAACCCTTCATGAAGTGGGGTATAGACTTCATTGGCATGATCAATCCTCCATTTAGTGTAGGACATAAATGGATAATTACTCCAATAGATTACTTCACCAGAGGGACAAAAGCAATTGCATTAAAAGAAGCCAATGAGAGTGTTGTCCTAAGTTTTTATGATGATATAATTCATAGGTTTGGCATTCCATATTCCATAATATCAGATAATGCATTAGCATTCATAGGCCTCAAAGTCTTAGAGTGGGCAATCAAGAATGGCATTTATCTGAATACTAGTTTAAATTATTACCCTCAAGGCAATGACTTGGTTAAAACAATAAATAAGAACTTGATTAGGATAATCAAGAAGACTCTACAAGACAACCAAATGGATTGGCATACAAAGTTGAAGTCTACCTTGTGGTTAGATAGAATTACCCCAAAGAAGATCATTGGGAATTCTCCTTATATGCTAGTGTATGGTAGAGAGGCTAAGTTGTCCATTTCAACTGAATTACTAGCTCTGGACTTGGCCACTGAATATGTCCTATTTGAGGAAGGGGATCCCTTATAGATTAGACATGCTCAGCTCATGGAGTTGGAAGAACTTAAAGACAAATCAATGCAGGATATGGAGTTCCATCAGATTCAGACAAAGAAAAGTTTTGACAAGAGAGCCAGGGTCCGAAATTTCAAGATTAGAGATGTAGTTCTCAAATGGGATGAGTTTAGATCCAAGCTTGGTAGACATACAAAATTTGATTCATTTTGGGGTGGACCATTTGTTATAACAGAGTGCAAGGGGTCTAATACTTTTGAACTATCAACCCTTGAAGGAGATTCCTTTCTAATATTAGTAAATGGTTTCCACTTGAAGCCCTATTTTGAGGTTAGTCCTTCCTTGTAAATCTCTATAAATATTTCCCCTGCATTCTTTCCCTATTTTCTAGGTTAGTTTCCTACTTTCCAAGAAGTTCTTGTGCTTCTGGTTTTAGTTTTGCCTCTCTGTCAAAGTTTTTGTGTTCCTGAGGTGACCCCATGCCCAATGAATTATGTCAAGGCCACTGGTTTTCCATGTCTAGTAGGCTCACATCTAGCAGAAATTGCCAAAATATTACCCTAATTTTCATGTGCATGCAAATTTGGCTAAAATCTATCCAAAGGTCCCTATTTTAACCCTGCCAAGCATCCCTAAAAATTTCATGGCTTCATCGCAAACCCTCGGGCCTCTACAATCCTTTAAACTCTCTGGTCTGTAGGTAAAAAATTCATAAAACTAGCCATTGGACCCTTAAAACCCTAAAGTCCTTTTGGCCTGTTATATTTCTACATTACCTTTTTGGCAACTTAAGTGATCATATTTCCATGTGCTTTAATAATTCCCTAAGTCTCTAGTGCTTAGTGCTTTAATTTTTCCTAAGTCCTAGCACTTAATCTTTTCTAATGTTTCCAGCCTTTATGTCTCATGGGCCCAACCCTCTGACACCTTTTTGATCTAATGGCTAGCGTATGATATCATGCATTTTGTCAGAGCCATGAGATTATGTGCTGACCATCGATTATCCTTCGTGACATAACTCTTCAAATAGCTAGGTCCACTACCAAGTGTGCATAGGTGGCATATTCTGATTGGTCCACATGCTAATGAGTCATTTCTTGTCAATGCGACCGGGCCCTTTCGGCAGTTAGAGGCTTGACATCTACAGAGGATCGACGACTAGCATATGTTCACAAGGCTTTGTGTCAGAGCATGCGATCATGCAATGACCGTTGATCTTGCTTTATCTCTGGGCTCTGTTAGGTGGGTCCTTAGTTTTTGACATGCTCATTCATTATTGGTTGGCTAGACGACAGCTAGGATGTGTCAATGAGATCATGTCAGAGGGTCTATAGATGTTTCAAAAATGCAAAGATCTACGATGGTCGTATGATCTCATAGAATCTTCTAACCCCATGAGATCATGCAATAACCATCTGATAAGAATCTCTGGGTCGTGGGTCTGATGTGCTACCTGGTGCTGATGTGCTCATGTATGATTGGCTGCTATATGATGATGAAGACTCCTCTGTCAGTCTGATGTGTTGTGGGGTCCCAATCCTACAAGGATCTATAGCTAGCACATGATCGAAAGGAATATTTGAGGCACATGAGATCATGTGCCTGCCATTAGATTGAAATCTAGTCCTCTATGGGTCTGATGTCAGAGAGGTGCCGAGGTGTATGCCTACAAGCAGTCGGGGGGAATAAAAGATTACCAACTAGCAAATGGGCCCAGGGTTGGCAAGGTTCTACGAATCAGTGACTAGAGGTTCTCTCTTGTTGGGTAGACTTAACCAAGGTTATGCGAATGTTCTTCGTGACCTAGAGAAAAGTCTTCGGTCGTGTAGTCGCTGAATGACTTAAGAAGGAAAAGCTTGAGGTGGGGCCAAAATGATAGATTTGCCGACGTCCTCGATTCTCATTGGCCGCTGACTTCCACGATGGCTTTGACTTGTCAGAGATGGGTTTTCAAGTTGTTTTTAGGTGCATCGCAGTCATTCATCTACCAGGAAGGGTTTCTCATCGATGGTTACATTTTACAAATTTGCCGCTAGGCATTATATTTCAAAATTCAAATGTCTCTGCAAGGGTTTTGCATTCTTTCGACCATGCACGATGTCGGGTAGCTCAAGAATTGATTTCTCAGGATGGTTATGGTTGAGGGGGTGATGGAGATGATTGTTGGTCAGTGTTGTAGGGTACCCTATCATGTCAAAGGTGCTAAATGGATTGGTGCCACCTTTTGCCAGTGTTATTATTGAAAATATAGATATCTTCTAGATCAGATTTGGAGCCTTCATGGCTTAGTGGAGTTGCAAGTGGGTTGGTAAGTTGAGGTTGTTGTGTCTGCAGGTGAGCTCAATACTGAATGGATGCCCACAAAGAAAGATATGATTTGATCACCGACGTTCTCAAAGATTTTCATAATAGGTGATAAGTACCCTAGGGTTTGATATTGTATTGCTATACCTATGTAACCCTAGTTAGGTTAATTTTGACTCTTGCCTGCGTACAATTGAGTTGTATATAGTTATTTTTGGAGCTTTTGAGCTCAGAGTTGGATGATTGTAAAATAATTTCACTTTTCTTAAGGGTCATCTATGGTATCATTTCTACCCTCTGGCTTGTACAGTTGTAACTCTTTCATTTATAATACAAACATTGGAGAGGTATTTTGTGACAATCCTTCATGTCCCTATGCTTTCCTTGTTTGAATTATCCCTTATTGGATTAAAGTATATGATGTTTTTAGTGATATCTTAGGGTTCCTGATCCCTCTCTCTTTCTACAACTATTGCATCTTATTGTGGATGGTTGGATGTGAATTCTTTTGCGGGTATAATTCAACCCCCTAATAATCTTGTCCCATTCCTATGCTGAGTTGTAGAAGTGAATGTTTGTTTGCAGGTCATAAATTATGTCTAAATTCTCAGAAATGCTATTGTTTGTGAAATCTTTTCTTTCCCTGAATAGCCTCTTTCTATTGTAGACCCTTCTATGAAACACTTATGCAAGTCTATTCAATGATTTGTGATCTCCTAGACCTAAGTTGTTCATTAATTTCATCCTATATACTGAGATCCAAACCCTTCATTTCGATGTATCACCTAGTAGGTAGTTTACTTTTAGTCATTTCCCTTTCGAAGCATTCCTTCTATCCCTTTCCCTCAAAATTTTTACTTTTTATGTCTAGAAGCAAATTAGGGTGATTATCTAAGAGGAACCAGCCTAGAACCTAGAGGTCTCATCTTAGTTAGCATATGTCCCACAACTTGGAGATGATTCCCATGTTATACTAGGTTATCAAGACTATGAGAGCTTGAAACAAGGGTGCAAACTTAGTGTATAATAGGAACATCTGTAGCTGGATAGAAAAAGGTAAGGAAAAGACAAAATCAAGGTATGGAGTAAAATGTTGAAAAAATTGAAAGGTAAGTTCTTACCTTGTGATTATCAGATTAACCTAGTTCGGCGAATGCAAAGTTTGAGACAAAAAGATAGCTTGGTAAAAGAGTATACTTAGGAATTCTATGGATTAGATATTAGATCTAGACATGATGAAGATGATGTGTAAAGAATTGGTAGATACCCAAATGGTTTGAGGGTTTCCATCCAAGATGAAATTAGTATGGTCAAATTGGAGAACATTGAAGAGGCTTATCAATTTGCTTTGAAGGCCGAGGAGAAATTGAACAAGAGACATGAGCAAAGACAAAGAGGTCGAGGTGGTAGATTCCCTAGAGGAAGAGGTAGATCTAATGGTGAAAATGGTAGATCTTAACAAGAAAAGACAAATCTAGACAAAGGCAAGACCAAGTGGAAAGGTGAAAGTTCTAGGGGTAGAGGCAATAACTACCGAGGTGGTTATGGTAGAGAAAGTTTCTGAGGAACTTGTTACAATTGTGGAGAAGAAGGACATAGATCTTTTGAATGTACACAAGCTAGTAAGAAGGTTGGTAGTAGTAGAAATGCTTTGGTGCAAGAAGAGTCACCGAATAAACCTGAGAAAGAAAATAACTTGATGGTAAGGAGAGCACTGTGGAATGAAAGAAAGAAGGAAGATCTGGTAAGGAAAAATTTGTTCACGACTAGATGTAGAGTTTCTGACAGAGTTTGTAAGGTAATCATTAATAGTGGTAGCTCAAAGAATCTAGCATCTAAAAAGATGGTCACAAAATTGCAATTGGAAAGGTTGGTACATCCAAAGCTCTATTAGATTTTATGGATCAATGATGAGCGTACACTCCTAGTAAGTGAACAGTGTTATGTGAATTTGAAGATTGGAAAGTACTATGATAAGGTGTTGTGTGATATCATGCCTATGGATTGTTGTCATATTTTGTTGGGTAGACCTTGGCAATATGATAAACATGCTATATATGATGGGAGGTTGCATACATATACTATTGTGGCTGATGCAAAGAAACAAATATTGTTACCATTGATGGAAGAACCTGTCAGTAATGTTTGTACATCTATGAAAGTTTGTTAGGTGGAAGGAAGAAAGTTTGTTAACTCTTTGAAGAGGAATGATGTATGTTTTGTTGTGATTCCTAATAAGCCAAGTAAGAAAACATAGGATAATTTCCCTAAGGAGATTGATAAGTTACTCACCGAGTATAGTGATATCATTTTTGATAATGTACCTAATGATTTGCCACCAAAAAGAAGCATTGATCATTGTATGGATCTAATCCTTGGAGCTAGTTTACTGAATAAACCACCTCATCAGTTGACACCTATTGAGAATCAAGAATTGAACCGATAAATTCAAGAATGGCTGGAGAAAGGTTTGATCAGAGAAAGTTTAAGTCCTCGTGTAGTACCTATTGAATTGGCACCAAAAAAGAATGGCGAATGGAGAATGTGTACTAATTCCAGAGAAATCAATAAGATAACAGTGAAGTATAGGTTTCCTATACTTAGAATGGATGACATAATGGACAGTTTGACTTGAGCAAAGTATTTCACAAAGATTGATTTGAAAAGTGGGTATAATTAGATCAGAATCAGAGAAGGTGATGAATGGAAGACTACTTTCAAGACAAAAGAATTTTTGTATGAGTGGTTGATTATGCCTTTTGGTTTAACTAATGCACTAAGTACTTTTATGAGATTGATGAATGAAGTTTTGAAGAAATTCTTGGGTAAGTTTGTGATTGTATATCTTGATGATATTTTGATATTCAGTAAGACCAGAGAAGAACATTTGTTGCATGTTAGACAAGTTTTGCAGAGGTTGAAAGAGGAAAAGTTACTGATAAATCTGAAAAAGTGTTCATTCATGAAAGAAGAGATTGTGTATTTGGGATTTTTTATTTTAGCTGATGGTTTGAAGATGGATCCTGAAAAGGTTGAAGCTATTTTGAATTGGCCTACACCTGTGAATGCTAGTGAGGTAAGATCATTTCATGGTTTGGCAAGTTTTTACCGAAAGTTCATAAGGAATTTTAGTTCAATCTGTAATGCTATGACTGAGACTATGAGAGGAGAAAAAAGAGAGTTCAAGTGGACACATGGAGCTAACAAAAGTTTTGAGACCCTGAAGAAAAAGGTTGCTGAGTTACCTATTTTGGCATTACCTAATTTCAGTAAAGTATTTCAAGTAGAGTGTGATGCAAGTGGAAGTGCAATTGGAGCTATGTTGAGTCAAGAAGGTAAACATGTTGCTTTCTTTAGTGAAAAGTTGAATGATGCTAGAAGGAAATATTTTGTGTATGATCAACAATTCTATTCTATTATTCAAGCACTGAAGAAATGGAGACATTATTTGATACTGAGTGAATTTGTGTTGTATACTAATCATAAGGCTTTACAATATTTGGGTAGTCAGAATAAGTTGAATCAGAGACATATGAAATGGGTTGAGTATTTGCAGAGTTATACATTTGTGATAAAGCATAAGAGTGGAGTCACTAACCGAGTTGTTGATGCATTGAGTAGAAGAAGATCTTTGATGATCGAGATGAAAATTGAAGTTCTTGGTTTTGATGAGATGGGAGATTCTTATGAGTTTGACCATGATTATTTTGAGCCTTGGAAAAAGTGCAGAGTACCTATTTCAGATCAACAAGACACTAAATGGGATGAATATTTCATTTAGGAAGGTATGTTGTTCAAAGGTATTTAGTTGTGTATACTGAGAGGAGTAATGAGAACTAATCTGATAAAAGAGAAACATAGTAGTGGTTTGGCTGGACATTTTGGTATTGATAAAACATGAAATTTTCTTAAGGAGAAGTCCTATTGACCGCAGTTGTATAAAGATGTTCAAAAATTTGTGAAAAGTTGTGGAATTTGTCAAGTTGCAAAAGGAGTAAGTCAGAATACTGGATTGTATACACCGATTGTTGTTCCTGAGAAACCTTGGATTGATATTAGTATGGACTTTATTCTTGGCTTACCGAAGATAGTAAGAGGTAATAATTCTATATTTGTTGTGGTGGATAGATTTTCTAAGATGACACATTTTATACCTTGTAGAAAGACATCAGATGCAGTACATGTAGCAAATCTTTTCTTTAAGGAAATTTTCAAATTGCATGGATTACCGAGGAGTATTATCTCTGATTGAGACAGTAAATTTGTTGGTTATTTTTGGAAAACACTTTGGAAGAAATTTGGCACTGAGTTGAAATATAGTTCTACATTTCACCCACAAACTGATGGATAGACTAAGGTTGTGAACAAAAGTTTGGGAAATCTTTTGAGATGTTTAGTTGGAGACACACCAAGTAATTGGGATTCTATGTTAGCACAAGCAAAGTTTGCATATAATAATTCAATGAATAGGAGTACTAGAAAGACACCATTTGAGATTGTGAATGGAACACAACCGAGAGGAATATCTGATTTGAGAGACATTTCTGATGAGAATAAGAAAAGTGCTGAAGGAGTAAATTTTACCGAGTATATGAAGACATTGCATGAGGATGTGAAGCTGAAGCTGGAAGACAACAATAAAAAATACAAAGACAGAGCTGATAGATCAAGAATACATAAAAATTTGGATGTTGATGATGAAGTGATGGTTCATTTGAAGAAAGGCGGATTTCCTATTGGAACATATGGAAAGATGAAGATGAAGAAGTTTGGACCTTGCAATATTCTGAAGAAATTTGACAGTGGAAATGCATATGAAATTGAGTTACCTGATGACATGGACATATCACAAATTTTCAATATTGTTGATTTTTATGAGTATCATGAATTTTTTGAAGAAGTGACAGTATCAATAGAATATCCTAAGAAGCAGTATGATGAAGTTGAATAGATTTTGAAGCAAAGAGTTGGCAAGAGTACAAGAGGAAAACAATACATGGAATATCTGGTTAAGTGGAAGAATAGACCAATGGAAGATAGTTCTTGGATTTCCCAGTTTGAGTTGGATGCAGCTCAGACCAGACCTACCAAATGATTTAGAGAATCATTTCTAAATAACCCCAGGTGTCTGATGCAGGAGCATCTTGGGTCCTTGGCAATCTTGTGTCACCAAAAATAATTTGGATTTTTGTCTGTGTTTCTTGGTTTTTGCTTTGACCGAGTTGGTCGGTAGTTGGTCAGTTTCCTTTGGTTACTAAGTGTGGTCGGTTCTCTCCTGGGTAGTCGATTATTTCACTGGCACTCAACATTACCTATCTTCTACTCAGTTATCTTGCTTACCGATGGGTCTAGTTTTATTTCCTATTGTGGCTGACTTGTGCATTTATATTGGATCACAGATTTAATGTTGGAATCCATTGTTGGGAAGTGTGTGGTCCTAGATTTGACCGTTAGTTCTATTGATTATGGATCTGAAGGCTGACTCAGCTCGGTAGCTTCTTGTATAAATGTAGATGTTTGGTTGTAGTTTAGGGAGTGAGTTTTTTGGATAGAAGATAGGAGACATTAGTTTGGAGATTTGTGATAGATCCTCACATGTTTGAGGACTTCTGAGATTCATTGTAATATCAAGCCCTAACCAGGAAGGCCTTACAACCCAACATGTATGGTTCTAATATTTGATAATATATGAAAGATCTAGCATTCTCTCTCTCACTATTGTTGTTTGTTTCTTCCGCATGTGTGTTGCAGGCTTGGAGCATTAGGGTGTGCCATTGTTTGGCCCCTCTTGCTCAGTGCCTTGCATCAAAATAGGAATAGAAGTCTCAACACTAGTGTGAGGTGGATTGAAACCAATTTATTGGGAAAAATATCTAATAGGTTTGACATTGTTATCAATAAGATGAGAGATAGTACACATGACAATAATTCATCATTGTGAATTAATTTCTTCAAACCCTCGACTAAGGAGATTGTTGTAGGATTAGATTTTTCTTGTCCTAAACATTACTAAAGTTTTTCAAAGTTACAAGAAATATTTTGCATTTGCATATGGAGAACTCTTAAGGTCTCATTTGGGTATGTGCAGGATCATGGTATACCAAACTAGGGCCTTACGTGGCAATATAAAATTAGAAAATCGGGATTACTCAACTTGACATAAAAAGTTGAACATTTTATGAACCTTGTGTGAAAACATTGTAAGAATAGAATCTTTAGGAAATTGAATTTAATTTCTAAACTACTAGTCCTTGTCTAAATTTTTTTATATCTAATTGTTCAAAATTTTAGATTTCAATGCAGTAGTACAAAAATTTTACGGAAAAGATAAAAATTACATGTATGTTTGACCACTTTAATCAAAATCAAATCATGATATATTTTCCCAAGATTCTAGATATAATTAGTAGACTCATTCAAGGATGTGACGCATATTTTTTTGTAATTTTTTGCCAAATAAATAATTAATTATGAATTTTCTGCTACAACTTTTTTAGAATAAAAAGCTCTCATGTTTGACCACCTTAACTAATTCTAAACTTTAAAAAATTGAATTTTTTTCCTTCTAGTAGCCGAAGCATAGAATGTGACGCATATTTCAGATTTCAAAATAGTTAAATAGTTTGAAAGTCATAGTTGTTTTTCAATCAGTATGTCAATTATGACTTTAAAGATAACTCAATTGAAAATTAAGTAATAATTACTTACCGAACTCAAAATTTGACAAAAATTATATTGATGGAAAGTTGATAATGTTTTTAAGAAACCCTTTTCATTTCATCAATTTCAGGTGAAAAAATAGTCGTCAGCTACATGGTCGAAGTCTCGATATCAGAAAATATCTCCTGAAACATGCCTAAAGAGGTGACCACCCATGTTTGGTATTTCCCAAGCAAATACCAAGCCTAATCGGATATCTAAAAAAGCCCACTGTTAGAATAACTGAGAGGGGGGTGAATCAATTATCTAGTGTCTCAAAACAAAATGTATAATTCAAAACAACTTCTTCTATTTCTGCTCCTCGATAAACAATAATTACTTTCACTGTCTATGCTTTTACCGATTACCAGTCTAATACTATAACAATTACCAATCAAATCTAACATGTAACATGTGAAGTATGATAACAAACAAATATCACAATCAACACATAGCACAAGAGATTTAACGTGGAAACCTTGTAAAGGGAAAAACCACCTGGGACTGGCAACCCAAAATTGTTCACTTTCTGAAGTGAGGTCGGTTAAGACCCAACCCTATTAAAGGTTTACAAACACACTGTTAGGTGTGACCTTGTTAGAGGATTTTTTACTAGAAGTTATCATCCAACCAGCATTCACTACGGGGTTGATAGGATAACAATGTTCATTCTATGAATGATACATCATAAGAATTTCAGAGTCCACTCGATTAAGAGATTTTGACTGTATACAATGGTTAAATATGTAATAGTAAATGATCTACCTTAATACAACTTCAATTGCAGATTACAGATCAATATTTAGTCCATACAAATCCTTCTAATCAATATTTCACTTCAAATTCAATACTGTATCAACTTACTATCCATCGGTAATTGCTCTTTGTAGCTCGGTAATTGTTCTGCAGCTTGGTTCTTACTTAACTAGTATGATCAAAATGCATGAAAACCTTGTTCACGTGATATTCCTATAGTTTCTACTTCTTTCGGCATCATTCCATAATGAAATTCTAGTCTCTTATATAGATGGGTAAATTGTTTTCTTCTCCTCCATCAGATTTTTCTGCTTAACCACATTCATAGATTTTGCCACTTCAAACTTTCTTGGCTGATGTGTCAATAACGTGTTTCAATCTACTCCATTAAATCTTCCTTTAATTTTGTTAGCCATTGATCTCCATAACATTCATTATCCATTATCATTGAAATCGAGGTACTTTACAACTCATCAATCTTATCGGCTAAACTAATCATTTAGTTCATTTTGTTCCACTCAGTTAACAAAGAAATACATCAGTGAACACTACTCAGTTAATACTTCAATCAGTATACACTACACTCCGTCGGTGTATACTAGAAATGCTTCATTTACTGACAACACTGCTTTGTGTCTTTCAGCTCTATACTTCATCATAGATAGATGCAACATAATAAAGTCAATATCATCAAGTCATAGACTCATCAACAAGTTACTCAATGTGTTCCTTATCCTCATCTATCATGTACATCTTTCCCCATGTAGATTTCTCTTTTCTTCATCTCTTTCACCTTTCTTCAGATGTCTCAGTATAGTAACTTACTAGATAAGTGTTGTCAAACTAGTTGACATCAATGACAACATAATACTGATTTAATCATATTACATATCTAATCAACAACTCCTCAGTGATCTTTAATCATAGATTCTTCAATCAGATTCCAAATCAATTGTAGTCCAACAATCTCTCCCTTTGGCATTGATGGCAACTCAAGTAATATGAAATGTACCATACACATACCAAACATATATTCTACAACTTTGTGAACAAAATGCTATAAGTCGAATAGAATTAATATGTTTAATCACTACATTACTAAATAGCATTAGATAATACAACTTTACCATTTTGTAGTTGTGATCTTTTCAGTTCTCCTATTCCTACTTCTATTCTCTGTAATTGATCTTCAATACTCTGTCTCATTCAGATTGTCTCTCCCTTAGATAATTCTCATCGGTGCTTGTCCCTTTTCATATTATTTATCTCTCCCTTTGATAGCAATGCCAAAGAAACAAATAAACAATCAATTATGTGCTCCTCTATATCTCTGTATACTAATATCCTAATCGGTTCAAGTTCTCCAAACTTAATCACAACGTTGAACATGATTCAAAGTGTGAACTATGCTACAACAACATGAATGTTCTTTTGATAAAATTAGGTTGATGCAACAACCAGATCACCTTAGTCACCAATAGATAGGGGACGAACCCCAAGTCTAGTCCTCAAGTATTCAAATGTGTCCTTCGGTAGAGGCTTTGTAAAAATATCTACAAGTTTCTCTTTAGATGTGAAAAATTCTAACTTCACTTGCTTCTCTTGCACTTGTTCTCTTAAGTAATGATACTTAATAGATATATGCTTTGTCTTAGAGTGCATCATAGAATTCTTTGAAATATTAATAGCACTAGTGTTATCACAATATATAATCACCGGGTCAGTGATTACCTCATTCATCCCTTCCAACACTTGCTTGATATATGCAATGTTTGAACAATTAGTAGCAACAACAACATACTCTACTTCAGCTATAGACTTAGAAATAAAAGCCTACTTTTTACTTCTCCAGGTTACAAGTCTTTCACCAAAGAAAAATGCTCCTCTGGTGGTGCTTTTTCTATCATCCACATTTCCAGCCCAATCAACATTGGTGTAAACTTTTAGTTCAAACTTCCCTTCCTTAGGATACCATAATCCATAATTCTCTATTTTCTTCAGGTATCTTAAGATCCTTTTTGTAGCTATCATGTGTGATTCTATAGGATTAGCAAAAAATCTTGCAACAATACCCACAACATGTGCTATATCTGGTCTACTGTGAACTACGTACATTAACTTACCAATCATGGATCGGTAAAGTGTCTGGTTTACTTCTGTAGTTTCATCCTCCTTTGTCAATTTGGATCTAGTAGCCATCGGTGTTCCCATAGGTTTAGCATCTTCCATGCCAAATGTCTTCAGTATTTCCTTTATGTATTTAGATTGTGTGATGAATATTACATCACTCTACTGAATCACTTGTAGTCCAAGAAAGAACTTAATCTCTCCAAACATAGACATTTCAAATTCATTTTATATTTCATCAGCAAATGTCTTGCATACAAGATTTGAGCCTCCAAAAATAATATCATCAACAAATATTTCAGCAATGATAATAGTATCATCAGTATCACCTTTCATATACAGATTGTTGTTTTCACTTGTTCTAACAAATCCAATACTTAAAAAGTAAGTATGTAGTCTTTCATACCATGCTCTAGGTGCTTGCTTCAAGCCATATAAAGATTTATGTAATCTACATACCATGTCTTTATTGTTGGGATCAACAAATCCTTCAGGTTGTTTGATGTAGACCTCTTCTTCAAATATACCATTCAGAAATGCTGACTTCACACCCATTTGATAGACTTTGAATTTCTTGTGTGCAACATATGCAAGTAGCATTCTAACTCCTTCCAATCTAGCAACAGGTGCAAATATTTCACCATAGTCAATGCCTTCTACATGCGCATATCCTTTGCATACCAATCTAGCTTTATTTCTTGTGACTTCACCATTTTCATTCAATTTATTCTTGAATATCCACTTAGTACCGATAACATTCTTATCTTTAGGTCAGGGTACTAAGGACCAGGTTTTGTTCTTCTCTATTTGCTCTATTTCTTCCTTCATTGCATTAACCCATTCTTCATTCTCTAATGCTACTTTCACATTTTTAGGTTCAAATTCACAAACTAGACATATACCTTGTCTTGTTTTGCTTCTAATTTGCATTCCAGCATGTCTGTCTCCAATTATTTATGTCTCAGGATGATGTCTTCTAACAAAACTAGCCAGAACTTGATTTCTCCTTTCTTGCTCATCCTCCTTAGGGTCATTTCCTTTCTTGGTAGCTCCATCTTGTTCATCAGTTTATGTTGCCTGTTGTCCTATATTCTTTCACTGCTGACCGGTTGTCATAGCTTGTGGCATTGGTAGATACTCTACATGTTCAATGTAAGTGAATCTATTATCGTCTTTTGGTTCCTTTGTACTTTCCTCTATGTTCTTGTCATCAAACTCATCAACATGAACATTAGTACTTTCAACTATCTTATTTGTAACCTTATTCAAACATTTATATGCTTTACTTGTAGAGGAATATCCCAGAAATATCCCTTCATCTCCTTTAGAATCAAATTTTCCATTTCTTTCATCTTTCAAAATAAAGCATTTACTTCCAAAAATCCTAAAATAACTTATAGTAGGTTTGTGTCTAAACCATAGCTCATAAGGTGTTCGGTTGGTGTCCTTCTTCACTTGTACTCGGTTAAGAACATACACAACTGTGCTAATAGTTTCCCTCCAATATGTCTGAGCAACATTCTTCTGTATCATCAATGTTCTAGCATAGCCAATTATAGACCTATTCCTTCTTTTAGCAATGCCATTTTACTGAGGTGTCCTTGGTGTAGAGACCTATCTTTTAATTCCATGCTCATTACAAAAATTAGTAAATTCATCAAAGATAAATTCACCTCCTCTATCAGATCTTAAGCATTTTATTTCTTTTCCAGTCTCTTTCTCTACCTTAGCATTATACCACTTAAACATTTTAAAGGCTTCAAATTTCTCTTTCAAGAACATAATAGTCATCAGTCTAGTATAGTCATCAACAAAAACAATAAAATATCTATCATCAGAACAACTCTGAGTTCTCATAGGACCACATAGGTCGGTATGAACCAACTCAAGTATCTTCTTTGTTGAGTAGTCTTTACTTTTAAAACTAGACTTAGTCACCTTACCTTTCTGACATTCATGGCACATGGCATGGTCAGGTTTTTTCAAGTTAGGAAATCCTCTAACTCTTTTCTTTTTACTAATCTTGATTTGTTGTCAAAGTTCACATGGCATAACCTTTTGTGCCACAACCAAGCATCTTCATCCTTTATTAACAAACAAGAAGACTGATCCATATCAAGATAGAATAAGTTACCTCTAGATTGTGTACCAGTTCTGACAAGTCTTCCTTCATCATCATAGATCTTCACCTTTTTGCTCTCAAAAGCCAGTCAGTGGCCTGAATTGTTTAGCTAAGCCACACTTAATAGATTATAGTTCAATCCATCTACCCAATATCCATTTTCACATTGTATTCTATCATTGATCATCATTGAACCTTTACCTCTTACCATACAAGGTGCATCATTTCCCATTCTCACAGATCCTCCATTATATTCAACAAGATGATCAAAATTCTCTACATCACCAGTCATATGATGTGTACAGCCACTATCTATGATCCATGTATCATTTCTACTTACTTTAGAGATCAGTTTTGTCTCTTCATGTTTCTCTTCTTCCTCTGAGTCATCTTTCATTGCAACAAATACAACTTCTATGTCATCATCAGAATCAGATTCAGTTTTAATATCTTCAGCTATGTAACATACCTTTTTTCCTTTATCATCTTGGTTGTCTCTATTTTTTTGTTGGTAGCCTCTATTGACTCTTCTCCCATAGCTTCCTTCAAAATGGTTTTTAGATCTATCATCATCTTTGTTCTGAGGACATCTAGCAACGATGTGACCGACTTCTTTATAGTTAAAACATGCCAAAGGTAGCTTACCTCTATACCTTCCTTTTCCTTTTGGTAATCCTCTGGCCATAAGAGCTTCAAGCTCATCAAGTTCATCATCAGTATTACCATCACTATCATAATTCTTACTATTCCTGCTAGACTTTCCAATCTTCAAAGAAGACATGAAAGAAGATTCAATAGAAGGAACAACACTATTATCAAAGTTGTTTAATTCAAAGGTTGTAAGTTTACCAATCAGAGTGTCAAGAGTAAGGCTGGATGTAGCTCTTGTTTCATGAATTATAGAGATCCTGATTGCATAAACTGGCAACAAAGTTTTGAGAATCTTGCTTATCACTGTTTCATCATCAATCACTCCATTAGATGCTCTAATAGCATGTACCACCTCTTTTAGTCTATTTGATTATTGTACAATTTTCTCAACTTCTTTCATTCTCATATCATCAAATCTATCTCTTAGGCTTTCAGGTCGGGCTCTTTTGACATTCAGATCTCCACTGTATATCAGATTTAACTTGTCCCACATCTTCTTAGCAATATCACAACCCTTGATGTCTTCAAATTCAGCATTGGTACAGGTAGCAGCAAGTTCCATCATAGTGATATTGTGTTCCTTCCTATCCTTTAGTTGATCAAGAGTTAAGGGACCGGTGGGCAGTTGTATGTAGCCATTCTCCATCAGATCTAGTGCAGAATTCCCAATTCTAGATATGTGTAGCTTCATCCTGCTTTGCCATACTATGAAGTTCTCTTTGTTTAGCTTCGGTACTTCCCTCTTATACATCTTGAGAGCTTTGTCCTTAAGTCCTTAAAATCTATTCTAAGCAACCACATCTCTGATACCAATTGTTATAATAACTGAGAGGGGGGTGAATCAGTTATCTAGTGTCTCAAAACAAAATGTATAATTCAAAACAACTTCTTCTATTTCTGCTCCTCGGTAAATAATAATTACTTTCACTATTTGTGCTTTTACAGATTACCAGTCTAATACTATAATAGTTACCAATCAAATCTAACATGTAACATGTAAAGTATGATAACAAAAAAATATCACAATCAACACATAACACAAGATATTTAACGTGGAAACCCAGTAAAGGGAAAAACCACCTGGGACCGACAACCCAAAATTGTTCACTCTTCTGAAGTGAGGTCGGTTAAGACCCAACCTTGCTAAAGGTTTACAAATACACTGTCAGGTGTGAACTTGCTAAAGGTTTACAAATACACTGTCAGGTGTGACCTTGTTAGAGGATTTTAGACTAGAAGTTATTGTCCAACCAACATTCACTATGGGGTTGACAGGATAACAATGTTCATTCTATGAATGATACATCATAAGACTTTCAGAGTTCACTTGGTTAAGAGATTTTGACTGTATACAATGGTTAAATATGTAACATTAAATGATCCTCCTTAATACAACTTCAATTATAGATTACAGATCAATATTTAGTTCATACAAATCCTTTTGATCAATATTTCACTTCAGATTCAATATTGTATCAACTTACTATTTGTCGATAATTTCTCTTTGTAGCTCAGTAATTGTTCTATAGCTCGGTTCTTACTTAACCAGTATGATCAGAATGCATGAAAACCTTGTCCACGCGATATTCTTGGAGTTTCTATTTCTTTCGGCATCATTCCATCACTGAAATCGAGGTACTTTATAGCTCATCAATCTTATCAGCTAAACTAATCATTTAGTTCATTCTGTTCCACTCGGTTAACAAAGAAATGCGTCGGTGAACACTGCTCAGTTAATACTTTGATCGTTATACACTACACTCTGTCGGTGTATACTAGAAATGCTTCATTTACCGACAACACTTCTTTGTGTCTTTCAGCTCTATACTTCATCATAGATGAATGCAACATAATAAAGTCAATATCATCAACTCATAGACTCATCAAAAAGTTACTCAATGTGTTCCTTATCCTCATCTGTCATGTACATCTTTCCCCATGTAGATTTCTCTATTCTTCATTTCTTTCACCTTTCTTTAGATGTCTCGATATAGTAACTTACAAGATAAGTGTTGTCAAACTAGTTGACATCAATGACAACATAATACTAATTTAATCATATTACATATATAATTAGCAATTCCTCAGTGATCTTTAATCACGGATTCTTCAATCAGATTCCAAATCAGTTGTAGTCCAACACCTGCCTATTTTGAAATTTCAATTGCCCCACTTTTCCCAAATTCAAGTTTCATAATAAATGTATTTTTTTAATAGTAATATTAATTGTGTTATATTAAATTGTATTCTTTTTATGTTAATATTAATTCAATTGAGTATTTTTTTCAATTTTTAAGTTATATATTCTAAATTATTATTTTAAATATTAATATTAAATAATAATAGCATAGAATTTAATAATGGGAACCCAAAACTAGAATATTTACCTCTCTTAATGACCTCCTTAAAACATTTTGACTTCGGACAAATCCTTCTTCAAACTTCTAGCAACAGTTCAACTTTAGGGTTTCATTGCAGAGCATTACTATTATAATATAAATTTTTATAATAGCATGTATTATATTATTATTATTATTTCTCTATTATATAATAGTATAATATTAACTTATTAAATATTTATATTATATGTTCAATATTATACCTAAGGGAGGGAGAGAGAGAGAGAGAGAGAGAGTGAGTGAGTGAGTGAGATAGATTTTGTCAAAATGTTGGTGGGATATCAGATATCCAATAGTTTCAGATATCCAATATTATCAGATATTCGATTCTATTAACTGGTGTAAGAAAAACAAGATTCTTTGGGTCCCTCCAGAGAGTCACATTTTTTTCCTAAATTATGAGATTTGAGTTGCAGGGAATCATGTTTTGTCTATAGAGAAGATAAAAATCCACTTTTTGTGGTGATTTTCTCTATTACCGAAGGTATTTGCATCACCTTTTTGGTCTAACTATGGGGAGTAGTAGTCGTCGAAAGAATAAATAGAAGAGGAGACTCACAAATGAAGATGTTGAAGTGTATAGAGAAATGGATAGGGTTGCCCATCGGAACAAGAGACAAGGTATGTTAAATATTAATGAAGATGTCGGCATAGACCCACCTTTGAATGTGGTTTCAAGTGAAGAACATGAATTTGAAGATGAAAATGTAGGTTTTGAAAATGAGAATTTAGGTTTTGAAGATGAAAATGTAGGTTTTGAAAATGAACATATAGATGTGGCCAATTGAAGTGTGGACATTGTCAATGACAATCCATTGATTTAATATAAAGGAATTGACAATGATAATGGTGCAGAAGAACCAAATCAATTTTACACATCTCCAAATTATATGAGAAATGAAGTCCCTTTGGAGGAAGAAAGACAAACTTCAAAATTGAGACCTTCAAGAAGAACTAAATGGTTACTTGAAATTGATGAGAACATAATGAGAAATTTTGATGGCAAGAGATCAGAAAGAACCATTTGGTTGTGGGTTTCAAAAATTTTTGATCAATTTTTTTAGCCACAAGATGTTGGTTGAGCAATGTCAAATGTTTGTACAATTGTTAAAGATTCAGAAGATGAGACATATACTAGTCAAATTGAAGATTAGTGTGAACAAGAAAAAGGAGCAGGATGCTATTATTGTGAGAAATCTTTTTAGTGCTCTCAATTCCATTGGGAATAATACCAAGGAAAAAGATAAGAGAGCCGCTAGGAGGGTTATTACAACCTCCTTAGTAAGTCATCATTTGAGAAATGCTCCTTTTATGAAACAAACTTGTGTTGACTTGAATCTAAATCGTAAAACTTTGGATAAAGCACTTGCAAGAAGAGAAAGACTTGACGATCCTCTTCAAAATGATACATGGGCTTATGGTGGGAGAATTTCACATTGTGATAAGAAGCTTACTAATGTTGTGAAGTAAAAAATTCAACTATTTTGGCAATCTAACTCTAGAGTGTCACCAAATGTGAAGGATGTCTTGAAGTTGAGAATTGGCATTCGAGACAGCACCCCACATCTGAAATATTATTTGGAGGTGAGTCAAACAATGTTGTTCAAAAAAATTTGTGAGACACATCTAACATTACAAATATCACACAGAGCTTTTGAAGCCCTGAAGCCTTTTTTTTGTGTGCCTCTTAAGATTCGAAATACTTGTTGTTGCAAATATCATGTGGAGTTTTCAATGCACCATGAATTGTTACAATCCATTCATTGTACTTTGCATAGTAGTGTAATGTTGGAGGAGTGTGGTGCAAGTGCTCTTCCAAAATCATCAAGAGACTTGCTAGATCATTTTTTATGTCCTAGAGATGATGGATGTTTCTTTTATAGAAAAGATTGCTTAAATGACAAGTGCTCGGAGTGTGGTGGGCTAGTGAAGTTTGTTGAATGTTTTCATGAGGGCTGTGAACATGATTTTGGAAAGAAAATTGTCCACAAAAAGGTATATGAAACTGTTAAATATACATTAAAAAGTGGAGGTGAAGGCTCTAGATGTGAGTTGGTTACTAACGAATGTAATGTAGTTGATTTTATTTCAGATTTCAGGATGAATTTTTTTCACAAGTATGCAAGGCATAGTCACAAGTCTCAGTGGTTGGATCAAAAATTTAGGATGTGTAAGGACACTTTCCCGATTGGCACTATTATATCAGTTTTTGAATTTGCAGAGAACTATACATTGCAGCCCCAAAATGAGTTGTAAGCTTAATATTACAATTCTATTCAGGTTTCTATTTTTGTGCACATAACATATAGACATTCCCCTGATAGTATAGAAGATGACCAGAAGATAATCAGAGAGTACCATTTTTATATGAGCAATGATAGATTGCACTCATCTGAGTTTGTCCAACATTTCTTTGAGAATTATTTTGACTAGGTGCGGGAAAATAATAATGCTATGGATAGACATCTCATTTGGTCAAATAACTACACAAGTCAATTTAAAAATGATTGTATGTTTTATTGGTTATGTACAATACATGTAGAGAGAGGTGTACCTCATATTTGGAGTTTTTTTAGGCCAGTCATGGAAAAGGGGAGCATGATGGAGCAAGTGCATGCATAAAAAGAGCTCTAGCTAAGGAGCAACTGAGGATTTCAGGTGCAGAACTCATTGATGCCTATTCTATTGTTGATTGGTGTACTTCAACATTGTCACAAGGGGGCACTCTTGATTCAGCGTTGCACAGATTCTTTTGGTTGGTTAAGTTGGGCACAGTAGGAGATATGTTGGATTGTCAAACTATGAAAGATTATTCAAAAATGCATTCATTTTGAAGCTCAGATGCTAGTACATAGACCATTTGGACATGAGAGTTGGCTTGTTATTGTCCGAGTTGTCTTCAGTGTGATTGGGATCAGTGTGAGTCAAGTGACTGGGTTGATACATGGGTTCCACATTATCTTACTCCTTTATCTCTCATAGTCTCTGTAAGAAATGATGACATGGATTGTTCACTTGACTACAACCATCTTTTAGATCTTCTATAGCTAGGACATGTTTTTGCATTGGTTTCACTAGAAGGGAATGATGAGAGATCAGATTACTGGTTAGCATGTTGTGTATGAGGAAAGCAAATACTTGCTCAACCGATGCCAGATGATGACATGTTCACATATCCAATAGGATCACATGTTGTTGCAAGAACATGGTTTCACACATATATGATTAGAAATAATGGCATTCCTCCATTTGAAGACTATGAGAAGAACAAAACCATTCTCATGTATTCACACCTTATTATAACAACCAATGTTAAGTTGTTGAAACATCAAGGAAAACCAAAGACAAAGGAACTTTGGATGATTAGTATTGCTGATCATGAAGCAATATTGAATACTCTCAAGCATAGAGATGACCCTTCAGGCATACTTCAGTAGGTAAGTTCAACTCAAGTTAGATATAGTTGTGTAATTTGCATATTTAGATGCCAAAAAGACACTTCTTATATTCTTTATTAACTTTTCTTGTGCCTTTCAAATGCAGGGATTGGAGTAAAAAGGAAACTTATTTTTTATAAATTGTTGTGTAATTTGCATATTTAGATACCAAATTTTGTATATAAAACCAACAATCAAATGTAATGTGCATAGTTAGATGCCAAATTTTGAATATAAAAATAACAATCGAATGTAATGTGCATATTTAGATGCCAAAATTTTTATATAAAAATAATAATTGAATGTAATGTGCATATTTAGATGCAAAATTAGATGCAAAATTTGAAATATAAAAGAGCCCATGGGGTTGATTTGAAAATATTAAAAGCCCACATTTGTATCGTCTTAATACCATGTAAATTGCAAAAAATGTGTTTCCTTACTATGAATGTTGTATCTTTATATAATTTGTATCATCTTAATTTTGTATCCTTACATTTTTATTGCCTTAATTCCATTACATTTGTATCATCAAATGATGTAATAGTTGGAGTCATTGAGTCAAAATTGGTCAAATGTGTCCAAAGTAAAATGATGATTCTCTGGGGTAAAGGGATAGTGTTCAAGGATTGCATCCTGGAACCAAATGGACTATGTCATTAGCTCTGGTTGGGTAGGTAAATGCTAGAAACAACCCCATTTTAACCACTAAGTCAGTAGAATGTTCCGGACCATGCCATACCAAAGTGTCCCCAAGGTGCACAAAGCACAATTGGGCAGCAAAATTTTGAGGCTCGGTTCTCAGACTCTGTGAGAGGTATCAGTGATCCATGAGATGCTATAGGACCAAATTTTTGAGGCCTACAATGACCTCTCTCCATTCCAGGAGATTCACATTTGTTTGAATTTGGCATGCCAGTCTTGCTCGATGCCAAAACTTGCAGTAATGGTCAGTTGAAAGTTGCACCAATGGGTTTCTTCCAAACCGTTCGTCCTGCCACCAAATGGATTGTGCCATTAGCTTTGGTTGGGTAGGTAAACACTAGGGACAACCCCATTTAGATCACTGAGTAAGTAGAACATTTTGAACCATGCTGGACCAAAGTGTCCCCAAAGTGCACTAAGCATGATTGGACAAAGAACTTTCAAGGCTCGTATCTCAGACTTCATGAGAGGTATCAATGATCCATGAGATTCTATAGGATTGTGTTTCTAATGTTGACAATAACCTCTCTCCATTCTGGGAGATTCAAATTTGTTAGAATTTGGCGTGCTAGTCTCGCTTGGTGCCAAAACTTGCAGTAAGGGTTAGTTGAAAGTTGCACCAATGGGTTTCTTCCAAACCATTCATCCCAGCACTAAATGGACTATGTCATTAGCTTTGGTTGAGTAGGTAAATGCTAAGGACAACCTTGTTTTGACCACTGAGTTAGTAGAATGTTCCAGACCATGTCAGACCAATGTGTCCCCAAGGTGCACTAAGCATGATTGGGTAGAAAAATTTTGAGGCTCGTAACTCAGACCTCATGAGAGGTATCAATGATCCATCAAATGCTAAAAGACCATATTTCCAAGGCTTATAATAACCTCTCTCCATTCTGGGAGATTCAAATTTTTTTGAATTTGGCACGCCAGTCTCACTCGATGCAAAAACTTGTAGTGCGGGTCAGTTGAACGTTGCACCATTGGATTACTTCTAAACCGTTCATCCCGACACCAAATGGATTGCACCATTAGCTCTAGTTGGGTGGGAAAACACTAGGAAAAACCCTATTTTGACCACTGAGTTAGTAGAACATTCCGGACCATGCCAGACCAAAGTGTCCCCAAGGTGCACTAAGGAAGATTGGACAACAAACTTTCAAGGCTCATAACTCAGACCCTATGAGAGGTATCGGTGATTCATGAGATGCTACATGAATGAATTTTTGAGGCCTACAATAACCTCTCTCCATTCTGGGAGATTCACATTTATTTGAATTTGGCACGCCAGTCTCGCTTGATGCCAAAACTTGCAATGAGGGTCAGTTGAAAGTTGCACCACTAGATTACTTCCAAACCATCCATCTTGACACCGAATGGACTATTCCATTAGCTCCATTTGGGAGGGTAAATGCTAGGGACAACCCTATTTCAACTACTGAGTTCGTAGAATGTTTCAGACTACGTCAGACCAAAGTGTCTGCAAGGTGCACTAAGCACAATTGGGTAGTGAACTTTCAAGGCTCATAACTCAGACCGTGTGAGAGGTATTGACAATCTATGAGATGCTATAGGATAGTGTTTTCGATCCCTACAATAACCTATCTCCATTTTGGGAGATTCAAATTTATTTGAATTTTGCACGCCAGTCTCACTTGATGCCAAAACTTGCAGTGAGGGTCAGTTGAGAGTTGCACCACTAGATTACTTCCAAACCATTCATCTTGGCACCAAATGGGCTACACCATTAGCTCTTGTTGGGTGGGTAAATTCTAGGGACAACCCCTTTTCAACTACTGAGTCAGTAGAATGTTCTGGACCATGTCGGACCAAAGTGTCCCCAAGGTGCACTAAGTACGATTGGGTAGTGAACTTTTGAGGCTCATAACTCAGACCTCGTGAGAGGTATCAATGATCTATGAGATGCTACAAGGTTGTGTTATCAAGGCCTACAATAACCTCTCTCCATTCTGGGAGATTCAAATTTATTTGAAATTGGCACGCCAATCTCCCTCGATGCCAAAACTTGTAGTGAGGGTCAGTTGAAAGTTGTACCACTGGATTACTTCCAAACCATTCATCCTGGCACCAAATGGACTGCACCATTATCTCTGGTTGGGTGGGTAAATTCTAGGGACAACCCCATTTTGACCACTGAGTCAGTAGAACGTTCCGGACCATGTCTAACCAAAGTGTCCCCAAGGTGCACTAAGCACGATTGGTTAGCAAACTTTCAATGCTTGTAACTCAGACCCCATGAGAAGTATCAGTGATCTGTGAGATACTACTAGACCACATTTCTTAGGCATTTCTAGTGTATTTGCAGGGGTACAGGTAGAGTACTGATATTTTGTCCAAAAGACCAATACCTGAATTTGAGATATATTTTTATATGGTCAAAAGGGTGTTTGATTATGTAATTAGGCCATTTTGAAGTCTTTTAGCCATTGGGAGTAAAGGGTAAGTCTAAAAACCTTGAAACCACTTTAATAGATATCCTTATATACCTCAAATGATGAATTACACATGTGAACACACATAGTACATAAAGCATACACATAAATTTTCTTAAGTCATGAAGCATACATGTAGCACATAGATTATAAAGCATACCACATGAATTCACTTAAGTCATGCACATAGTCCATACACATGAATTTAGGTTATGAAGAATGTACTTAAAGATACATGAATATACTTAAGGCATAAATCATACATAGGAGTACATACACACAAGCATATTTACATAGTAACAATGAATAAATGAACACATGTAATTAACAAATTGGATCAAATATCAAGTTTCATTTATATATATATATATCAAAATGAATAATAATTCTATACATATTTACATGTCAACATATCTAGATACAATGTGGCATACGCCATCTCAAAATGTGTCATATGACATCTCAAAATAAGAAGTTCAACTACAAATGTTTCTAGGACATCCTATTCTATGAGTGGATCATCAAAATGCAGCCTCCTCTTTGAAGTACTCTTTGGCTCTGATGGATCTTGCATTCAAAAACAAAAGTGAAACCCCAATTTAGATTAAAATTTAGAATCATAGTCAACAATAATAAATAAAATTTAAACTAAAATTGAACTCTCATATACCTCACTTCTCTTTCTCCTCCCATGGAGAAGAGACCTAATATATGTCCTTGGTAGCATAGGAATAGTGCCACCAATGTCGACTCCCACTTGTATATGTTTGCGAACATGAGATTGATCTACGAGTTATACTATTTAATGTTAAATACTTGGTAGCAAATACATGTTTACAAAATAACTAAATTAACATTAAAGCTTACTTGTGTTGAACTTTCTTCAGGGATTTTTGGCTAAGTCATTAGCAATACAAACCCTTGGCATTCTACCTCCCTCAAAGTAGGAGTGACCTACAAAATTTGAATAGATAATTCATACTATCATAACTTGACCATATTATATATACTTGATATTAAAATACACACAAATAACTTTAGAAATGTACATATCATGGGGCTATCACTACGAATGGATATGCCTATGACTCTATTGTGACGATAGGGTCTCACAGCATCATCATATGCTACTCTCTATCAAATAAACCATGTAAATTAAAAATGAGTACGCACAACAGACAAGTATACATGTATGCATAAACAAATTAAATTACTTAAGTACCTTTCCTTTATCAATGGCTGACACCTGCACCCCCTCACATTGCCCCCCAGTGGCAACTAGTGACACCTACATCAGTATGTAAAAGAAGATCATAAAAATTAGAAAACAATGTACATATACTATTATCATAATTTAAAAGGAAACCAATGAGTACATTAAAATATGTCTACCGTGGAAGTGTCAAGACCAAATGATATGGCTGAAAGCGTGGACCCCTCCACCTATGCCATCTCCTCCTCTTTCATCAACTAAACATAAATGTAACACATTAAAAGACATAAGTGGGAAATTATTATAAGGAAATTCTACTAAAAATACGAACAATAAAATTTAAATACAATGTAAAAAGTGAATTGTTTACCCTTACCGTAACAATGGGAGTCCATGGCTCTATAGGCTCCTGATGCACATCTCCATGAGCTTCTTCAGTACCTGTAGTATGCTGTGTAGAATCATCCCCATCGAAGCCAAAACTATATGCATCACTATCAATCAGGGGACCAAAGCACATATTCTTGCATGTAATGCATGTGTGGGGAACTCAAACATGTGAGCTCGTGGAGGATGTGGAAGTGCCAGAAGCATCAAGATGAGGAGGAAACAATGTCATGCTCTATGTAACTAGCAGATCACTCAAGGTGTGAATGGCTTGAATAGTCTGTGAGTCCGCCTCAACAATAATGTCATGATGTTGCACTGTGGGAGGTGGTGAAATATCAGAAAGGGGGACATAGGTGTGGGATTTCACCCATTGTGCCCATGGCCTATCTTGCGGAGTGCCTAAACTTACACCCTAGTTTAGTCTCATACTCCAATAATTCACCTTGTGACCGAGCACAAATTTAGCATTCAATTTTTTAATAAAATAAAATGGGACATCCAAATTGTTGTGAGGTGGTCTATCAAAAACCATGAACCAACGGTCCCAAAAGTTGTCACGTATTGGACTATTTGTGCACCATTTAATAGACAACATGGTTTTTTATGGTCTACTTTTAGACCGGTTTTAGGATCCACAAAAAGATTACCTATGTCATGTTTTGTTATATTTAGGTTCATGACTTGATCATAATGAAGCCCATTGTCAAACTAGGTGTGCATGGAATCATGCCAAAGAAGTTGTTGTGTAAGTGAATAGGGTTAAAATGGATTCAACTCTATTCAAATGTAAAGGGAAGGGGGGAAATATGAGATCTATTCCCTAACCAAAATTCTCAAAGAAGAGATACAATTAGATCAACCAAGAGGTTAATACACAATTGAACCAATTTATGGAGAATATGGAAGAGAGAGAGTAAATCCAATATTTCCCTATTCAAATAATTTTATGCTTGGAATATAAAATAATTGAAATACAAATACTAACCTCAAATTAGGGTAGATCTAGAAAATGTTAAATTTTGATGTATGTGTGTACTTTCAAGCAATTCTAAAACCTATTCTAGACTGGAAATGCCGAGACAGAGAAAACCCAGAAATCTTTCTCCAAGATGAGCTCGGGTTGGGTTTGACCCTCATAAAAGGTCAAATACTACATTCTTTATTTGAAGTCTGATTCCAATTCTATTCGTAGATCTCAGAAGTTTGCTGAAAAGGGTATCCAAATTCACTCTTAGATCAAAAATTCCACACCTGTACCTACAAGAAAATGAGGGTTTTTGTTGTTTTTTTGAGGGGTTTGCCTTGGTCAAACCTTGGTTTGGAATCAACCTTAATATTGAAATGGAAATACAAATGCTAGCTAGTAGAAAAGGATCTAACAATGAAGCTATGCAATTCAATAGATATGCAATTGTGTTTTGAATGTAAACAAGTATATTGATATGAAAGCTTGAACAAAACAATAAATGTAAATCAAACATCCATGAATGTATGCTTGGAATCCACCTTGATAAGAGAATGAAATGGATCTTGAAGATGAACAAAAGGATCTTGAAGGAAGATCACACCATCATGATGGCTAGATCTAGGGTTTGAGTGATGAATCTTGAATGCTTGAATCAAATCCCTTCAATGCATTGAATGCTTGAATCCTTAATCTTCAATGGAGAACTTGGACGGAGAAGAGGACTTGAATGTTTGATCTTGATCACCTTGAGAGCTTGAGAGTTTGAGAGCAATTGCTTGATTTTGGATGAGATATGAAAATGAGATAGGAAGGACTCCTTTTATAGTGAACTAGGGCACAATCCTCTAGAGGGGCCACTTGGAGAATCAAATCCCAATTAGGTCCTAACCTTTAGAAAATATACCTATATTAAATGCAATTAAAGGATTTACCATCTTGAAACCCGAAATGGCCAACCCGAAGGTGGAAAAATAAATATCCCGAAAGCCCGATGCCTGGAAATCCAGGATTCTAGAAATTTGAATGAGGGGGGAAAAATTGAGGTTGGACCTAACCTAGTCAGGTTCAACCTTGATCTTGACCTAGTCAGGATCAATCTCGAATTTGACCCTAGGCCTAGATTTAGTTAGAGCCAAGTCAGGTGGTCCCGGGGATGTCAAGAAACCTAGAAATGATATCAGAATAGGATAGAATGTCAGGGATAGACATAAAATCCTATGATGACTGTGATGAAAGTCAAGACTTATTTCTAAATCCTACCTAGAAAATAGAGCCATGGAAGAGGGAAATTAAGGAGAATCCTTGAGATCCTATCCCTAATTTCACCTAGAATGAAGAAATCAAGTCTAGGAAAGAAGTGGAAAGTAGGGAGAAAGCCAAATACATGCAAAGACCTAATCAAGGTACTTAACATGACCACAACCCACTTACTTAGAGGGCTAAATGCTCTTATCATGGAAGTGCTTCCATTTTAAGATGATACATTAAGCCCCCACTTTAGCAAGAGTATGGACTCGATGCAAACTCTTGGTAAAGGAGAAGAAAGAGAAGATCCTAGTGGATTCACAACAAGATAAAATAACACTTAGCTAAGGACACAAGCCCCCAGACTAAGGATTCTAACTCAATCATACATACATGAGGGTGTCAAAAGAACAAGGGTTAGTACTAAACAACCCAAATCAATTAGCATAAGAAACCTCGCTAAGAAATATTTCTCATACTAATATCATATTTGGAAAGCTATCATAAAAGCATAAATATTTACATAAGAAAGACAAGAACAACACTATAAATAACATAGCTTCATGATCCCATCCTATTAGCATGAAAGAAAAAAAAGAGAAAAGAGAAAGTGATTACCTCACCCAGTAAGATGCCCACTTTACCATGAAAATGTGTGTCTCCTCAGGATTTAGCAACTTATGTGCATTACCATCAGAAGATTTAGCATATAAATGCATGTCTTTTTAGGATTTAGCAACTTATGTGCATTACCTTCCAAGACTTAGCATGTAAAAATAAAAAACTATAGTACAAGGGAGACCCTACATATGCCCCCCTCCTTAATATGGAAAAAACATACTATTTTGACATGTTAAGGAAAGAAAAGAACAAGGATAAAGCCTTCTTCGGCATTGAGACAATATCCACAAACAACACCCAGTCCAAGCCAAGAAGATCACAACTCCTACGAGGCCATGGAAGGGACGAATGTAAAGAGATATCATGCAAGAAGTGAAAAGAAAGTAACCCTTATGAGGGATAGTACACTGTTTAGTTTCCAAGATGAGAGATATATCAACCATGGGAACCCAATGTCAAACAACAAAAGAGGTTTGTATCAAGGACATAGGTCCTTAATGCAAACCAAAATTTTCATGTATGATTGGATGTCTCATAATAGATAAATACTGCTTAACCAAGGAAAGAGGTGAATCCCAGTAAGACAAAAGGAGATGGCATCCTTGCCCCCCAAGTGTAGGACAAAGATGAAAGAGGATACCTACTTCACAATGCAAGGAGATATCCTATTTACAACAATGTACACCATATCCTGAGCAAGGGATATTGACCCCTACATCCAAGAATATAGATAATTGTGAAAAGGATAAGTCACTCATGGAAAAGGATCCTCAAAGAAATAGATCTTATCAACAAGACCTCCCACCAAAGAGGAGTGCTTTAGATAAAATATCAGCTTTCAAAGGGAGGAACAAATTGAATAGAAGTAATTTGGAATCATCTCTATTTGTGTAAGTGTGTGGGGAAAATGTAAGATTCACTCCTAAATCCAAATTCCCAAAGGAGAGATCCAATTTGATCAACCAAGAGGTACACAATCGAATCAATCTATGAAGAATATGAAAGAGAGAGAAAAACCCTATACTTCCCTATAGTCAGATTAAGCTTGAAATGTAAAATAATTGAAGTGCAAATACTAACCTTGAATTAGGGCAGATATGGAAAATACTAAATTCTAGCTTCTGTATGAACTTTCTAAGATTTCATCACTTGTTCTGGACTACAAATGTCGAGGCGGACAAAACCCAGAAATCTTTTCTCCAAATTCACACAGGTCAACTTTGACCTTTTAAAAGGTTAAAGACCACATTATTTATTTGATGTTTGATTCCGATTCTATTCATAGATCCTGAAAGATTGCCAAAAAGGGTATCTGAATTCACTCTCAAATCTGAGATTTCACACCTATACCTACAAGAAAATGGGGGTTTTTGGTTGTATGGGGGGTTTGCCTTAGTCAAACCCCAGTTTAGGAATTAACCTTGAAATTGAATTGAAATATATTGTGCATAAACAAAGTAATTGAAACAAATCACCTCACTTGTGTTGAAGTCCTTGTAGAGGATTCAAATCCTCAAATCCACAAGTAAGAATGCCTCAATGAATGTAGGATGTCTCCAATCAATGGTATTTTGATCTTCAACAATAATCTTGATTTGATCTTTGCATATGAGAAGGTTGGAATGAATGGAGAAGGATGAATCTTCAAGGGGGCTCCAAAGAGATTGAATCCTTCAATAGCTAACAATGGAACTCCTTGATGGATGAATACTTGAACACTTGAATGCTTGAAGACTTGCTTGCACTTGAGAGCTCTAGATACTTGATTGAGAAAACTTGATGTGAAAATGAGAGAGGAAGGCCACCTTTTATAGTGATCTAGGGCACACTCCTCTAGATGGGCCACCTTGAAGAATTAAATCCTAATTAGGTCCTCACCTTTAGAAAATATACCTTGATTAAATACAATTAAAGGATCTACCATTTCGGAGCCCAAAACAGTCGACCCAGAAGCGGAGAAATAACTTTCCTGAAAGCCAAATTGCCAACATTTGAAATTTGAAATCCTGGTGGGAAGACGTCAAGGTCGAGGTTGACCCTGACCTAGTCAGGGTCGAGGTCGACTTTGACCTCAAACCCTAACTTTGTCAGGATTTGCAACAGAGGTTCCAGGAGATGCCAGAAACTTAGAAATTGATATTTGAACAGGACCCAGTGTCAGGAATAGATAGAAAATCCTCTATTTGATGTGATGAAGGACTAGGAGGTCTCATTTCTGAACCCTACCTATAAAATAGAACCATAAAAGAAGGAAAATTAGGAAAGTTCTTAAGACCTTAACCCTAATTTCACCTAGAATGAAGAAATCAAGTGCGGAGAAGAAGTGGAAAGTGGGGAGAAAGCCAAATACATGCAAAGACCTAATCAAGGCACTTAACATGACCCCAAACCACCTACTCAGAGGGCTAAACACTCTTAACATGGAAGTGCTTCCATTTTAAGATGATACACAAATATTCAATCATCAAGCCCCCTGCACAGAAGAGGAAGAGGAATCTTTGGAATGAGCAAAACTCCAACACAAAGCAAGGGTAAGAGTTTATAAAGAACATAATTTGCAACATAGAGAAGAAGTGATGACTTAGGACAACAAATTCTCATATAAGAAGGTTATCCATAGTCAAAACATCTATCAATATGATGAAATAATATTGCAATATAAACAAATACCACTAAGCTAAGGAAAGATGCTCCCTAGAAAAAGAGAAAGAAAGAGGTACCTTGCCCCCCAGAGATAGAGACAAGGGATACCTTTGCAAAAAAAATGTCTTAGAAAAGATATCTTGAAAAGAAAGGATAGATTCTATGGATGATTAAAAACATAATGCAAAGCCATAGAAAAATAAGAGAGAAAGAATACCAATTAAGCCAAAATAAAAAGACCTAATGGATCCTAGGAGACTGGATGAAGATACACCTCTTGCCCCCCAGTCATGAGACAAGAGGAAAAGAACATCTACATTATATCTAAAGGAGGGGAATCCCCTATATAAAAATTATGAAGGAATTGTAAAACTGCACGAGAGTGAGATAGAATTCCTAAAGCAGCTCTTTATCTAACATATGACTTGAAATGTTTACAATCAGCAAGTAAATGTTTGTTACTATAATGAAAAGGACATTTATATTTGTATAGAGCATCTATCGACATAGGTCTAAATATTTATTTCTTGGAATTCATTAGCTCAACATATACCTTCTTAGCAATTTCTTGACGAGTAATAGAGTTATCTTAGATAGATGTGGGGAGAGGAGGACGATGTTTAGCATCACCTACCTTAACTTGAGATTTTGAACACCCAACACCATACATATTCGGTTTAGGGGGTATATGAACTTGAAATCTAATACCATACTCATTAAAACCTAGCCCTAAACCCTTATAACCTTGTTTAGTCACCATATTATATCCAGTAGTATACATATTATGTAAAGCTTCTATAGGAGGTGATTGTTGATCATGCTCATGAGTAAAGGTTGCATAAGGTGGGATAATAGGTTTTGAAGAAGTTTCTTTACCCTTTCCTTTAATATCATTATGAATCAGAGGAGAAGGTAAATCAAAGAAATCTTGCACATCTGCATCCTAAACTAAAGCTTGAATCCCATCATAAGTATGGGAAGAGCGAGGATTAACAGATGGAGAATTAGGTGTCGGAATAGGAAAATTAGTATCAAGATTAGGATTGATAGGATTAGGATGATTAGGAGATGGTGTGTCATCTACCCAATTCTTCACATAATCCAAAAGATGAATAAGGCTACCACATAAATCTCTAACAAAATTTTTAAATGTAGGTAGACTAGTGTCAGTCAACTTCACAAAAGCATAAGCAAGAGAAAAGTGAAGGGTCATCAACATAATGAAGTGAATGACACTTTCATAAACATCATAGGTATGATAAAGAGATGTTAGAAGAAGAGTAATAAAGAACATAACCATGCACCAAAACATCTTAATAATTTCCATAGTGAATAGAAGAAATGTTTTGTATTTTATTGAATATATAGATTATTATTTTTTGGAGTTTTGAATGTAAAATGCAAGAGCATAAACTAGATCTATTCTAAATGTAACAAAGGATCTCAAATCTAACACAATAAGGCATCTAATTCCAAAAAATAAAGGAGAGTAAGTATGTTGGGTTCACCAAAATGAATAGGGTTAAAATGGATTCAAACCTATTCAAATGTAAAGGGAAGGGGGGAAATATGAGATCTATTCCCTAACCCAAATTACCAAAGAAGAGATCCAATTTGATCAACCAAGAGGTTAATACACAATTGACTCAATTTATGGAGAATATGGAAGAGAGAGAGAGAGAGAGAGAGAGAGAGAGAGAGAGAGAGAGAGAGAGAGAGAGAGAGAGAGTAAATCCAATATTTCCCTATTGAAGGAATTTTATCCTTGGAATATGAAATAATTGAAATACAAATACTAACCTCAAATTAGGGTAGATTTGGAAAATGTTAAATTCTAATGTCTGTGTGTACTTTCGGGCAATTCTAAAACCTATTCTGGACTAGAAATGCCGAGATAGAGAAAACCCATAATTCTTTCTCCAAGATGAGCTCAGATCAGGCTTGACCCTCATAAAAGGTCAAATACTACATTCTTTATTTGAAGTCTGATTCAAATTCTGTTCATAGATCTCGAAAGTTTGCTAAAAAGGGTATCCAAATTTTCTCTCAGATCCAAAATTTTGCACCTGTACCTACAAGAAAATGGGGGTTTTTTTTTTTTTTTGAGGGGTTTGCCTTGGTTAAACCCCGGTTTGGAATCAACCTTAATATTGAAATGGAAATAGGAATGCTAGCAAGTAGTAGAAAAGGATCTAACAATGAAGCTATGCAATTCAATAAATATGCAATTGTATTTTGAATGTAAACAAGTATATTGATATGAAAGCTTGAACAAAACAAGAAATTTAAATCAAACCTCCATGATTGTATGCTTGGAATCCACCTTGATAAGAGAATGAAATGGATCTTGAAGATGAACAAAAGGATCTTGAAGGAAGATCACACCATCATGATGGCTAGATCTAGGGTTTGAGTGATGAATCTTGAATGCTTGAATTCTTGATCTTCAATGGAGAAATTGGATGGAGAAGAGGACTTGAATGTTTTAACTTGATCACCTTGAGAGCTTGAGAGTTTGAGAGAAATTTCTTGATTGTGGATGAGATATGAAAATGAGAGAGGAAGGCCTCCTTTTATAGTGAACTAGGGCACAATCCTCTAGAGGGGCCACTTTGGAGAATTAAATCCCAATTAGGTCCTAACCTTTAGAAAATATACCTAGATTAAGTGAAATTAAATAATTTACCATCTTGAAACCCGAAATGGCCAACCCAGAGGCGGGAAAATAAATATCCTGAAAGCCCGATGCCCAAAAATCCAGGATTCTAGAAATTTGAATGAGGGGGGAAAAATTGAGGTTGGACCTAAACTAGTCAAGTTCAAGCTTGATCCTGACCTATTAAAGTTTGAGATCGATCCTGACCTAGTCAGGATCAACCTCGAATTCGACCCTAGGCTTAGATTTAGTCGGAGCCAGGTCAGGAGGTCCCGGGGATGCCCAAAAACCTAGAAATGATATCAAAACAGGACAGAATGTCAGGGATGGACATAAAATCCTATGATGACTATGATGAAAGCTAGGAGGACTTATTTTTGAATCCTACCTAGAAAATAGAGCCATGGAAGAGGGAAATTAAGGAGAATCCTTGAGATCCTATCCCTAATTTCACCTAGAATGAAGAAATCAAGTGCAGGAAAGAAGTGGAAAGCAGGGAGAAAGCCAAATACATGCAAAGACCCATCAAGGCACTTAACATGATTGCAACCCACTTACTTGAAGGGATAAATTCTCTTATCATGGAAATGCTTCCATTTTAAGACGATACAGTAAGTTTCTCCATGTTTTCAATAGTTAAGTTCAATGTCATAAACATGGGGTGCAATGGGGGGATATTAGCATAGGTGGTTTGAAATCCTCTAAGTTCATTTAGATTATCTCCTATTAGATCTTCTAAATGATCAAGGTTTGTGACATGTACGTCTTCTAGAGGTGGGGGATTGTTGGGAGGTGGTTCTGGATTGTTTGCAGGATCATTGGAAGGGTTTTCTAATTCCATGTCTGATAACAATGAAAAAAAAAATAGATAATTATAATGAATTTTAAAAAACAATACAAAAAATCATTGCTACCCTAATTTTTATATAAAAAACCATAAATTTCAATTTAAAAAAATTAAAAATATTAAAACAATTAAAACAATAAAAATTAGAAGCTTTAACATATCTGGTGATTTAAGAAAAATCGGATAGGGGATTTGGAAGCTGATATCCGATAACCCTAGTTTTGTTCACAATTTTACAATGAAAAAATGTTGAATGTGGCTGGGTACAAAGATATATATTTACTGGTAAATATCAGATATCTGATAATATCAGATATTTGATTAAGCTTTTTGCTTTGGCTTTTTGCTTGGCTAGGTGTACTGACACCTAGGCCTACTAAGAAGTTAACATATGCATTTGTGCTCTTTTGGACGAGTGAAAATAAGTTTTTTTCACATCACCAATTTTGTGCATACCATGTTCCTGCACATACCCATCTTCATCATGAGAAGCATGGGAAGAATTTTTCTCAATGATAGTAGGAATGCCATTAGTAGGCATGGTTATTTGATCAAGATTCCTAGGAAATAAAGAGGAAGACACAAGATAAAAGTAACTCATAAGTGTATGACTTCTCCTAATTGGAATGATATAGGTAGGACTTAGTGTGATAACACTCATGCACAAGAAAATAAAATATAGATAATTCTATTGAATATAAATGTTAATCTATGATGGAGATATGCACACACACTTCAATTTTATATAGAAAGAATTGAACAAAGAATGATTGCACATGAGACTAATGAAGAGCACATCTAACCATAACATTAAGTATGAGGATCTAATGCACAAAGAGAATCTGACACCAAAATTTGAATGGGAATATTATGAGTCAAGTTCACCAAAAAGGTATAGTATGAAAATGGAAGAAATGCAAAGACCTGAAGATTACTCATTTTAAAATTGCACACTCATAAGGAAGATGTCCCAATAGGCTTAGGTAAGACCTAATCACTATATGGTTCAATGGTAGGAATATGCATAATAGCTGCCTAAATAAGAAAATGAAGAAAAATTCAAGAAATATAGTGACAAAGAGCAGCACGACATCTAAAATGACATGAAATAGAAACCAAATATCAAAATTGACCTATGGTTTGAATCAAAGTTACAAATTCATGGAACATAATGGCCTAGATGTTTGGTTCCCTAGAACAAAATGTCTTTGATGTTTTTTTCCCTGTGTTTTGGGCTAAAACTTCTACACATGCTATGTTTGATCTTTGATCTTTCTAAAATAGTTTTGATAGCTACACCACTTGCTCCTACACATATAAAAATAGGGAAAAGGTTTTGGAAAGGGGCGTACCTTAGTCAAACCCTTCTTTAGGAATCAACCTTCAAAGTATAAGGAAATTGCATAAAGGAATGTATGTAAATGTAAATGTTTAATTTACCTTTGTAAATGAACATAACTTAATAAATGGATGTACAAGTTTCTTGTATTCATGAAGATACTTGAGTGTTTCTTGAATTGTAGGTGTTGAGCTTGGAATTTAGTAAGGAATTAAGGATGCCTTAAAAAATGCATGGATCTATGAATGTCAATCCTAGATCTTCAATATTTCTATGCTTGATAATCAATTTCTATGGTAGAAGAATGCATGTGGATACGTAAAGGATCTTCTATTTTTATTGTTAACTCCTCCACTTGGCCATCATGGGAGAGAATCTTGCTACAATGGATAATATTCCCCTCAAATTTCCTTGGATTCTTGAAGCAATGCTAGATATTGTACTTGAATGCCCTTGAGAATTCACCTATACCTTGAAAATTATGAAGGGTATGTGCAAGATCATGAGGGGCCAAAAAGTGGCCATGTTAGTTCAAAACTTTGACAATGTAGCTGACAACTTTTTTTTCACCTAAATTTGATAAAACAAAAAGCGTATCTTAAGGAGATTATCAGCTTTCTATCGATATAATTGCTGTCAAATTTTGAATTTGATAAGTAATTATTAGTTATTTTCTAATTGAGCTACCTCTAAAGTGTTGATTTATATACTAATTGAAAAATGACTATAACTTTTAGACAGTATAACATTTTTGAAATCTGAAAAATGCGTCACATTCTATGCTTCACCTACTATAAGAAAAAAAAATAAAAATTGAATTTTGTTAAGTTTTGAATGAGTTAAGGTGGTCAGACACGGGAATTTTTTTATTCTGAAAATGATGTAGCACAAAATTCATAATTAATTGTTTTTTTGGAATAAAATTACAAAAAAATATGTGTCACATCTGGGCATGATTCTACTACTTATATATAAAATTTTATAATAAAATATTATCATTTGATTATGATTAAGGTGGTCAGACATACACCTACTTCTTATTTTTTTCCTGAAATTTTTGTACTGCTGCATTGAAATCTATACTTTTCACCAATCATACTAACTTTTTCTCAAAAAAGGCCTAGTAGTTTAGAAACTACATTCAATTTTCTATAGATTCTATTCTTACAACTTTTTGATATTAGGTCCATAGCTAGTTGAAATTTTCACATCAAGTTGACTAACCCTGATTTGCTGATTTTTCATTGCCACTTAAGGGCATAGTTTGGCCCCTCATGATCTTGCACATACCCTGAACTCCTTATTTATTGTGTTTGATGGAGGAGGAAAAAATGAAGAAAGATAGCGTATGTATATGCCTCTCAAATATCTTGTGGGATTCAAAATTTAGCGAGTCTAACCATGGGACCTACTCTCCCACCAAAATATTAACACAAGGCTTTGGTTCAAATTTAGGCCGCGTTATGTAGGAGCATAAAATCTAGGATGTTGTGTTCCCAAGAACATAATGTCTGCAAAATTGTGTTCCTAGGAGAAAGTGCTAAAATTTGGATTGGGTGTTGGGATGATGAGGTAGATGTAGGATTAAGTAGAAATAGGTAGCTAGGATCAACCATAATGAACATTAAATCTCAAAATCACCAAAATGGGGCATAATAGAGAATCTGATTATGGGTCCTAACGTTTTACAATGGTAAAGAAATAAATCCAAAATTGATTCATCAAAGCCTTAATAATTTTTGATATATGTCATATGGGTATGTGCAAGATCATGAGGGGCCACACTATGCCCTTAAGTGGCAATGAAAAATCAGCAAATCAGGGTTAGTCAACTTGATGTGAAAATTTGAACTAGCTATCAACCTAATACCAAATAGTTGTAAGAATAGAATCTGTAGGAAATTGAATGTAGTTTCTAACCTACTAGGCCTTTTCTAAAACAAAATTAATATAATTGATGAAAAGCATAGAGTTCAATGCAGGAGTACAAAAATTTTAGGAAAAAAATAAGTAGTTGTATGTCTGACCACGTTAATCATGATCAAATGATAATAATTTTTTATAAGATTTTATATATAAGTAGTAGACTCATGCTCGAATGTAACACATATTTTTTTGTAATTTTATTCCAAAAAAAAATTAATTATGAATTTTCTGCTATAACATTTTTATAATAAAAAAACTCCTGTGTCTGACCACCTTAACTCATTCAAAACTTTACAAAATTCAATTTTATTTTTTTTTCCTTATAGTAGGTGAAGCATTGAATGTGACGCATTTTTCAGATTTCAAAAATGTTATACCGTCTAAAAGTTATAGACATTTTTCAATTAGTATATAAATCATCACTTAAGAGGTAACTCAATTAGAAAATAACTAATAATTACTTACCGAATTCAAAATTCGACAGCAATTATATCAATAGAAAGTTGATAATCTTCTTAAGATACCCTTTTCATTTCATCAAATTCGAATGGAAAAAAAATTGGAACTCAGAGAAACAGGAGAAAATACATTTTTGTGACATTTGAAGAGTTGACCAGGTATGTTTGGTGCACAAAGCAATACTGAGCCTAATCAGGTACCTAATATTAAATCGGGTACCTCATATTTTCGGGTACCCAAAAATCCCGGTAGAATTTTGAATTTTAAATTTTCCCTCCCCTTTCTCCCTCCAATTTCTCCATACTTATATATATATATATATATATATATATATATATATATATATATATATATATATATATATATATAATATTACATAATATCTATTATATATTAAATATTATATAATATACATTTTACATTAAATATTATATAATATATATTAATATTAAATGCTACATTATAAATCATATATTTTATATTATAATATAAATATCATATATATATATATATGATATGTATTATATATTATTTATAAAATAGTGTTGTATATATAATAAAATCAAGTATATTATATATATATAATATATATATTATATAGGACATATTAATACATAGGTTAATTACACCAATATAAGGCATCCAAAAGGTTTCCAAAGGGGTCATAGTGGGTTCCTAAGGGTTCTAAGGCTTGAGAAAGTGTACTAGGACCCCTTAGGTCCTAGTGTAACCTCTGACAACACATTAGAGCACTCAATTGTGTCCCAAGGGGTCGTACCACCCCTTGGGACACACTTTAGTGTTGAAATGTATCAAAAGGGGTAATGGGGACTTCATAGGGGTCCTAGTACACCTTATCACATGTTAGGACCCCTAAGAAGTCCCCATGACACCTTTTGACATATTTCAACACTTAACTTTCTCCGAAGCGGCCGTATGACCACTTAGGACACACTTGAGTCTTCTCATGTGTTGAACGGTGTCAGAGGGACTTTCTACGGGTCCTAGTATGTCATATCACACATTAGGACCCCTAGGAAGTCCCAATGACTCCTTTTGACATGTTTCAACACTAAAGTGTGTCCCAAGGGGTCGTATCACCCCTTATGATACACTTGAGAGTTCTAATGTGACAAATGGGTCATAGGGACTTCCTAGGGTTCCTAAGACGTGATAAGGCATGCTAGGACCCCTAGGAAGTCCTCATGACCACTTTTGACACATTTCAACACTCAAGTGTGTCCCAAGGTGTCGTATGACCCCTTAGGATACACTTGAGTGTTCTAATGTGCCAAAAAGGGTCATGGGCACTTCCTAGGGGTCCTAGTATGCCTTATCACATGTTAGGACCCCTAAGAAGTCCCGATGACCCTTTTTGACACATTTCAACACTCAAGTGTGTCACAAGGGGTCAATGACTCCATAGGACACACTTTAGAGTTGTATTGTGTCAAAAAGGGTCATTGGGACTTCCTAGGGGTCCTAACATGTGACAAGTTGAACTAGGACCCCTTGGAAGTCCCCATGACCCCTTTCGACACATTTTAACACTCAAGTGTGTCCTAAGGTGTCATATGACCCCTTAGGACACACTTGAGTGTTCTTATATGTCAAAAAGGGTCATGGGGACTTTCTAGGGCTCCTAGTACACCTTATCACATGTTAGGACCCTTACGAAGTTCCCATGACTCCTTTTGACACATTTCAACACTCAAGTGTGTCCCAAGGGGTCATATGACCCCGTAGGACACACTTGAGTTTTTTGATGTGTCAAAAGGGATCATGTGAACTTCCTAGGGGTCCTAGTATGCCTTATCACAAATTAGGACCCCTAGGAAGTACAAATGATCCCTTTTGACACATTTCAACACTCAAGTGTGTCCCAAGGAGTTTTATGACCCCTTATGACACACTTGAGAGTTCTAACGTGTCCAAAGGGGTCGTGGGGACTTCCTAGGGGTCGTAGTATGCCTTATCACATGTTAGGACCCTTAGAAAGTCTTCATGACCCCTTTTAAAATATTTCAATGCTCAAGTGTGTCCCAAGGGGTCGTATGACCCCTTATGACACACTTGAGAGTTCTAATAGGTCAAAAGGGGTCATGGTGACTTCCTACGGGTCCTAACACATGATAAGGTATACTAGGACCCCTAGGAATTCCTTGATGACCCCTTTTGACATATTTCAACACTCAAGTGTGTCCCATTGGGTTCTATGACCCCTTAGGACACACTTGAGTGTTCTAATGTGTCGAAAGGGGTCATGGGTACTTCCTAAGGGTCCTAACATGTGATAAGGTGTACTAGGACCTGTTGGAAGTCTCCATGACCTCTTTTGACACATTTCAACACTCAAGTGTGTCCCAAGGGATTGTATAATATCTAAGGACATACTTGACTATTCTCATATGTCAAGACGGGTCATGAGGACTTGCTAGGGGTCCTAGTACACCTTCTCTCATGTTAGGACTCCTAGGAAGTACTGATAACCCATTTTGACACATTTCAACACTCAAATATGTCCCAAGGGGTCATATAACACCTTAGGACACACTTGAGAGTTTTAATATGTCAAAAGGGGTCATGGGGACTTCCTAGGGGTCCTAACGCATGATAAGGCGTACTAGGACCCTTAGGAAGTCCCCATGACCCCTTTCGACACATTTCATCACTCAAGTGTATCCTAAGGTGTCATAAAACCCCTTGAGACACACTTGAGTGTTGAAATGTGTCAAAAGGGGTCATGTGGACTTCCTAGGGGTCCTTATACATTAGGACCCCTAGGAAGTACCGATGATCCCTTTTGACACATTTCAACACTCAAGTGTGTTTGAAGGAGTCATATGACACCTTAGGACACACTTGAGTGTTCTCATGTGTCAAAAGGGGTCACTGGGACTACCTAGGGGTGCTAGTATGCCTTATCACATGTTAGGACCACTAGGTAGTACCGATGACCCCCTTTTGACACATTTCAACACTCAAGTGTGTTCCAAGGGGTCGTATCACCCCTTAGGGCACACTTGAGAGTTCTAATGTGTCAGAAGGGGTCATGGGGACTTCATAGGGGTCCTAACATGTGATAAGGCATACTAGGACTTTTTGGTAGTCTCCACGACCTCTTTTGACACATTTCAACACTCAAGTGTGTCCCAAGGGATTGTATAATCTCTAAGGACATACTTGACTGTTCTCATGTGTCAAAAGAGGTCATGGGGACTTGCTAGGGGTCCTAGTATGTCTTATCACATGTTAGGAGTCCTAGGAAGTATCGATAACCCCTTTTAACACATTTCAACACTCAAGTATGTCCAAAGGGGTCATATGACACCTTAGGATAGACTTGAGAGTTTTAATGTGTTGAAAGGGGTCATGGGGACTTCCTATGGGTCCTCACGTGTGATAAGGTGTACTAGGATGCCTAAGAAGTCCCCATGACCCCTTTTGACACATTTCATCACTCAAGTGTATCCTAAGGTGTCATACGACCCCTTGAGACACACTTGAGTGTTGAAATATGTCAAAAGGGGTCATCGGTACTTCCTAGGGGTCCTAACACATGATAAGGTGTACTAGGACCCCTAGTAAGTCCCCATGACCCCTTTTGACACATTAGAACACTCAAGTGTCTCCTAAGAGATTATACAACTCCTTGGCACACACTTGAGTGTTGAAATATGTAAAAAGAGGTCATGGGGACTTTCTAGGGGTCCTAGTATGCCTTATCATGTGTTAAGACACCTATGAAGTCCCCATGACCCCTTTCGACACATTAGAACTCTCAAGTGTGTCCTAAGGGGTCATATGACCCCTTGGGACACACTTGAGTGTTGAAATGTGTCAAAAAGGGTCATCGAGACCTCCTAGGGGTCCTAACATGTGATAAGGTGTACTAGGACCCCTAAAAAGTGCCCATGACCCCTTTCGACACTTTAGAACACTCAAGTGTGTCTGAAGGGGTCATAGAACCCCTTGGGACACACTTGAGTGTTGCAATGTGTCAAAAGGGGTCATGGGGACTTGCTAGGGGTCCTAGTATGCTTTATCATATGTTAGGACCTTGAGGAAGTCCCCATGACCCCTTTTGACATATTGTAACTCTCAAGTGTGTCATAAGGGGTCATATGACGCCGTGGGAAAAACTTGAGTGTTGAAATATGTCAAAAAGGGTCATGAAGACTTCCTAGGGGTTGTAACACATGATAAGGCATACTAGGACCCCTAGGAAGTCCCCATGACCCCTTTCGACACATTAGAACTCTCAAGTGTGTCCTAAGGGGTCATATACGACCCCTTAGGACACACTTGAGAGTTCTAATATGTTGAAAGGGGTCATGGGGACTTCCTGGGGGTCTTAGTACGCCTTATCACATGTTAGGACCCCTAGGAAGTCTTCATGACCCCTTTTGACATATTTCAACACTCAAGTGTGTCACAAAGGGTCATATAACTCCTTATGACACACTTGAGAGTTCTAATATGTCAAAAGGGGTCATGGGGACTTGCTAGGAGTACTAGTATGCCTTATCATGTGTTAGGACCCCTAGAAAGTCCTCATGACCCCTATTGACACATTGGAATGCTCAAGTGTGTCCTAAGGTGTCCTGTGACCCCTTCAGTCACACTTGTGCATTCAAATATTTCAAAAGGGGTCATGAGGACTTCATAGGGGTCCTAGTATGCCTTATCACGTGCTAAGACTCCTAGGAAGTCCCCATGAACCCTTTTGACATATTAGAACCCTCAGGTATGTCCTAAAGTGTCCTTCGACCCCTTCAGGCACACTTGAGGGTTCAAATGTGTCAAAAGGGGTCATGGGGACTTTCTAGGGGTCCACCGCTTGGGACACATTTTAGGGTTCTAATGTGTCAAAAGGTGTCATGGGGACTTCCTAGGGGTCCTAGTATGCCTTATCACATGTTAGGACCCCTAGGAAGTCCCTATGAACCCTTTTGACATATTAGAACCCTCAAGTGTGTCCTAAGGGGTTGTAGGACCCCTTTGAACACACTTGAGGGTTCAAATGTGTCAAAAGGGGTCATGAGGACTTCATAGGGGTCCTAGTATGCCTTATCATGCATTAGGATCCATAGAAAGTCCCCATGACCCCTTTTGACACATTAGAATGCTCAAGTGCTACCACCCCTTCAGACACACTCGAGCATTCCAATGTGTCAAAATGGGTTATGGGGACTTCTTAGGGGTCCTAACATGTGATAAAGCGTACTAGGACCCCTAAGAAGCCCCCATGAACCATTTTGACATATTTGAACCCTCAAGTGTGTTCAAAGGTGTCCTAGGACCTCTTAGGACACACTTGAGGGTTCTAATGTGTCAAAAGGAGACATGGGGACTTCTTAGGGGTCCTAATGCATGATAAGGCATACTAGGACCCCTAGGAAGTCCCCATGACCCCTTTTGACACATTTGAAACCTCAAGTGTGTCTGAAGGGGTCCTACAACCCCTTCGAACACACTTGAGGGTTCAAATGTGTCAAAGGGGTCATGGGGACTTTCTAGTGGTCCTAGTATGTCTTATAACGTGTTAGGACCCTTAGATAGTCCCCATGACCCCTTTTGACACATCAGAATGCTCGAGTGTGTCTGAAGGGGTCATCGGACCCCTTCGGACACACTTGAGCATTCCAATGTTTCAAAAGGGGTCATGGGGACTTCCTAGGGGTCCTAATGCATGATAAGGCGTACTAGGACCCCTAGAAAGTATCGATAACCCCTTTCAACATATAATTTAAATATTATGATCTATAAAGTTTATATATATATATATATATATATATATATATATATATATATATATATATATATATATATATATATATATATATATATATATATATATATATATATATATATATATATATATATATATATATATATATATATATATAAGTTCGTTAAATATATTTATATACAATATAGATTAATATATAAAAAATATATTTAAATAAAATATTATAATATAAAATATATATGACATACAATTTAAATATTCTAAGATATTAGAATATAAAATTTATATTAATATATAATTATAAATATAATATATATTAAAAAATATATTAAAATATTTACATAATACCCCTTAATACCCTTTAAATGATATATATATATATATATATATATATATATATATATATATATATATATATATATATATAATTTCTACATATATTTATATAATATAAACATTAAATATAATTATATACAATACATATTAATATATAAAAAAATATATTAATTGATACAATATTATAATATAAAATATATATGACATACAATTTAAAACCCTTAAGATATTATAATATAAAATATATAAATTAATATATAATTATATATATATAAATAATACATATTTAAACATTATATATAAAAGTTCAATTTTTTCATTTACTCCCGCCTTTTTTTCAACTCAGAAATATCGGGTACCCGATTAGGCTTGTGCTTTGGTGTCAAGTTTGCCCAGGTGTACTGACACCTAGGCCTACTAAAAAGTCAACATACATTTTCATGCGCTTTTGGACAACTGACAAGTGGATTTTTTTATATCTTTACTTTTTGTCCCCTCATGATCTTGTACATACCCATATACCAACAAATTTGATAATAATTCGCATATTTTAAAGATATCCTACTATATGTATATCACAATCTATCTCAAATATGGACCATCATTTTTTGTGCATCAACTTTAGTATTGACATTAAAAACTAATATTTTACGTGATTAAGACTTGGTCTTATGTTATTTCCTATTACCATCCAAATCATGGTTGGAATGCTATAGAATCCTCCCTACTTCTTAGTTGATTGTTGCTAAAAAAATTCTTTTCTTTCTCCTTTGAACTCTAGTTTACTATATTGAGCATTAAAAATCCTAGCAACCATAGTTTCTTCTATTTAATGCCCTTTTTAAAAATGGAATTAATTTTTTTTCATGTGATGTCTTTCATATCTTTCATTGTGTCTTTTATTTTTCTGTTATTTTTTTATATCAAATTAATATTAACTCTAATCATTTCAAGAAATTAACAAAAACTTTACTGTATTCTTAATAATCAATTTGAAAATGAAATCCCTTTTATAAATAGATAATGAAAATGCATATTTTATTCTTCTATGCATTAGAAGAAACCACTACAAAGCATATAGAGCTTATATAATTAATGTCACTAACATACTCAAACAAGTAGTTGAACTTATATAATTAGTAGTGGTACTATCTATTAGTTATAGGTGTGGGTAACTAGAGAACATGCGATAGACTATATAATTAGTGGTATTAATGTTAATTATAGGAGAGGATGACTAAAGAACATATGAGAGATTGCATGAAAAGCTAAAAAAAATAGATACATTGCACAAAAAAATTAGTTTTAAGTTTTAGGGTCTTTGGATTGTCTCAAGGCAAGGAAGTGCATTAGCTAAGCTAAAAGAATATTGATTTTTATCTCATATTTTATATAGAAAATTTGATGAAAGGAATATTATTAAAATTAATTTGGGTGAGAAGTAATATAATTTCTTTTAGTATTTTAATTTAATTAATCTATTTAAAACATCAGTTTTATCAAATCGATATAAAATATTGAGAAATATAATTAATCTATTTAACATATGCAATGGTTTTGTATCTAGCAAAGAAAAAGAAGTCATAATTTTGTGTGTGTCTATTATTATATGTTCGATGTGTGTGAAGCAAATGAAGTCGTCAAATGTAATTTGTGACTCCATCTGTAAATGTTGGGTTATTTTTCAAGTTAGGTTAACTGCATGCACAAGAGTTGTTTGCTAGTAGTTGAAGCATTTATTATGAAGTTTGATTTCATGAAGCTTCTAGATATTGGCGCCTAGCTTTGGATTTCAAATTAGTTTTTTGGTGTTTTTTTTATTGCTTTTATATTTCATATATATTTATGCTGTAGGCATTTCCCTATGAAAAGGTTTGAGCAAAAATTTGCATCCAATGGTAGAAATTTGTGCAGAAAGAATGACTACCATTGAAGTCATCTAAAGCGTCTGTTTATATTAGCCACATTACACGTCGGGTTTGTAAATGGAAAAGGCAAAAGGCGCAGACTGTGGAGCTAGTGAGGAATGAATACATGCTCCCATCCAAAGGGCATGTATTCATTGAAGCAGCAATCAGCGTGCTCACATCAATCCTCCTCTTCTGGTAAAAGAAGAGCCGGTGTGAAGGATTTGTGGGGCGATTTGGAGAACAGAGGAGTAAATAAGAAGCGACATGGGTATATTGACATCAGGCAATGCCCATGGGGAAAATGGGCTACGAAGATCAGAAACCCCATTAAGGGAATGAGAGTCTGGCTCGACACTTTCAATACTGCTGAGGAGGCAGCCATGTCTTATGATCGAGAAGCTTTTAAGATCAGAGGCACCAAAGGCAGGCTCAATTTCCCCACAATACAGCTTCCCACAAATTTAGAAAGCAGTCTAGATTTCAAGGAGATTCCAGCAGAGGTTGAAGCATGTACAAACGATGGTCTAAATTCACAGGAAAGTGTAGTCCCAATTCTGGATTCATCCACATAGGAGTATCTTGAATATTTGGAGGCGGTGCTGGAACTGAAACCTGAGATTCCATCTTCAACAACTTATGGTGAAAGCCCCTGTTCATCGACATGGGAGTATTGAATATTTGGAGCAGAATCCTGAGATCCAATGTACAATAGCTTCTGGTTTAGACCCAAATTTTTGCAACAGCGCTGGAGATGAGGACAAAAAGCTCTGATTTACATGGAAATGTTTTTGGGGCAGAGAATGTTGAGTAGATTCTGAATTCGTACTGTGACAGTGTTCTCTGTAGCTGGGACAGTGTTGACTACGACTTGTAGTATTACTACTCTACACTCCTTGTAAAATCCCGCTTAAGTTCATGTTCAACGCATTTCAATGTTAACATTGTTCACCTTATTTCAATCTAAAATTTGGTGATCATATAATTTGGGAGGAAATTTGAGCAATCTAGAAGGTTTAAAAAAATGTTTTGTTTTGTTTTGTTTGGTTTCTTTTCAATGAGAAATGAAGGAGGTCACGATTACAAATATCATAACTTTTAAAAAAAAACTTATATATTTACTATCACTAGCATCTTAGTGTGCAATTGGTACATCAAAGAGGTGTGAGAGTCCAATTAATAGAAAATTTGGACTATTGTTTGCATAGATTTATGTAGTAAATCAAGTCAATTTGTAGGAAATTAAAAAAAATATTTTGTTTGTGCAATGATTGTCTTAATGAAGAAGTGATAGCCTCAAATCAACAAAGAAGGGAGAGATGAAAAGTGTGTGTGTGTGTGTGTGTGTGTGTGAGTGTGTGAGAGAGAGAGAGAGAGAGAGATAAAAATAAACAAAGAGAAGTAGAGATATGGGGAGGGGGGAATTTCACACTGAGTTTTTGTTAGCATTATTGTTTCTTTACTAAATATAGTACATTACAATAGTTGTACTTTGCATAAATTACTATATTGTATTCAGTAATTGTTGGTTGCTAATTACAAAGAGTTCTATTTGTTTATTATTATATCACTGTTGAGATTCAAATTATCACCTTATGAAGTAGGTATTATTAATGATTTGCAAGATTAAATAACACCCATTCTCTTGAAGAGAGAAAGTAAAATGATATAGTAATTAGGCATGTAAGGCTATTCCATATAATGTGTAATATAAGGTATTTATATATATATTCTAAATTATATATATTTAATTAATGAATATAAATAAATAATAAACATAATATATATAATAAATTTAATTAATATTATATGTGAGAATTCTATTTTGTTTAATAATGTACATTAAATTTCATATGATTGCTTAAATATTATAATTACGCTATGAGAAAACATACTATTCTACAATTGTGGATGTCTTACAATTTTTTTAAGTGGAAAAATGGAGAAAGGATATGGCACGCACTAAATTTCCATGAATCTTGGAAATGACCATTGTATTAAAGTGTACTACTTTCATGATTGAAATTTTAGAGTATGCCAATGCTAGGCCTTCATGTTTAGACACAAAGAGAGCACAAAATATTTTATGTAATTCAAATCAGCAACAACTTTTAATTTGATTTTTTCAAAGGTATATAGGTTCTAAAATTGTGATAAAAATGATAATCTTCTATTTACATGGTGCACCTTGATTGTCAGCCTTAATATTAGTCAATATAACTTAAAGATATTATTATAAGTAAGATTACATTTTAGGGTACAATTAGTTTTACATTTAAATTAGGGTTATAATCAATTAGGATAACAGTAAGGGTTATGATTTAGTTACAACAAGTGTTTAGTCTTGTTGAAAATGATATCTCTCAACTAGTTTTATATAAGTTATGTTAGGAATGAATGCTAAATGTTTGGCAGTCATTCTGTAGTAGTTGTTGTTGTATTCATGATTATGATTGTCATTGATGTGAACATAGTGATTTATCGGAGACTTGCAGAGAAGCAGATAGAGTTTGAATTAGAGCACATGGGATATTGAAGTTGGAGCTATGTGATGTTGAGGATATACTCCTTGATATGTTATATGTCTATGGTTAAGAGTGCAGACAGTAATTCCAGTATTCAGGTAGTGTTCCTGAGTAGCGGTTTGTAAAAATCAGATGATATCTCCTAATCGGGATGGAATCTAGTTTTGCGCAGTTAAAGGGAAGTTGAAGACACATTGATAGTGATGTGGATGATAGTGCAAACTTTGAGGTTGCACGAGTGGAGAATTATTGTAGTTGGAAGCCGATAGTTTTGTGTAATTTTGATATAGCGTGTGGAAATGTTTATTTTGTAATTGTATGCCGACTCATTTGTAATTATTTGAGTGTGGTACAAAGGAAGGAATGTTTTTCCTTGTTCTATAGAAGTGGATAGATATGAAGTGAAGAAAAGAGCTAAATGTGAAAGCAAATTTTTGAAGGAAGACATGTGAAGTACAAAGATCTAAAATTGAGATCTGGTGTAATAGTGAGTGTGGTTTGGCACGGTCAGAGAAGAGGTAACATATTATTCTATTGAGTAATACAAAGATTATTTGGATAGCGTGTTCAATGATCTTACCTTGAAGCTGTTTAGGCAGTGGGTTCTTCTATCTTCCATAACTCTTAACATGGTTAGAATCTTTTAACAGAGATTCATATGTACTGAATGTATTTCATAAGACTCCTAACAGAGTCCATCCTTTCACAAGGAATAATCATATTAGTGCATCTTTTGTGGGCATCATTCCCACTGGGGTTTACTCTTTGATCAAGAGGTTGCCTAGTCAACATATCTTGTGTCATTGTGTTATTGTGTATGAATATCTTTCTATGGTTGGTAATTATATTGCTTACATGGTTTAATAGTATTGAAGTTGATAAAAGTTATAATTATATGATAACTAATTCACCCCCCCTCTTAGTTATATTGGTGGACTTTACTTTCTAACAATTGGTATCAGAGTGACAGGTCCTTGAAAAAGAAGTTTAACAGATTAAGGAGATCCATGGCAAATTTCAGAAAAAAAAAAAGCCCTAAGTTTGATGGAGTAAATTTTAACAGCTGGAAAGAAAAGATGAAGATACACCTACTGTGTTTAGGACTAGGTTATTGGTTGATTAAAAAAAATGATAAGACTATCATTGAAGAGGACAATCTTGAAACATGTACTACTGATGAGAGAGATCTATTCATGTGTAACATACTTGCAGGAGAAGCACTTTTGACAGCCCTTCCAGAGAATGAGTACAGTCAGGTAAAATGTTTGAAAAAATCTCATGAAATTTGGAATGCTTTACACTCTACTTTTGAAGGTGATGAACATGCAAAAGGAGTTAGATTACATAATTGGATATGTGCATTTGAAGATATAAGAATGTTGGAAGATGAATCTGTTAGAAGCTATATTGGTAGAATGTCAGAAATTGTTACAAGCATAAAATCTTGTGGAGGAACAAAGATAGAGAATGAAGTGATATGGAAAATTTTGAGGACATTGACTCATATATTTAAGTAGACAACATAGATGATTGAATAAGTTATAGCTTGTACTACAAACTTTACAAGAGAGACTCTTCTTGGAAGATTGGAAGCAACAGAGATGAACCTGAGGTTATCAAGAGACTTACCTAGAATGGATAAAACATTCAGTGCTCTTAGTGTTCGCCCTACTTTGTCAAGAAGCATCAATGTGAGTGGAGATTATGCTAGCAGCAGTAGATCTAGAAATGAAGAAGACAAGAAGATTGAAGAAGGTATTGCCTTGCTTGTGAAGAGAGAACCAGACAGCAAGAAAAATTTTAAATGTTGGACTTGTCAAGAATATGGTCATTTTGAATCTAAATGTCCTAAGAGAGTTAAAAAGTACAGAAACAATTTCAAACCTAGAAGATCTAAGGAATGTTATTATGCTAATGATGAAGATCTTGAAGCTAGTATAGAGAGAACTCTAAGTGAAAGTGATACTGAGAATAATGATGACATAGGATTTGTAGCAATTAAAGAAGAGAATCCTGAAACTGATGTTAAGGAAGAAAAAACCTTAGTTTCTCAAGTTGAAAAGAAAGCTGATGGGATTATAGATAGTGGTTGTTCACATCATATGACTAGAGACATGAAAAAGTTCATAAAGTTTAACGAATATGATGGAGGAGTTGTTAGAGTTGGAAACAATGCACCTTGCTTGATTAAAGGTATAGGATCTATTACTCTTGATGGAAATACTAATACTGATGATGTTTATTTTGTGGATGGATTGAAACATAATCTTTTGAGTGTTGGACAGTTTGTTGATAAGAGATATCAAGTTTGGTTTACTGAGAAAACTTGTGTGATAAAGGATGAAGATGGAAATCTGATTGGAACTGGATCTAGAACCAGAGGTAATGTATTTTAGTTGAATCCTACTGAGATGACATGTTTGATTACTAAAATTGATGATAGTTGGTTATGACATAGAAAGTTTTGTCATACAAACTTTGACAACATTGTGAAAGTAAGTACTACACTTGTAGTAAGAGATTTGCCTAAAATTATGAAGCCTACTAACATGATTTGCAAAGAATGTGTGATGGCTAAACAGAAGAGAAGTTATTTTCCTAGTAAGAAGTTTACATCTACAGAAAAGCTGGAGATTGTTCATACGGACTTGAGCGGTCCTACCGGGACTAGAGGATTCTATGGAGAAAGGTAATTTATGATTCTTGTTGATGATTTTACAAGAATGATGTGGATTGCATTTCTTAAAGAAAAGTCTGATGCATTTGATAAGTTTAAGATCATTAAGAATAAAGTTGAGAATGAATCTGGAATGAAGATTAAATGTTTGAGATCTGATAGAGGTGGAGAATTTACTTCTAGAGAGTTTAACACCTTTTGTGAAGAAAATAACATTAAGACACAGTTTTCAGCCCCTAGAACACTTGGACAAAATGGTATTGTAGAAAGATGAAACATATCAGTGATTGAAGCAACAAAAGCTATGTTATTTGAGAATGATTTGGTGAAGATATTCTAGAGAGAAGCAGTGAACACATCAATGTATACAATGAACATAGTACAAATTAGAGCAGACACAGACAAGAAACTCTATGAATTATGGTTTGGACATGCACCCTCAGTTAAGTGTTTTAGAATTTTTGGAAGCAAGTGTTATATAAAGAGAGATCATGATATTGGAAAGTTTGATCCTAGAAGTGATGAAGGTATATTTCTTGGATGTTCTTTGAAAAGAAAAGCCTATAGATGTTACAATAAAAGAACTAAGACTTGTTGGGAGTTCCCTTTGATCTTCAACTTGTAGATTTATACTTTGATGAATAACTTTGATATAAATTTGACTCTATCACCACTCCAAAGTCTACAAGGAAGAGGGCCAATTAACGAGGATCAAGAGAGATCCTCCTACACTTTGAGCCTTATTGCTCAGGTAGGTGTACCCTTGATTCACTTCTTGAAAGGAATCACTAATGATATACAACTATATACTCTTTACTAACTACTTTAAGATTTTATCATTTGAATGTTTGTGTGTGTAGTTGATGACAATGAAATGCCTCCAGAGGATGGACCAGTGCCTTAACCTAGGGAAAAGAGTCACCCAATTACATACATCAGCTGAATACCTTAATTCAAACACAATTGAATCCAAGATAAGTGCTTTGCCTATTCCCCCTCTCCCTCAGACATAGTGACATCAGATTCCTACTTGGTTAGAAACTCACTGAACCCACCTAAAAGATGTTAATCCTAACTTTGTTGGGAACTTAGAGATGACTTCACAATAATCTTTGTTTACCATATGCTAATACACTTTGTGACATTAACATATATGAGCTTAGAACTGAAACAAGAAGACATGCACAAATGGAAGATTGGAACTCAATAACATCCTCATTAATATATTTAGAATCAATACACAATCAGAACAACAGAAGGATAGGAAAAGACACAAAATCCAGCTCCTCTATCAGTAAACACCATGGACAGCCAGCCTGGGACCAAAGAAAGTTTGGAACCTTTTCAAAATCAAAATTTCTACAACTTATACTCCCTAGTCATCTTGGAATTCTCAAAGAGAATGCAACAAGCTACATATGACTTAGGATTAGGGTTTCAACCACCCAACCAACTAGAAACGGTCAAAAAGTTATTATAGGGGTGGAAACCCAGGCAACCAGGAGAAAGAAAATCTTGGAATGATCCTCAATCATGAAAATTTCTCTGTGAAGGTACTGAGAATCATGAATAACGCTCAAAATGTCAACCCTAAAACACATCTTGAGTACAAAACCGCACAGTACAAACCTCGCAGATGAACATTCAACACCCTGGACCACACTACAATGGCAAACAGATCATCTCTCACTGACACTAGTCACTTTTGCATTGAATTCTAGTCCTTCTGGTCGTAGGAAACCTTTCAAAAATTTGAATTTGAAATCAAACGGCTTTCAGCAAATCGACGGTCGATATTTCAACTCAGATCATCTTTAAGTCATGACTGTCTGATCTTGTTATTTCGTGGGCTTCATGATTTACCTTTTAAAAGACCCCAATCATATTTAGTGAACTAGTGACCAAAGACCTTTTCCAGTTCATAGAAAACTTTATCTCTCTACCATTAAGTTTAGCGACTCCGCAAACACTTGTTCGCTGAACCACTAAAACACTTAGAGAACCACCGCTAATTCACGTGAACAAATGAAGCCATTGAAATTTGTCAACACTGCTAACCTTTTGTCCCCACCTGGGCCCTCTTTATGCCACTTGTCACTATGTCATTCATGGCTCATGCTCAGTCACACTAACAAAGGACCCACCTTTTGCAAGCCTTATAATCGGACGACAGGCGTAAGATCTCATAGCTCTGACAAAACTCATGAGAACTTATGCCGACCATAGATGACGTCCTCGTCACTGATCTTTCTAACAATGACCCCACTTGCCACATTATCCACGTCGACCAATAAAAATTGAACAATCCTGCACCACCTAGCAAATGGCCCCACTGAGAACATTAAGCTGCTTGGAAGATCAAACGGCCGGTGCAAGATCTGAAAGGCTCAAAAGATTTTATGTGCTTACAAGCCAACCGTCGATGAAGAATCTCCTCCCATCTCTGACAACTCACTGAAAAGAAACAAAATCAACAGATGGCACATGATCTTAAGCTTCTGACAAAATCTATAAGATTATACGCCATTCGTCGATTCACTGACAGAATCAGGACCCACTGACACATCCAGAAACTAGGTCCCACTGACAGGTGTTGAGTAAGATTCAAAATCAACGGATGGAGCATAATCTCAAAGGGGAAGAATATTCCTTAAGATCATGCGCTGACCGTAGATTGAAAAGCCTTCACTGTAGGCCCCATTGATAGGATCCCTCTCAGCAACACACTGACTAATATGAGAATGCCAACTATGCCAACATGGTAGTGGACCCACTTGAAAAGAAGGTCTACATCATTAGGAAAAATCAATGATCGGCGTAAGATCTTGAGCATTTGACACAATCTATGAGAACTTATGCTGACCGTTGGATGGAGATGCTGTCAGAAGACCGGGCCTAGGAAAAAACAAAGTTGAAACATTAGGAAGTATTAAAGCTCGGGACTTAGGAAAAATTAAAACCATTGGGCACTGGAAACTTAGGAAAGATTAACCAGTGACTTAGGAAATATTTAAAGGGGACTCGCCGACACATGAAACCTAACCGCGCGACATGGTAAAGTTGGTCATTTAAATAACACATGCAAAATATAAAGTTTTAAGTGACCCGCGAAAAGGTAATGCAACATTAGAATAGGGCCAGGGTATTTTTAATTTTTTAAAACCAACGGCTACAAATTTGAAATTTTTTGCCTTAGGGTTTATGCTAGGGACCTAAAAACAATTGCAGAGACTGGCAGAAAATTGCTAAAGCCATGAACTTTTTTGCACATGCTAACAAGACTATTGTTGAAAGCGCAAATGTTAAAGTTGATGAAAAGTTCAAAATTTGGGAAAGAATGCTTGATTATGAATCAGATGAAGAAGCTCATCCTAAACCTAACACTAGATCTATTGAATTATTTTATGAGATTGACAGTGATTTGTTGAATGAAAGCCATAGTGAAGTCATTGAAGAACCTACACCTGAAGTGAGATCTAAGACAATGACACCTAACAAGAGTTTATCAAGAAATCATCCCATTGGGAAAATTATTGGAAGCATCAAAAGAGGAGTTCTAACTCAGAATAAGGTACAAGAATAGTTATGTTTGATTTCTCAAATTGAACCTAAAACTACTAGTGAAGCTTGTGAAGATGAAAGTTGGACTAATGCTATGAAAGAAGAACTAGATCAGATTGAAAAGAACAAGACATGGGAATTGGTCCCTAGACCTAAAGACAAGAATGTTATTGGAACTAAATGGGTATTCAAAAACAAGATGAACAAACAAGGATAAGTAGTAAGAAACAAAGAAAGATTGGTATGTAAGGGGTACTCACAGCAAGAAGGAATTGAATATGAAGAAACCTTTGCACCTGTTGCAAGAATTGAAGTAGTAAGAATGTTTACACCTATTGCATGTGTTGCACTTGTTGTAAGAATTAAAGCAGTATAAAGGAGCAGATAGTAGATATATTTACAAAGCCTTTGCCTAAGGATACATTTGAGTATTTGAGAGGTATGCTTGGGGTTATGCCCCAACCTACTTTTGAGAAGTGATGTAGTTGGTTGCATCTTTCTAGTGGTATATGAGACTTATCTTTCTTCTAGATTGGATGTTGGTACTTCTTCTATGGGGGAGTATGTGTATTTGAGCTGAGTCATGAGGACTCTAGTGAATGTATTTTCTGAATAGTGTCTTTTGACATTGAAGTTGTTGTTCACATAATCATGAGATTTCTATCATTGATGTCAATGGAGGAGAAGTGTACATGAAAAAAACTATTTGTACTATCTGAACAAGAAAATGAAACAAGATTTGATTGATGAAGAGGACTTGAAGCAGTAGTGTTGCAGTATTGGATTTTTGGAACATGTGATGTTTTTTCATCTTTTTTGCCATCAATGCCAATGGGGGAGATTGTTAGGAATGAATGTTGAATGTTTGGCAGTCATTCTATAGTAGTTGTTATTGCATTCATGACTATGATTATCATTGATGTCAACACAGTGATTTACCAAAGACTTGTAGAGAAGCATATAGAGTTTGAATTAGCGCACATGGGATATTGTAGTTGGAGCTATGCAATGTTGAGGATATACACCTTGATATGTTATATGTATATGGTTAAGAGCACAGATAGTAATTCATTTATTCATGGAAGTTATGAGCATTTTGGTGGAAGCAGTATTCAGGCAGTGTTCTTGAGTAGCGATTTGTGAAAATCAGATGATATCTCCTAATTGGGATGAAATCTGATTTTGCACAGTTAAAGGGAAGTTCAAGACACATTGATAGTGATGTGGATGACAACACAAACTTTGAGGTCGTACGAGTGGAGAATTATTGTAGTTGGAAGCTGACAGTTTTGTGTAATTTTGATATTGCGTGTGGAAATTTTTATTTTGTAATTGTATGCCGACTCATTTGTAATTATTTGAGTTTGGTATAAAGGAAGGAATGTTTCTCCTTATTGTATAGAAGTGGATATATATGAAGTGAAGAAAAGAGCTAAATGTGAAAGCGAATTTGTGAAGGAAGACATGCAAAGTACAAAGATTTGAAATTGAGATCTAGTGTAACAGTGAGTGCAGTTTGGCACAGTCAAAGAAGAGGTAACATATTATTTTGTTGAGTAATACAAGATTATTTGGATAGTGTGTTCAGTGATCTTACCCTGAAGCTATTTGGATAGTGGGTCCCTCTATCTTCCCTAACTCTTAACAGGGTTAGAATATTTTAATAGGGATTCAAAATCTCCTAACAGGGATTCATATGTACTGAATGTATTTCATAAGACTCCTAACAGAGTCCATCGTTTCAAAAGGAATAATCATATTAGTGCATCTTTTGTGGGCATCATTCCCACCAATGTTTACTCTTTGATCAAGAGGTTCCCTAGTCAACATATCTTGTGTCATTGTGTTATTGTGTATGAATATCTTTCTATGGTTGGTAATTATATTGCTTACATGGTTTAATAGTATTGAAGTTGATAAAAGTTATAATTATCTAACAATTGATTAACCTCTCCCCCGCCCTCCCTCTTAGTTATCTTGGTGTACTTTACTTTCTAACAAGTTATTCATAATATAAATATGCTAGTAATGATATTGATACACATTCATCTAAAAATGAATTATAAAATTTAAATGACTAATATGAATATGCTAATAATAGTATTGTTCTGAAACATGACATATTTACGTCATAGGCATTTTCCATATGAAAGAAGCCAAGCTAAATATTTCAATCAATGGTGCAGTCTTCATAAGAGACCTTGGTCGACCATCAAATTGATTGTCACTATTCATTTTTTCCATAGTTTTATTCTGCCGCTTTTCTGTACTTGCCAGATTACTGACAAAGCACTCAATCTGCAACTTTGTACGTGCTTTAAGACATCAACTTGCTCGCAGAGTCTTCGAGAAAGTCATATTACTATCAAATTATGACTTGGCAGTAATTACCTGCTAGATTACTGGTAGAACCGTTGATAGTTTTCATGTGCTTATTATGGCTAGCACAAATTTCATTAATGTTGTGTTTCTAAAATTCTTGTTTAGAGACAGAGAGGGGAGATATAAAGAGGGAGAGATAAGAGACAAAGGGATATAGATGGAGGAAAATAAATAGAAGGATATGGGTAGAGAAAGAGGGATATAGAGAGAGTTGGGGGACAAATAGGGAGAGATAAGGATATAAAGAGGGATAGGTGCAAAGGGAAGAGTAAGTGAGAGAGTAATGAGATAGAGAGAGGTATGGAGATGGAGATTGAGAAGAAGAAGAGATATTGAGGGGGAAAGGAAAATAAAAATAGAGATGAATATAGAGTGAGAGAATAAGAGAAATATAGATAGATTGATAGACAGATGAGGAAACATAGAGAGGATGAGAGGAGAAACGAACAAAGGGAAAAATAATTAGTTGACCTTTTATACTTCTACGGCATACCCATTGCACACTAAGATGTGATTGCTAGTATACATATCTCTTGTAAATAGTAGGTAGACTGTAGAAGAATTTTGAAAGAGTCTGAAGAAATGTAATTTGAAAAAGAGTATTTGCCAAGTGGAGTGGGTTTGGTGTATTCTCATATTGTTGTTGTATGCTCTTTTATGCTTTGTTTTATTCTTACCCAGGTTATTACTCTACTATTCTATTTTATATGTCATACTTGTGCTGCCATTTTTTTTTAACAGCTATTCCCAATTTGTGTGCTTTGTGTTTGTTTATTGGTGTGGATCCAATTCATCCACCCCCATCAAGAATCTCGCTCATTTCCCATTCTAACATACTAGACGTCGTTTCAACTCCAGCCATGAACATATCCTGAAAATATCATATACAATTGTTACATCAATTAAAAAAAATAGAACTACCAACAAACTTGAAAAAATGGTATTTGGGATTTGAATTAAAAATAGGGAATGAATGAGATACATACAAAAACAATGGCTTCAATGCTTTCCTGTTTGATTGCCCTTCCATCGAGGCTATCCTTCTGCTCCACCTTGTCCTTTTCAAGGTAAATCTATGCAAAACCCACAAGAAAAGTAAGAATGAACAGAGTGTAGCCGTTGCAGGAGCATAAGCATCGCCTCTAATTATATCTAATGCTTGAAAAGATTGGGGAAAGCCTAAAGAAAAAGACAGAGGAAAGCCTCCAGAAGAGATATTCTCTATCTCCAATTTAGAGGCCGTTGTTGGCATCTCGTTTGCATTGTTGGCATCAATAGCACGTTCTTTGAACAGTTTAAGTCGCAAGCACATTTTCAACACCGTTCGCAAAGGCTTTGACTGATTTTTCTCTATTAATTAGAGTTTCTATTCAACAGAAATGTATCATTAAATTAATCGCCATCAACAAAGTTGAAGTTGAGTTTTCTAAATGTAATTGATATAAAATAGCTGCAACTAAAAATAATTATTAAAAAAATAGTTTTAAAGTAAATAATATAGTTGTTAAGAATAGTTGTTTTATTTACTTATGAGTTGTTTTATATTACTTTAGAATTGTGGATTGCTATGTACGTCGTGTGATATATTGGTCCTATTCTAGTTTGAGATCTTAATAACATTGAAACTATTTTGTTTACATATATTATTATCTTTCACATACACTCAATTGTATTGGCATGAGCAATTAGAAAAAAAAATTATGTTTGAGTGTTTATTACTAATCTCAAGCCCCTCCAACAAAAACCATCAATAATGCACGAATGTAACATTGGAAATTTTGTACCCTGACAATTTCACACTACATGATGTCCCCATGTTTTATCTTGATAATCAAATATTTTTACTATAAAAGATAACAAAAAGTCACCTAGCCAGCAAAATTATGATGATCGCCAATTTAGTTTACCGAATTGTAATGCTATATGTGAAAAATTATATGAGATGATGGGATCATTGATGCATTACATCAATGGGAATTTTTCAACTATAATACTCATAGATGATTGTCATGTTTTGATAGAAAAATTAAAACTACAATTTACTATTTAAAAAATGAGAGCTCTATTTCTACCAATCTCTCTCGCTTTCACACATACACACTTGAATTAAAAATTTCACAACTTCCTCAAAGAATTTCTCTAATTTTAAAAAATATAAATCTTTCGGCACCTTGGATGTTGCATTCTTTTGGTGAGATTGGGCAAGGTATCACTGTTCTAGCTTTTGGAATCCTCTTTGGAGGTCTCTTACAACTTCCAATTGGCAATTCTCTATTGTGTTGTGTCATTCGCATTACATACAACTTTCCTATTCTAGGAGCTAGACCTATCTTGTATTAGTATAGTTCATTTAATTTAATTTTAATATCTTTGATATTACATGTCTTGTTGTAATGTCTATAACTTTTTATTATCTTTATCAATATTATCATAATCTTTGCTATATTTGAAGGTCAAAATTTACCAAGGATCCATAAAATTGACCAAACAACACCATTTAAAGGCCCATACAAATATCCATACTATTTTTTACCTAACCCAAGGGTTTCCATATCTTAACCCCTCTTTCACCACGACTTAAAATTATATAGGTCCTCTCAACACACTTAAACGCATCCTTTAGTTATAATAGCCTTAAGCAGGATACATATATTTTTTCATTCCCATCTATAGAAATAAGGTTACTCTTGCAACTTCTTCATGGGGTATTTGATTGGGTATTGTAGCCTCTCCTCCCCTCTATTGGTACATACTCTTTCTTACTTATACATACATAACTATATAATTAGACTGACATAATAAGTTATGTTAGTTGTTATCCAATTTCCAATAATTGTGCATGTGAATTATTTTCTTGTCAATTCTATGCAATCCCAATATTTCATGTGTGCATATTTGATCATTATAATTGTCTATTTAACATATTGGAAATTTAGACATTAAATCTATTTCAATTTCATCATAATCGATAAGATACATGTAAATACGCAAAAACATAACCAACAAAATAAACTCTTTACCACTATATTACCCTTTTAATTAAATAAACTAAGACATATACAACAAGTAGGATTGCATTATTATTTGATCATGCAGAGTCTTACAAATGGGGAGAATTACAAAGAGGAAACTATTGTGTCTTTATGGGAAAGGAGGTCTATAAGACCAAAAAAGATCATGACCTGGCTACCTAGATTGTTTTTTCTTTCAATCTTGATCTAAGGAAAAGGAGGAGAAATATATGAACCCCTCTTCCAATGAGGATGAGAATGAAGAGACTATGGAGGAGCTACTTGATATATCTTGAGAATATTTTTTATCCTATTTCCAAACCATACAAACCTCTTGGGTGGCATCCTAGAAGATCTCAACATACTCAAAAACTATGGGGAGGAGGGAGAGAAAAAAACTAGAGACAAAGGGACAATGATAAAGGAACATAACTAGCAGGTTCACTCCACTAGCTTATAGGTTTTCAATCCTAGGTTTTATAATTTGGAAAATTCTAAGGAACATATTGGCTACATGAGAAAAAGGAATTAAAATTTTCTCCATAGAGAGGGCTATGGAAAAAAAAGGTAAGTATCAATAATACTCATGAAAAAGACTATGATAAGTGTAGTTACAATGGATTGAAAAATGAAGAAAAGACCAAAGAAGAAAGGACAAAAGGACATATCCATAGACTAGAGGAATGCCAAGAGGACTACAACAACTATTTGATAGTAGCCCGACACTCAAAAGAATTGTCAAAGACTTGAACATGATTAATTAGAGTCTAATGGGCTCTATTTTTTTATTTTTTTTAGACTTTAAGTATGTTAAATCTTGTTTCTTAAGATGCAATGTTTGAAAATTTCCCTTTTGGACAATACTCCTCCTATCTTTAATTATTATAGTTAGTTTACATATCTATTTTCTAGCTTGGTCTTCAATATTCTTGGTAGTATTTTTATTCTTTATGCATTGAACTATAGGGGTGATGCATCCTTCCCCTACTTATAAACCCTAATACCAAGTTAATTCATTCTTAATTATTGTTATATGTAGTGCTTCATTCAAAGAAAATTTATATTATTTATTTTAGAATAATCACACCTTTCTTTGTAAAATGTCTATTTTAATTAATTAAGAAGAAATTGATGGAGACTGGTATGAGGTTCCATCTCTTTTAAAAAAAGGTGAACTAAGGTCTTGACTATATAAAAATTGACATTGCTCTAAAACTCCATGTAAAGGACTTAACTATTGGATAATTTGGTAATATTTATTATAAAAATGGGAATGGATTTGAGCTTCTCATTTAAAAATATAACTCACAAAGGAATGTTGATGATGTATATAATACACTATTAAATTGGTTGTATATAAAGGATGTGAAGAATTGGAAGAGAGAATAAAAATAAATAAACATGATAAAGCATGGTAAACAAATTACTCTATAAGATAATACACGCATAATTTGAAGATATACATCAAAGTGTGCATCATAAGATTTTTCCCATTATAAAAAATGGATAAGTATTGTGAGTGTTTTAGTTTATCTTTGGTAAAACAATATAAAAACAAACAAGATATCTAAGATAAATCATCTTCAAATTCTAGGTGCAACACTCTCATATCTGAACTAAAAGTAAATCTAAGTTAAATAATCTAAACACTAAACTATAAAAAAAGATATATAAATATTGATAATATAAAATATATGTTCTGAGGTTTTTTTTGTCTTCCTAAGATTCGTACTTAAAAAAAGAAATATATCTTTCTCAATTCATTTCAATTTTATTTAATTCTTTAATATGGTAAAAGAGTTTTATTGTTTAGGTATAAAACAAAGAGAGGAAATAAATGTTTGTTTCTATAGATGTAGTTTGCGGAGTTCAACCCCACTTTGAAAGGTGTTTCAATTTCATTACATTTCTTTTGTTTCTATATGTAGAAAAAAAAATTTCATTATAAACTTTAAAGTAATCATTAGTATGTTATCAATTAGTTTTTGTTAGGTGTGAAGCTAGATTCTAGGATTGTAGGAATTGATTAGAAAATTGTAATTTTTTAACATGTATTCTTCATTTTTATAAATGAAGTCAGTGAACAAGAGATGTTGACATGTCTTCAAATGAATGTAGTTATTATAATTTTTTTTCATGAGATAGTTTTGTTATATACCACTACATAAATATTGTATCAATTATGAGTGTAAAAGTAATTGCATTGTAGGATCATAATTCAAATTTCAAAGTCACGTATACTAGGCTATATGTATTTAGCTGGAAGGATCGGGGTTTTGAAGCATATGTGTTTTTGGTGCAAATATTTTCCTATCTATTGCTGGATTTTTGGAACAATGTTGTTCAGTTTTTTCCTATGAAAAAATCTGAAATTTTTTTGTAGCATTTCCCTAGTGAGAAACAAAATAGGTAGTGGTGCTTCAGAGGTATTCTTTCCCTACATTACTCTTATAGGGTTTTCCACAGTACCATGTCTGTTTGGGTTTACCTCTTGATAGAATATGTGGGTGAAAAGAAAGTGATTTTCTTGGCAGATTTGACCAGCTACTTTAGATCTGTCTGAGCTCTTTAAAATGCCAACCATTATATATTCACTTATTAGTCCTTTCCATTAAGGCATGAGACTAATATTTTTGATAGCGCTTTCAGAATTACTTTTCTCATTGGAAACATGACTTGAAAAAATCTTGCAGAAAACTATGGTTTGCAAAAATTTTAGAATTAAACTAACATCAGAATTATAAGTTCCTTTTCTTCTATTTTATACTCGCATTTTTCTCGGTAGTCTTTTTCCTTTTCCCATCAAAATATTAGGGAAAATGTGAGGGGTGTTAAAAAACTTAGGCAAGTGGGATTGTGTCAGATAGGCTACCCTGTGAGCATATTTTTTACTTTTTACATGGCTTGGTGATTTTCATCCTACATTTCTCTAGACTAGTAACTTCCTAAGCCTCCACCCATTCATCTAGGGCATTCATCTCATGTAATGGTTGTAGAGAAAGAGAAATAATTTATCGATTAGTATTTTTTTACATGTGTTTAGGTAGAGGCAAACCGAAGGGTTGGGTGCATAGATTCATGTTACAATGGTAGATTAAAATCAAGAGACATTTTAAATTAATTCCCACAAAGTGTTGGGTAACCACAAAAGCTCTCGGGCTTATTTCATCATACATCTCACAGTTCTATTAGTTTTTCTAAACCTCTATCATTTTGATCTTTTAGATTCACACAAAGATCTCACATAATAGATTTCATCATTGTGTTTTCTTTCATAATGTTTCAATTCGCATGTTTCATCTTCAACTTTAGTGATGAAATTCCATGTGATAGAGACTTATGTCATCTTTGTAACATCTCACCCTTTTAAAATTTATTTTACTCTCTTCACTAAATTTAACTTTGTATTTTACATTAATCCTAAAATATATTAAAGTTTCTAAGTTTCATTCTTTATTACCTATGCCTATTTTATTCCTCTTCTAGTCTAAAATATTACATCACGTGTTTAACGTCTAGACATATTAGGATAGGTTATGAGTACATAGTAAATATGAGCTTGGGGTAGTAACTAAATGGGATATACTAAAATATATCACAAGAGCTGACATGTTCATATTTAGGATCCCAATGCTAGGTTTACTTCACAATGTATAATTTTTAAATGAGTACCAGGATGTAACTATTCCATGCCATGGACTACATTCACAACAATGGTTAGATGCTCAATCCCAATTTAAAAAAGGAATCATAATCCTTGTCAAGATAAAAATCTATTTTTTCCAAACTTCCATTAGATGTACAAATTGAACTGCCAAATCTTTGAAACCAAGGAAGAAAAATACACCTATTATTTTTATGAGATGATCATGCCAACCTACCTAAAAATTTTCACTCTATGAGAAAATATTTATGAGATTCTTCATTTTGAAAATTAAGAGATTTGATGGAAACTACCTTGCCATCCCTCAGAATGCCTTTGAAGGTTGATCCAAACTTACCTACCTAAAGAAAATTTGACTCACCAAATCTAGACGTTGCAATGAAAAGACTTTGATAAGAAGTTTTTGGATAGTTGAGCCTTTGAAAAGTAAAGCTTGAGGGATAGACTAGATTCCTTGAAAGTTTATTGAACTATAGATTCCTACATCAAGTGACATAATAAAAATTAACAAAATGTTTTTTTTTACCAGTAGGAGTAGCCCTTTCTTAGGTTGCAGGAGAACTGTATAGAAGGAACTTGTTGTCCTTGTTTGTGAGGTTCTCATTAGGTGACTTAAGGAAAAATGGAAAATAAGGGATTCTTGTACTTGATTCCTAGGGTACTGGAAGATGTGGTGACCTGGGAATCATTTTGAGTAGATCTAGTGGATGGGGGGAATTGAAGTGAGTGGGAGGGGTGTTTTTGAGACTACCCAAGCTACTGGAATAGGTATGTCCTCTATTATGGTTGATGCATCGGTCCCCATAAGCCCATGTAAGCACTCTTTTGTGTAAGCATACAAAAGTATTTATTTGGTTCAAATTCTAGCATGGATTACATGATTTCTTTAAACTTATAATTGTGTAAAGATTCATCAATCTATTCATTCATACATCTATCTTTGATTTCCTTGGGGGAGAGTTCATGTAGTTGAAAAGTATCATCTTATTTTTTCTCATGACCTAAAAATGTCTCAGGATATTTGTAGTCTAGTGTCAAGGTTCTTGGTGCAAATTCAATTTCCTGATGGGGATCACGGCTGGGGATTTGAATGTACTCTATTTTTTCCCTACTCTTCTTGGATCATGTGTTTGACATATGAAAATCGATGATGAATGTGAGATAACTAAGGAAATCAAATTCTATTTTTTTAAGATTCTTGGATATGGGATGATAATGCAAACTGGGAATGAATAATCAAATATGACATCTAAGGTGTAAGTATCTTACCCTAAGAGAGATTCTAGAAACTTTGAAGGTAAACCCTCTAAGGAAAGACCCAAATGATAATGATAATGATAATGATGAATATCTTGACACCAAAAGGTAGAACAAAAGGGATACATTTTGGCAACAGTGTATGTCTAATATAAATATTGACCAAAAAATGATAAGGTGTCTGTGCTAAGACTAGTAGATAAAGATAGTGTTGACGATGTTGAGATAAAATGCAGAACCACTATAGGAATGTCCTAGGAAAATGCACCTTCTAATTTGAATAATGACTCTATGAAGTGCAATATCTACTCCTAAGATATGTGAGCTATATTTCTGGGATTTTTGGATATTGAGACTACTATGATGAATATGAAAAAATGAAAGTTTCAAAGATATGTCTAAGTATGTCGATCACAAGGAACCAAGATGTAATGTTTTTAGGATGTTGTAGGAACAATTATTGTAGGAAAAAATTGTAGGACCAATTGTTGTAGGACAAATATTGTAGGACAAATCTTGTAGGACAAATGTTGTAGGACCAATTTTTGTAGGACAAATCTTGTAGGAAAAATGCTGGATGACCATTCATTGTAGGAAAAATGTTATAGGACCAATTATTGTAGGGAAAATCTTGTAGGAAAAATGTTGTAGGAAAAAATCTTATAGGATAACTATTATAGCACCAATCTCAACAAAATCAAAACCAGTGTATGTTCAACAACTTTTTCAAGCTGCAAGATTTGACAAAATTAATCACAATGAAAGAAGTATACAAGCAGTTTAATATATGGTCAAATATGGCTTCACCTAAAATATTATAGGACCATTGCTTGGGTGTCTGTCAACTCAAAAATCATATGTACCACAAAAATAGACCTAAAAATCCCTTGAAGGTTCCTATGCTATCACCTTTTATGGGTATTTTTTTGTGTTAAGAAATATTTCTTTCATAACACAATATCCCTGAGACATAGATGATGGGAATCTTGGAGGAAGATTCTATTTCAACCACCCCTTTCACTATAATAAGATAAATGTTTGGTGGTAAACTAGGTGGCCTCTAATACACAGGGTTTTCATAAGTTCTTTGGCATCTCCCCAATTGATCTGTATGCATGCGACTCACTTAAGAGACTAGTTGACCATGTTGGTTTCCTAGGGATGCTTCACCCAATTTAGAATATCATCAACACACCTCGCGTGAGCTTGAGGAGATAAGACAAGAGTTTTCAAGAAGATTCTTACTTATATACTGACTAGAATGATTTTCCAATTTGAGACCATCCTCTATAATGTGTTAAGAGAACCCGCCAAACATGCCTCTCTAAAATAAAAATAGTTTCTAATCTAGCAGACTGTGCAATCATACCAAGAACTCAAAATGCTAGGTTAATTGCATTAAGCACCAATAGTCAAATGAGAACTAAGTTATCATCCATACAAACACATGAGTTCAATTTTAAGCTGAAAACAAATGAGATTTGTCTTATTCAATTTTATTACACCAATCTCAAATGTATATTTCCTTTATTCAATTCTTTAAACCACCATATCAATTTTAAGCACCAAAATGAGATATGAAATATGATGTTTGTGCATGCAATGTTCATTTTAAAGAACCAAACCAAATGGATGTATTTTAGAATAAAAGAATAATTCTGGCTCTAAGCCACATGCTAAATGAAAAGTTAGTACCAAAAAGACCTAGCAATTATTTTTCATAATCATAATTAGTATAGATATCAACACATAGATTACTGTATTTATGTGATAGCTTGATCAATTTGTCTATGTACGAGTTAAAGATCCTTTCAAATCCAAATTCCACTTCCAATAAATTAATTGCACCTATACATGTTGATTCTCTATTATCTTTTATTTATCTCTCTTTTTTTCGATGTTCAACGGGCTCTTGAATCTTGACTTTCTTATCTTTTGGTGGCCTACTACACTTTTTCATTGCATCAAGTGTATATTTTCAATGATAAAAATGTGTCATTTTTATAATAGAGAATGATATTTTAGACAAAAGAGAAGAAAATATCATTTGTAGTTTTGAAATAATGTTTTTTATAAAATGATTATCACCTACACCTGCACACAAAATGAAAAGTTTTCAAAAGATCTTTTTAAAAAAAATATATTTCTCATCCAAATTAAAATCACAAAGAGAAGACGCACTATAGAATTTCAATAAATTTCTAAAAATATAATTTATTTTTTAAATGTTGATTTTTGCCCAAAAATATTTTTTTATGAAATCTCATAAAAAGATTATTAAAAAAAATGAAAAAATAAAAAAAATTGAAATTTGGGTTGTAGCTTTCTCATGTCAAAAAAAATCTGCAAAAAATATTTCATAGCATAATTCCTAAATTTGTGCCCAAGGGACCCATTTCATTAGAATATACCAATTTTAAAAGATCATAGAGAGTAGACCCCCTTTATAATTTCAAGACCTTTTTAAAAATGTTAGTTTATCAAAACTAAATGATGATTTGGGCCTAGAAATGATTTTTTATAAAATATCATAAAAAAAAATTATTAATTTTTAAAAAATGAGTTTTGAACTATAGCCTCCTTATATCAACACAAAATTGCAAAAAATATTAATAAAGAAATTCAAAGCGGTTTGAAAGATATGACCAAATTTCACGTTGGGTTCACCATGTTATTTCAAAGTTTTCTGAGTCTTGTCCTGGTTCTGCCTTTTGAACTTTTGACCTCAAAAGTAGTCGTTTGTCTTTGAAAATCCCTCACACTTTTTAAATCCTTAAGCACATATTTTTGAAAAGTGACTAAGTCTAGGTTTTTGATGAATTTTATATTTTACACTTAGTCACTAACTCGCTAAGCCCCATAAGTTGTGATCTCAAGGTCGCAGTCTCTTTTGATAAAGTCTTGTTCACCGTCATGAGTGGGCGAGCAGTTAAGTTGCCCCTTATCGCTGGCTCACTGACAGTTTAAAATTTTAGAGGATAACTATTGTGACCTCGCAAGTGTCTAGTTTGAGCCTTTTGTTGCTAGGCCGCAGACTATTTTAGAACCATTTCACTAACCTTGGCGATCCAACATCGGTTTATGTTTATCCTTCAGTCGCTAGATCATAGACTTGTTTGGTGGTTAGTGAAATACTTGGTGACTTGGCGAGTGTTAAGTTTTGATGTTTTCCATTGGCTCATGGTCTCTTCTCATGACCCAAATGTCTTCTTTGTGAGTTAACGAGTGAGTTCCATGTGGTGAATGGTGGAGCCTAGTTGGAGATAAAGATAATATTAAAGATTTGAAGGATCAAGATTGATCTGATAGTCGGTGTGTTACCGCTATACATAAATGAACAAAAGATATTCATCGTGGGATCATGACCAATTGACAGGTGTCCCACTTGACATCACAACGTATGTTTAAGCAGAGATGAAGGGTGGTTAGATATGGTTGATCTAACAGTTGGCATATTTCCTCAATGACAAGATAATCGAGAGTTACTGATCAAGGAAACACACTTTTCTGACATGTGTCTTGTGTGACATTAGTGGAGCCAGGGTCAAAGTTTAAAGAAAAAGAAAAAGAATTGTTAAATTCAGAGGATTTAACGGTGGGAATAATGCCTTGATGAGAACTTGCAAGGTTTTTAGTGGTAGTGGGATCATGCCCTATCACCACGTATCTAGTTAGATGCGTCAATAATTTGGTGGGTCCTCAGTGCTAGGTAGATCCAATATTCTCATTTTTAATTGGTCACCGAGGGAAATGATGTGGCAAATAATATTTTAAATCATACAAAGGTTTTTGTTTGATTATCATGAATGACACAATCTATCAGGAGTGTTGGGATTATCAAAACATATATATTGAGACTAGAGGGGTGAATCAGTACCTTTAAAACTTTTCAAGAATGAAACTTTGTAAGCATAGATATCATTAATCGATTGAATCCATTGCATGTAACATACATTCAAATATAACTAAAAATGTAAATACATGTAATATAATCAATAAGACATTCATGAAACTTCATATACATAACATAAATGTTTTGGTATCACAAAAACCCTTGTTAGAAGGTAAAAAATGCGATGGGGATGACACTCACAAAGCTTCACTACTAGAGTAACAAAGTATGTTGGTTGAGGCTACAAAGATTGTGATCACTTCTGGTGATCTTACCCTATTATGAGTAAAAATAAGATTATCTAGATCTACCTGGTTAGAGGATTTTATCAAAATAATCAAGTGTCCACTCGGTTAAGAGATTTACAATAGAAATATTAAGTTCACTCTATTAAGAGATTTAGAAATATACTACAATGGTTAAAGAGTAATAGTAGGATATATCTATAAATAACAACTCAAACTTTCCTGATTCAGATTTGTAAAATACTATAAAGATATCACCTTGTTGTGATGTGTATGTCCTTCTATACTGCTTGGTAGCCTTATGTTTGTTATGAAAAACTGAATACTTCTGTCAAATCCTTGCGTCAAAAACCTTGTCTGATCTTCAAATGTCCTGAGTGCAGCTACTTCTTGATGATACATTATCAAAATGACATCATAAAAAACTTTATATCAAACTAATTGATGAGGCATATTAATGTCATTCTTTACAAAACCTAAGATAGTCTCTACTAGGTATTTTTCTTTGTTGCATTATATTTTTTCAAAGACTTTTATACTCAGATTTGTTATTATGTGGCATGTTGCCACTAGACTACTACTATAGTTTAAACACACTTAACATGCTACATTTGAATGAATATACAATATTACTTACTTTGAAGTTATGATTATGTCTTTATAAGTAAAATAATTATTTGAACATAAATAATGCATGCGTGTTTTGGTGTTTATTACCATGAATGTCTTTATCCTAACATATGAATTGCAGTGCATAAATAAAGAAATTGTCATCTTGACCAGGTGAAGTGCACTCATATATTAGATGCTCAAATCGGTCTTTTAGTAGACTCCAGTGGAGAAACATTAAAGCGGCACCAGCTAGAGATTTCTGGATGATCAAGGTGGCAGTCTTCAAGAAAAGATTGAGGTAATGTAATGAATTCTCTAAAGAAATCTAGGAGAGAGTGGGAAGTTAGATCTGTTGTCACAGCAACTCATTCTTCTTTTTTAGATCTATTATGTTTCCAACTTTATAGCTTTCTTCCTTTCTGTTAGTATTGTTGTAATAAAAGTTCCACCTATTTCTATGGTGTGATTTGTTAGCTGTTAGAATTTTCCCTTTTAAATAAAGCCCCACTCTTGTGTGAGAAGGAGGGCATTATCAATTTATTGGCAATATAGTTCCATTCCGTTGTTTCTGGTTTATATACATCTATGTACTCAGTTATTCAATTAATGAGAAAATGAAGTGTTGAGATTTAACTTTGTGTAATTGTTTTTGGGATACTCATCCAAGGGGGCTCACTTGGTGAGAAATCCATAGTTAATTAGATTCATTCTAGTTAAACTCATTTTTCTGCATTTCCATTATTTCAGTATTAAGTGTTAAACTGTTCCTGCAGCCAAAGCCACAGGCTAGCTAACACTTCCCGCATCCAAAGTGGCAGAGCAGCTGAAGCATTATAGCTTAGTTTGCAAGAGTCTTCATGTTTTTTTAGCATCTTCACTTTTGTAATTTCCATTCCAGTACTTGATTTTTTGCAGCTATAGTTTAAGTTCCATTCTAGTATTTGTTTCCTGCAATCATAAGATAGTTTCCTTTTAGCATTTCTTTCCTACAACAACTATAGAATGTGTGGTTAAGTGGTACTTGGTACATATATCTTGCTCTTTGATTTCAAGTAACAAGTCCCAAGGTTGCCATATTAAATGAATTTTTATGAGGATAAACTGCTCGGTTGGATGTCCAATCCATGAGTTCAGAATTATGCCTAGTTTCTGAGTCTTTATAAAAAGTAATAATTTTTGGTGTCATTTTTTGGGATGGTGCCAAACATAGTTCTCACTAAGACATTCCTATGATTTTCTTTCATTTATGCTTTCATTTCCTATTTTGAGAGGAATAAATTTCATCTTGAGAAATGTGACAATCTACATCAATTCACACTAGCTTCATGCATAATAGAAGAAGAGATGCTTGAGGAAGGTACTTGCCAAATCAATCCAATAACCCATTAGAAGAAGAAGTCCCATTTGTTGACATTACTATTGAACTTCCTAAAACCATAGCATCATCCTCATCTTCTGATGGAGAAATAATTGGTTCTTTTGAAGAGCAACTTGACATCAATTTATTTGTTGAAGCCTTCGCCAATTTAAGATCTTGTTAACTTGAAAATCCCGTCAAAGAAGAGAACCCTTTACAATTGGTTATCTACCATCCTTAGTATCCACCTTGACCTCATCCTATAAATCCACCAAGGATGGAAAATCCTGCTACATTTTGTTTTCCTATATCAGACTAGCATGATAATAACAATCTAAAAAACATGCCCTCTTCTGCTCTTCCAAAATTCTACGGTCTTGTGACACAAGACTTGGATACCTTCCTTTTTGAGTTTGATATCCTTTTTAGGAGCTATGACTACACCACTGACACCCACAGTCTTAAACTCTTTCCTGTAACTCTTAAAGAGTCTGCACTAATATGGTTTAGGGGCTTAGGACATGATGTTGTTCACAGTTGGGATGAAATGAAGAGTGCTTTCTTGTTGAAATATAAAGAATATTGTGGAGGAAATGACATGCAAGGAGATGATGTTTTGAAGATGAAATGGAAAGAAGATGAGAGTCTTTAGTATTATATCTCAAGGTTCATGTTCATCTTACAAAAGAATATGCAACACGAGCCTAATGAGGAGTTCCAGAAGATGCTCTTTCTATGTGGCTTTCAAGATGGATGCACAAAGGCACTAGACCTACTAGCTAGAGGTGATATCACCCAGGCTACATTGGATGATATTAAAAGTATATGGCTTAAGTACTCTAGAGCTTCTGGTAAGAAAGGAAGATGATATAGGTCCACCTTGGGAAAGTCAAATGGTTCAGGTGCTTCTAGGATGAAGACAACAGATCTCTTGTCTGACTTTAAGTAAGACATCCTTAACAACATGGCCACATAGTTGGATACCATGTAGGATAAGAAGAAGAATGAGGAAGTAGAGGCCATGTTGGCCAAATTCTATCCCCATTGTAGATAAAAGAAGAGAGACTTCCAAAGCAAACTAGTTTCTAACATAGAAGCTACATAAATGCCAACTAATTGAAAACCAATTGAACCAAAGGATGAGTAGTTATTTTTTTTCACTCAGCATCGACCATGGGTGAAAAGATAATGTATGCCTCAGGGCCCACTTACATTTAGTAATCCATTTTATAATAATCAATGGTAGCCTCCCATGAATTATCAAACTCCTTCCTGGAATAGTTTACAAAATCAGTGGTAGAATTACCCTAGTCCATAGTGGAAAAACCCTCAAGGGAATTGACAACAACCCCAAGGGGCATGGAAGCCACTATAGGGTAACTGGAAGTTGAACCTGCAGTGGCAAGGTGGTCAGCAATGGCCAAATTAGCCACAAGGATTTTTTTCCCCACCTTATCAGCCTCCACAATAGTAAGCACTTTTTCCACCACCAATAGCCAATAATCAACTTCCTAAACGTACTCAACTTCCTTCACAACCACAACCAAACCCAAATAATAGACCTCCTAAACCTCAACAAAGTGTGTATGCTACTTACCCAATGCAATACCATGTGTAATATCCTACCTATGCCATCACACTTGATGATATTCACCTATGGTCTAGAACTACTTTTACTTCTCATGAGTATCCAATTATCATTGAAGTACCCCTTGAGGAGCCTATCCAATCTGAACACACTCCTACTCCACCAATCCCTCAACCCACACCTAAGAATAACCATCATATTGGACCTCCTTTTCCACAAAGACTACAACATAGCAATCCAAGGCCTACTGAAGAAGCAACCTTCAACATCCTAGATCAAAAAAAGAACATCAGTGTTCAAATTGACCTGTTTAAGGGAATAAAATATGTCCCCACATATGGAAAAGCCATTAAAGAAGCTTGTTTCAAAAGCCCAGTTGTAAGAAAAAGGATCCCCAGACTGTCCAAGTTTTGGGTAAATTGGTTGACATTATGCTAGGAAAGGTTACCATCCCAAAATATTCTGACCCTAGTAGCCCTATTGTTGAGGTCATTATCAATGCGACCGTTATTAAAAATGTGTTAATAGGTCTTGGAGCCACTCTAAACATCATGACTAGGGATGTAATGCAAAAAATTAATATCACCAACCTCAGAACTATACCCACTATCCTATAGCTCACAGAAAGTTCAACTATGAAGCCTGATGTGATGGTGGAGGACATAGTTGTTGACCTAGAATCTTGGTCTTACCTTGCTGATTTCATGATCCTATCACCCAAAGATACACTAGGGGATTATCCAATTATTCTTGGCAGGGCTTGGTTAGAAACTTTTGATGTTTACATCAGATGTCACTCAAGGGATATGACCATCTTTGATGGTTAACATACCAATACTTTAGAGTTGTATCCACCTGCCTGGAACCTCAAATGGAATCAGCCTCACCAATATGTCCTGACATAGGAGTAGAAGCCAAAGTTATAAACTTAGTGTATTAGTTAGTGATGTTAAAAAGAGATCCTTTCATGAAGCTCTAGGAAGAAGACAAAGTAATCACCAACATCCAGCATAATCAGTATGGATCGAACTCAAAATCCCTGGATTGTTCCTCCAATAACTTTCCCTCCAGGATTTAAAACCTAATTACCAATGGGCTTCTCCTACAGCCAAATAGCTTTACCACTAGTTGCTTCCCCATGAGATACAAGTGTCCTCATTAACAGATGCATCTATGATATAAATGACTAAGAAAATAGAGGTGTCTCCTGGCCACTGCTTAAATATTAATAGCCAACTAACTCTTTAGAAGAAAACATCACTGACAAAAATACTGAAGTACCATATTGCAGCATTTTCATGAGATTATGATGACATATAAAAGGATTGGACACCAAGCTATGTACCCATCAGATATACCTAAAAGAAGATAAACCCCCTATTAGCCAGTTTCAAAGGTGTGTTAACCCTACATTAAGAGAAATAGTGAAGACTAAACTGCAAAAACTGCTCAATGTTGGGTTCATATATCCAATATCAAATAGCTAGTGGGTCTCTCCATTAGTAATAGTTCCCAAAAAAGGAGGTAAATGGAGAGTGTGTATGGACTATAGGGAACTTAATAATGCAACTAAGAAGGATCATTCCCCCTTCCATTTATTGACTAGGTCTTAGACTCCTTAGTAGGCAAGAAGTATTTTTCCTTCCTAGATGGGTACAGGGGATACAATAAAATCAAAATTTTTCCTTAGGATTAGGAAAATACTACATTCACCTACCCAGGGGGAAATTTTTCCTATTCAGTTTTTCCTTTTTGCCTCTATAATGCTCCAACAACATTCCAAAGGGTAGTGATTAGTATTTTTGTTGATATCTCTCATGATTGTATGGAGATCTATATGGATGAATTTACAACATATGGAGAAACTTATGACGAGGCTCTAACAAACCTAGAAAAAGTTATTAAAAGGTGTGGAGAACACAACCTATCTATGAGTTTGAAAAGTGCTTCATGATGATGCAAGATGGGCTAGTTTTAGGTCATTATATATCTTCTATTGGAATCCAAGTGGACCCTGCCAAAATTGAAGTTATTCAAAATCTGCTCACACCAACCAAGCAGAAAGATGTCCATAGTTTTCTTGGACATGCTAGCTACTACAAAAGATTCATTAAAGACTTCAAAAAAATGGCCAGTCCCCCGATTTCTCTACTAACTAAGGATTCATAATTTTAATGGACACCAAGTTGTGATAAAGCCTTCCTATAGCTAAAGTCAGTTCTTACTCAAGTTCCTATTCTACGGGGTCCTAATTAGGCAATGTCATTCCACATTCATGTAGATGCCTCAGATAATATAGTAGGAGTTGTACTCGGACAAAAATAAGGTATGGTCAAACATGCAATATACTTTATTAGTAAAAACTTGCAAGGATCAGAGTTGAATTACACAGTCACATAGAAGGAGCTTTTGGTTGGTATTTATGCTCTGAACAAATTCTACCACTACATCATAGAATACCAAATATTTGTGAATGTTGATCATGCAGCCATAAAGTATCTAGCTAACAAACCTACTATCATAGGAAGATTATCCCAATGGCTTCTACTATTGCAGTAATTTGATATCATAATAGTGGATAAGCTTGGCAAGTCCAACGTGGTTGCTGACTTCCTCTTAAGATTGCAGAATGTGGATGAACCACACATAATTGATGACAATTTCCCTATTGATCGCCTGTTCTCCATTTTAGATAAAACCCCCCTGGTATGTTGACATTTATAACTACTTAGTTTCTAAAAAGATACCTCTATATTTCTCCTCAAAAGAAAAAAGACTTTCAACTTTTCATGGATTGTTGATTGTCTATTCTACAATGGCCTTGATCAAATATTGAGGAGGTGTGTTAGGGAGGATGGGACTTATGACATCCTCCATGTTTGTCATGATGAGCCTTGTGGAGGGAATTTTTGTAGCCAAAAGAATAGTAATGAAGATACTGAACACTAGATATTATTGGCCAACCCTCCATAAAGATGCATTCAACTACACAAGGAAATGTGATCGATGCCAATGGATGGGGCGACCAACAAAGTCTGATGAAATGCATCTCTTTCCGCAAGTGGTAGTTACTTCATTTGATAAATGAGGGCTATATTTTGTTGGACCCATCAGTCCTTCATTCAATGACAATTAATATAATATTGTGTGCATGAACTATGTAACAAAGTGGGTGGAGCTATGAGCCATAAATCATGCTAGGGATAACAAGGTAGCTAAGTTTCTATATGAGAAAATCTTTACATAATATAGCATACCCAGAGAATTGGTCACTGATCAAGGAGCTCAATTTACATCAACACTGATCACTTCTCTAATGAAATAATATAATATTCACCACAAGAAATCAAGTCCATATCATCCACATGTGAATGGTCAGGAAAAAATCACAAACAAGGAGATAGAAGGAATCCTGACAAAAATAGTGCAGCTACATAAAAAGTACTGGAGCACAAGATTAGAAGAAGTAGTCTGGGCATATAGGATAACATGGAAGACAACAACCAGTTTCACTCCTTTTGAATTGGTTTATGGAAAGAACATTGTAATGCATATAGATTTTGAACACAAAACCCTATGAACTGCATTACATCCAAACATTGATCTTCCAATAGTGCAACAAGATCTTGCAGATCAACCATCTAGATGAAATGAGAAAGGCATCCTTGCAGAAAACCAAGATGGTCTAGATACAATGCAAAAAGTGGCATGATTCACATATCCTCAATAGACAGTTCATTCCTGGTGACCTGACTCTTTTATATGACTCCCAATTTCAGGAGACACAAAGTAAGCTCACTACAAGATGGTTTGGCTACTATGAAATTGAACACGTTTATGCTAATGGTGTGGTTCAGTTATCCACAATCAACCTTGTACATTTAAATTTGTTGGTAAATGGCCATAGACTTCATCTATACCATACGCCAGAAACGAAGGTCGACTTCTTGCGAAAGTTTGAGATTTCTCCTATTGCAGCTAAACCACCTACAGCTAATAAAGATCCTATTGCTGATGAACCTCCTACAGCCGATGGACCTCCTGCAACTAAAAATTTCCCTATAGTCGATGGACCTCCTCCAACTGAAGACTCTCCTACAACCAATAACTTCCTTCGGTCATTTATTTGACTCTACACGCATGCACTCATAATTAATTTTTTGTTTCCCATGAAAATATCTTTTTCCATAATAAAGAAACTATCACATGACATCCAATAAAATTTATCTTCCATATTCATTCATCTGTCACATCATCATTATGTCATGTATTACTTTTTGTTTGGCACACATCACTCAATCTTTCTAGATTTGACATTTAAAGGTTATTATATTCTAGGTATGCATTCATTTATTATTTCAAATGCTCTTTACTTAATTTGACATTATTATCACTTGCATTGTAATTAATTTAGTAATTTATCCAAGTACCATTGTACTTCTAAATCAGGTATGTGAGGACAACTACCTCATTTTTCATAGGGGGTAGTCACTTTAGTTGTGTGTTGTAATAAATATCCTTGCTTAAGTTCACCATTATTCACCATTATTAATTTGCAAGAGTGTACTGCGTAGTCATTGATTTAATAGTCCCTACATACAAAATTCCCTATAGCTTTGTGTTTTAAAATCCAAAATTCCAGCTTTAGTTTTTTTTAAAAAATTAGAATCCCTTTGCCATTCGAATAAACTACCTATTAAACAAGCTAGGACAATCTTTTCTAGTTGATCATCAAGCCTTGGTTCAGTAGAATATTAGGTAGAATAGAGGGTAGGTGGAATTGTTAGGGAGGCTATTGGAATTAAAGGGATCAAGGTTGTAGAAGCTCTTAGTAAGAAGAATGGGTGAACAACCTATACGACATGAGTCAGCTAATCATGCATCCATGTTGCAAGATCAAGCTAGCATTCAAATTTTTAACCTGGTAGGCTGGCTCACATATTTTGTAAGGTTAAGTGGTCATGACAAGGCCATAGCATTGGAATTCCTATGGACATATACAAATGGGGTTTCTTATGTAAAAGGATTGAGAGTAGAGGCTTAAGAGGCATGAATTGTGGAAGTTTTCAGACTTGCTACCAGAGGAGAAGCCTTTACACATGGCTATGATGCATGAATAGTCCATGATGAATTTTGTTTACCAATAGACATTGGATTAGAATGTAGCAAGAAAGGTGCTAGGAGAGCATCTCTTCCAGGTGAGTACCCTCAGTTAGCAGTTCATATTATAAGATACATTACCTATGAGGGATGATTTTATTTCCTACATACCATACATTTCAAGCTTTTGACTCATTGGTGGCATGGCCACCTGGTGAATGTCCCTAATGTTCTATATTCATTGTTGAATTCTAGTTTTGAAGAAGTTAGGAAGGGAAGACAAAAGGTTCTCACCCACCATGGTTTAATAAAACTCTCAGTAGAAAGGTCTTTGCACGATACCTCTCCCATGACCTGGGATGAGTTTATCGCAGCACCTCATGTGCAATTACATGGTGAAGGGCCATAACCTGAAAATCATGAAGGAAAATATCTTTGATGAGGTCATTCCTAAAAATTTGGAGTCCTCTATTCTAGAAAAAGCTCAGGAAAACCCTTCCACTTCAAAGATTGACAAAGAAAATGTGGCAACTCATAGTCCAAACCCTAACTTGGAGGGTGGTAAAAATGAAGTTCCTACAGATTCCCATAATCCATAGGTAGAACAAAATTCCCAGAATAAAGAAAATGGAAAATAAAAAATGGTCAAATACATTATGGATGACACCTTTTTTCCTCCTATAGCCACGCCTGCTACAAAGAAAAAGACCCCACAAAAATTTCTTGCAGCATCAATCGACACACCACTACAATGCAATGTTCATTTGAACACAAAACAAATAGATAAGGACTCACTTGTAATGACTAGCTCTACCCCTAAAGTTCCTATTGAGGAACCCATGGAAGAAAAACCACAATCAGGTAGTTAGTTCATAGGGTGTCATGATATGATGGAGGAAGATCCTGGAGCCACAATTTCAGGAAAGGAAATAGAACAAAAAGAAGCAGACCAAAAATAAATCTTTGATGTATCTTCTTCTCATATAGGAAACATTCAAGAGGATGATATTTTGGCAGCTTCAGCGCCAGTTCCACTAGAAGCAAGGTCAAAATAGTACCAAAGCAAGCTCAACTAGAAAATCAAGAGGAAATAGAATTGAATCTAGTTCCACCAAAAAGCCAGGGAAAGGTAACAATCCACTCCTTATCTATTAATTACTTTACACAAATGTAATATGAAAAATGAATGTGGGAGTTGGAGAGAGAGAAATTAAAAAAGAAAATAGGAATAAAACAACAAGAAATTCAACTTCTGCAAGGAAAGTTAGATTTAGTCAGAGAGTTAATTCCTAAGTTAATCAAATGTATGCCACCTCCTAAGATTTATGCCCTATGTTTAAAGAAGTAGTTTTTTAATTTCAAATTGATGAGGGTTCTTAGAGATTTGAACATAGACATAAGCATGTCTCAAGAATTTGTGGCTACATATGAATCATCATCACATTGTATGAGGAATCTCTTGTGTGAACTTTACTTGCATAATCATGTCATTCCCTCTGATACTGATTGGAAAAATTTACTATTTATTGGTGATATTCACCTATCTTCTCTCCTCTCTTGGGTAGGAAATGAGATTAACTACGGGGACAAGTTGAAAAAATACAAGGAAATTGAATGATCAATCACACTTCCCCTATGTCTGGAAAGTGGTTCACCCCGAAGGTTATATTGTAATTGGCTGGAAATAGTTTATGGGTCCAATGATTCAAAACAAAGAAGGAGAATTATGGATAATAGGGAACAAGTCTTTGTAGAATTTGAAAGACTATCATTAGCAAAAGGGCACAAGGCAACAAAAGGATTATTAAAAAGATGTGATAGATTAACAATGGCTTTAAGGAAGGTGGAGCCTCAAAATCTCATTAAATTCTGAGCTGCAATACAGTAGGTTCAATGGTATATATAGTTGGGACAACAACCATGAATAGAGAAATGGTTTCCCCTCACCTTCCATCCTCTACTTTTATGGCCACTATAAAACTACGTGGATAATGAGATAGATAAGAAATTGGAGATGAGTTGACACATTAAGATAGGACAAACAAATGGATTCTATTGGCGAGTGGGCACTTCAATGACTAGTGAGAGACTCAGGAAGGAGATCTCAGGGTACTTCAAAAGATCAGAAATGTGTCAATGCCTAAGGATCGACACTAGGCTTCATAGGGGGGGAAAATTATGAGGCCTATTAATGCCATACTTTAGACCTCTTAAGATAGTATTTTATAGGTCTTTTTCTTTGTTCTGTTATATTTTCTCAAAGACTTATACTCAATTATGTTATTATGTGGCATGCTGCCACTAGATTGCTACTATGGTTTAAACACACTTAACATGTTATACTTTGATGAATATACTATATTACTTACTTTGAAGTTATGATTATTTCTTTATAAGTATAATAGTTTTTGAGCATAAATAAGGCATGTGTGTTTTGGTGTTTATTACCATGAATGTCTTTATCCTAACATCTGAAGTGCAATGCATCAATATAGCAACTACCATCTTGACTAGGTGAAGCACACTTATATACTAGATGCTCAACTGGGTCTTTCAATAGACTCTAGTGGAGAAACATTAAAGCACCACCAACCATAGATTTTTAGATGATCAAGGTGGCAGTCATCAAGAAAAGATTGAGGCAACGTAATGAATTCTCTAAAAAAATCTAGGAGAGATGGGGAAGTTAGATCTGTGGTCACAACAGCTCTTTCCTCTTTTCTAGATCTATTTTGTTTCTGGCTTTATAGCTTTCTTCCTTTTTGTTAGTAGTGTTGTAATAAAAGTTCCACCTATTTATGTGGTGTGATTAGTTAGCTATTAGAATTTTTCCTTTTAAATAAAGCCCAGCTCTTGTGTGAGGAGGGCATTATTAGTTTATTGGGAATGTAGTTTCATTCTGTTGTTTCTTGTTTATATATATCTATGTACTCAGTTATTCAAGTAATGAGCAAATGAAGTGTTGAGATTTAACTTTGCGTAATTGTGTTTGGGATACCAAGGGGGGCCACTTGGTGCAAAATCCATAGTTAATTAGATTCATTTTAGTTAAACTCATTTTCCTATATTTTTGTTATTTCAGTATTAAGTGTTAAACTGTTCCTACAGCCAAAGCCACAGGCTAGCTAACGCTTCCTGCAGCCAAAGCGGTGGAGCAGCTAAAGCATTATAGCTTAGTTTGCAAGAGTCTTCATGTTTTTTTACCATCTTCACTTCTGTAATTTTCATTCCAGTACTTCATTTTCTATAACTATAGTTTAAGTTCTATTCTAGTATTTGTTTCCTACAGTCATAAGATAGTTTCCTTTCAACATTTCTTTCCTGCAACAACTATAGAATGTGTGGCTAAGTGGTACTTGGTGCATATATCTTGCTGGCCCATTTCAAGTAACACATCCCTATATTGACATATTAAACAAATTTTTATAAGGAGGATAAACTGCTTGGTCAGATGTCCAATCTCTGAGTTTGAAATTATGCCTAGTTTTAGAGTCTTTATAAAAATTGATCATTGACTTGACCTAATTAGGGTTTTACAACATCTTAAAAAACCTAAGATAAATAGTGGAAATAAATAACCTAGATCTACAATACATATGAATCATCAATTATTTAATGATTACATCCATATTAAATTATGTCTCAATCTTGGTAAACTATTTTCTAATCAATGTAAACTGTTTGCCTTGATGTTTGTGTCATTCCAAACTGCTATGTCATTTCCTATTTCACTGTTCACTCCATTCATCACTCAGTAATTAACTAGTGTTCAGTTCATATGAATGCTTGGTGATTACAATTCTCAGTACTCATTGATCATTTCACTTGGTGAGAGTGCTCGGTCAAAGCTATATTCGGTGAACTTTGGTATCTATCTTGTGTCCTCGGATTATAGGCTCTGTGTATTGACCAACTATCATGTCTTGTCTCCGTTACCAACTCTATGACTGAATAATACTAATGAAAACCATTAATGCTCAATAGGAGTAACATTATCCCCCTTTGGCATTAGTATAAAAAACTTTATGTATAAGTACCAACATCAAAAAGTTGTACTTAACAAAAATATGAATCATGTGTGAACTCCCCCTTTGTACATGCTCTCAGTGTGAAGTACATACAGTTATATATACATATAATTTCCCCATTTTTTGAAATTAATGCCAAAAAAATGTACTCACAACTTATCAAAAATATTCAGATGGGTTTTCTTTAGTTAATCCAAGAGGATTTCCCATTCCTCCTTAAGGTTCTCAAGAGCAATGTGCTCTAAACTGACTTGTACATGCTTATCAAAAATGTTTTCTAATACTAATATCTTCAAGGTGGAAACTAAGTCCTTTTCGTTATTCACATGTCTCTCCATTATCTTGATATGGGAAAGCAATTCAGCATGAAGCTCAGTTACTTGTTCTCTAGTTGTATCCTCTTGCTTCCTCAAGTCAATTCTTAACTTCTAGAGTTCTTGAACTTTTGAATAATGCTTATGAAATGCATTGGGCTCAGTTAAAGAATTATTTGCACAAACATGTATCTCTTCATCGAGCTTATTTATCTTTTCACTATGCTTGATAGTGAAGTGGTCTATTGTGCATAACTTCTACAAAAAATTTATTACCTGCTAAATAATGGTGTAAGGCTTGGTAACGACCTCTGATATCTTGACCTTATTGATTACCACTTGCTAGTTTATTTTCTCTGCTAACTTTAATTGATTTTTTTCCTATGCCATTTCTTCAATAGGTTTCTCTGCATCAACATTAGGGGCATTGATGTGGCTGGTTAGAGTGGAAAGTTGATCAATGATGGGATTTTCCTCATCAACATTGATGTTGGGGACTACTTGCATAAAAATATCTCTAACTTCCTCTAAGACCTATTTGCTTTTATTTTATTTCCTTAACTTCACCTGTGTAGCCTTCCTTGTGCACAATTCACCATACCTTCTTATTACTTCAGGTTCTAGAGTCCTAGGATCACATTTAGGAATTTCTATAATCTCATCTAGTGTGTCAGGATCCTTACCATGTTTCTTCATTTTATTTTTATCAAGTGTAGAGGAGTTTTTGTATGGTACTAGAGCTTTGGTCTCCAAATTTTTCTTATCTTTCTTGATAGACACACTCTCTTCCTTATCCTACCTGGTGACTGGTGTCTTAGTGGCTTGTCCTTGGAAATATTGTTTGGTGTTTGTTGTATCTTCTTTTCTTTCAGCCTGTTTATTCTCAAGATCATTTTTATCTTTCTTCTCTTCTATACCCTACCCCTCGGTTGTATCCTTTTTTTGCTCGGGTGTAGATTCCCCAAGTTTCCTTTGTGTAGAAATCTCAATTGCTTGAACTAGTATAGATAAATCACCTGGTATATCAAATGTTGTTGCCTCACTAGATTGATTCTCTTCAGTGTTTTCTATAGTAGTAGTGATGTCCTCATCATCATTTACATCATCATTAGGATCTCCATGTGTGATGTCCTCAATCATGACATCTTTTATCTTGGTGGTTACTAGTTTCTTGGGAGCATCCTTTGTATACTCTTCAATATATCCAGTTGGGTAGAAATCCATGACATAAGTATCATCTCCTATCTTGGTATTGGATATATGAATCAAGTCCTTGGTGGCTATGTCAGCATCATCCAAATGAACTCTTTTTCCTTTTCTTTTATCCTTCTTATTGGGAATTATAGCCAGTGCAAGTTGATCAGCTTTTGTCCTATCTTTCAAAATTGTAGTCCATAGAAGCTTTCTATTTTCATCAACTACCTCAAGGTTACCTGCCAAAATATTAAGTTCTCTACCCTTCATCAAAAATCATTTGGAATACTACTTCATCAATTCTTCTATCTCGGTAATAGATAAGGTAGGCATTGCCAAAATTAATAAGTGTTCCCTCATTTTATTTTCTATATGTAGGACATGTCCACCTAGCTGACACTTTCTCATATAATTCCTTAGGAACATATTTTGCAAACTCAATAGATACTCTCTTAAATTTGATCATCATTTGAATGACAACTTCTTCTATTTTCTCTTGATCCTTGATAGTCATATATACATACCAACTTATCTTAGGGTGAGTTAGACTCCATGTCTCCTTTATATTATTAGCTAACTCATCTACCGACTAACTTTTATTTATAGCAACCTTAAATTTACCTTGTTCATATCCTTCCTTGGAGTCTACATCATCTTTAGATCTTATTAGCCTTCTCCTCTTCTTAGGTTTCTTGGTGGTGACTTGGGCACATTTCTTCTTCTTCTGATATGTTTTAGTGGGAGTTGGCCTTGTTATTTTTGCAATTCCTTTCTTCAGGAGTGGAGAAGAAGTTGTTGAGGATCATTTCCTTACTCTTATAGGTGTTTCTTCTTGTTTCCTCTTCCCTATGGCCTTTACCGATGCAGCTTGAATATCCTTATCTGACTCAGTATCCTCTTCATGATCATTGTTTCCAATCAAAATATTTTCCTTGGTTACTTCTTTAATTAAATTAGCTACTAATTCTTCTTCTTCATCATCATCTCCAAATTGTTTTACCAGTGTTCCCATCATCTTTTTGGATTTTCTTCTTGCTTTCACTTTGACTAGATCCATCTTTATTCTTAGTATAACCTTCTCATAGGTTCCAAACCTAGTAGCTTTGGGATCTTTAGGCTTGGCTAGCAGTACTTTAATTGACCTAGAATCTCAGTTAATATCTAGTTCATAGCCCATTGGGGGTAACCAAGCAGTTCTTGGTTCAACTACCTTGATTAAAGTGGTGTCAATATCCACTAGGAAACATATATCTTTTTTGTGTTTCTCTACCAGGTGACCTAGTATCCTCCTTCTTTTATGCATTCTATCCTTGAATTGTCCAAAATAATCATCCATAACAGTAATAAAATTATGATCTAGATTTTGAATAAATTCAGTTATTTGTATAATAACTAGTTGGTTGACATCCTAGTCAACATTATCGATAGATGGAAAGAAGTTTTGCAGTTAGAAAAATATACACACCACTAGAGAGCCGAACTTACATGTGTTTGTCTTTTCTACTTGAATGGTTCTCATGTTTTCCTCCAGTTGTTTCAGTAGTAGCTTGGCGAGGTCCAATTGAAGACCCTTCTTAAGAATCTTATAAGAAATATCTATAGCTCCACAAGGTACATTGTTTGGCTTGCTCGATTCAAATATCTTATAGCCAATAACATAGGCTCCAAGCCTTATTTTTGGATCAACTATTGTATTAACTCTCATTCCTCTTCCATCCCATTCAGCTCCTATGAGCTTCTTGGTCTCTGCTCTCAGTGCATTCCTTATGGCCTTAGTTTTATCAGTAGTAGGATAACCGGTGACTGCATGAATAATGTCCTTAGATATTTTAACCAGTTCATCTAACCATATTTTACCTTCATGCACTCAGCTAAGAACAACCCTAATTGATTTTTTTTGAATTCTCTTGGGAAATATAGGGCATTCGTCAATCTCTTCACCTCTAGGTGTTTGTGCTTGTTCTTGAGCTTTCCATTCTCACTCAACTCCTGGTAACTGGATTGAAGCTTGAAATATCCAATTTCACTGACTTTACAATGGATATATGTGTGTATGTCTTGCACCAACATAACCCTAGGTGGTATACTGGAAAATTAACTAGCTTAATCAATCTGTGAAGCAATTTGAGGGTGCAACTTGTATTTGGGTTCATCATAAGTCACAGACTTAATCAATGTGACCTTCTTGTCACTCTCAGACTTTGATTTCATAACTTTAGATGAAGACACCATTGTTTCTCAAATTTAGAGCTTCACAAATATTTTAGTAGAATAAATCAATGGTTGAGGAACTTACTTGAAGTAGTGATAAACTCACTTTAGATCTCCTCAAATCTCTATTAAACACTCTGGAAATTTTTTACTCAAATCTCTCAAGTCACTCTAGTTCTTCTAATGATCATTGTGTGGTGAAATGACTAACTTCATCGTATATTTATACCAAAAATCTCTTTTTCCACTCAAACTTTTGCATTAAATTCTTTACCTACCACAACATAGTAAACATAGTTGCACTTGGTTAACACTTCAAAGGCTTCAGCTTGGTTAACACTAGATATGACATTGGTTGATACTTCAACTCAGTTAAACTTACCAATATTCACCGACTAGAAACTATTTACTTTGTCATGATTTTACTAACACTAGTACAATTTGCACCTATTTTTTACGGACGATTGGTGTAAGTTTCTACCGAAATGGGTCGAATCATCGACCAATTGGTTGCTCGCTATTTTTCTCATCAAATTTTTGACATATCATTGTACCGTCAAATTTTGTATGCCAATCTTTGTCAAAAATGACAATAGTAAGTGGCGATATATGCATCAAACATTTGACCATAGTTAGTCAAAATGCTTGGCCCATCTGACAAGATGTGAAAACCACGAAGGTCATATTTCCACCACATTGCATTGCAATTTAGACCAATACTGGTCAAAATATTTGGCCACTCCGACCAAGATGCCAAACCCATGATGCCACATTTCGACACAGAATAGTTAATTTTTAGACCAAACTAGGTCAGAGTTTCTACGTCGGTTAGTCAAAATGTCGACTAACGTTAGTCAAAATTTTGACTAAATATGGAATGTTAATAAAAGACAAATGAAGATAAATATCCAGACTAATCACCAATGGCATCCTGATTGGTGATTAGTCTAGATATTTATCTTCAGGTGTCCACACTCATTCTGCTTCTTATTGCCAGTGGGTCCCTACTCATTCTATTTTCTAGACTGCTTTGGGCTCTAGCAATCCATCTACTCTATTTTACATGAAACTGTGGGCTTTTTCATTTTGTTTGAACAATTTGAGAGATAGGCTCTCAATGGTGATGCATAATTAGTTTGCATTTTGTAGCATGGAATCAGTGTTTGAGATGCTAGTGGTGTTGCAGATAGAGTCGTTAACCAGTTGTTGATGGAGATGGATGGTATGATAGCCAAGAAAATAGTTTTCATTATTGGTGCTACAAACAAACCCAATATCATCAATCTTGCATTGCTAAGCCCTAGCTGACTTGACCAATTGATTTATATTCCCTTACCTGATGAGTCCTCACGTTATCAAATTTTCAGTTCTTGTTTGATAAAATCACCCGTCTCAAAGGATGTGGACCTAATGGCACTGGCCCATTATACCCAAGGATTCAGTGCAACTCATATTACAGAGATGTTTTAGTGGGCTTGCAAGTATGCTATTATAGAAAATATTGAGAAGGTGAGTTTCAATTGTGGCGGCTTTTGCAAACTAGATTTGGTTATGAATTTCTTAATGTTTTTTTTTAACTGGTGTGTTAGCATTTTACATTTTTTGATTCAATTTTTTTCAGCTTGTGTCTTATTATTTCAATTTTCCATGTTCTCTTTCCTTTGTACTTTTACAAGATATTGAATGTGAAAGAAAAAGAAGTGAGAACCTCGAGGCAATGGATGAGGATGATAGTGACAAGGTAGATGAAATAAAGGCTTCTCATTTTGAGGAGTCAATGAAATATGCCCAAACAAGTGTCAGTGATGCTAATATTCAGAAGTATCAAGCCTTTGCACAAACACTACAACAATCTCGAGGCTTTGGTTCTGAATTTTGATTTCCAGATAGACCTGCTGGTGCTTCGGATGTATTTTCTACAATAGGTAATAAAGATGATGATGACTTATACAGTTAGGAAACTTAGTACACAATTGTCATCTTAATGAAGTGACAAATGTGTCTATTCTAGCAGGGACCTTCCGTTGACAAATAGCTAATGCTATTCAATTTGGCTCTAGCTTTTTCTTGTATGCGTTTTATCTGTTCATATGTTTGAAACTTTATTTAGTTTATCATCCCTTTAGCCGAGGACTTACTAACTTGTAAGTCTTTAGAGAAATATTAACTTTGTGGCAAGGAAATTTAGCTATGGAAACTTTTTCTCAAGTGGTAGATAATGCTACCAAAACCTTGTTTTTAAAAAAAAAATCCTACTGGAAAATATTCTATACTAAATCAATTCTATAACAAAAAAAGTCTAGTTCAACTGATAGGTATGGTGTGCATCCATTTTATGGAGATCTGCCAAGATGATTTCCCCTGCCAAGATGATGTGCATCCATTTTATGGAGATCTACTAAATGTTTTATATGATAAATATCACTACAAGTTGGCCCTTGGCAAGATCAATATTGCTTGCAATCTCATTGCCAAAGTGGCCAAAGACTATGTTAGGCTGATAAAATATGGGGATTCTCTTTACCATAGAAAATCTTTGAAGGTTGCTGCACTTGGATGGATATGTACCATTGTTAAGAGAATTGAACCGAGTTTGCCTTACTTCAAACAGGTGAGGTAGCATATGGCTAATCTAAGTCAATTTTTTAGAGGGAAATGACAAGTGGGCATGCGGAGTGGATAGACAATAAATGTGTTTCATTTTGGTATTTCTCATGATAAATTTGTTAGTTTTTAGACCAAAGTGAATTGTCATAAACATTAGGAGCTTAAAACAAAAAATTTCCAACCAAAATAGAAAATCTGATATTGTAATAGACAAAATCATTTTGCTGAAAATAAGAACAAGAAACAATCACATATCTAAAATCTCATGACTACATATATCATCTATTAACAATGAAACAAATTTCATTGCACTAGATTGAAATTTTAGTAAAGAATCTTTATATGCATCATTTTTTTTGCATTATAACCTGAGTCAGACACTTAGGAACTACACAAAATGGCAGTAAGCATGGATTTTGGTTTACATGTGGTACATCAATTCCTTCATTGAATAAATTATCTATTACATTTATAATTGTTTATTTAGGTTGCATAGCACTAGCATATACACAAAAAGAATCTATATTAAAAAATAACATGGACACTACATATATATAAAAATAACCTATTAAAAAAAAGAGGCCACTGAGGATAATTACACAGGTCTCCAGAAACAACATTACCCAACTCTTTCTGTCAAGGTAAAGACTCAGTTGAGTATATCTGTCAGGCCCTCCTGCAGTTTGAATGAATTAAGAATAGAAGATAGGAACTAACTTAACACTTCACCTACTCAAAAACACAAACCAATGAAATAATCCACATTAGGCCAAGAGAGGTTGACACATTCAATACGAGAATACTTACACAAAATGAAGTTGAATCATGCCAGACAATGACAATGAGAAGTTGAATATTGGCCCTTCTAGTTTTTTATTTGATAGTTGCCTAACAATGACACACTCAAAATGCACTTATGAGCAAAGACCTAGAATGAATGAAATTGATTAAATAATGAAGGTATGTTAGTTTGAGCTTCACTTGGTTTTGAGAATACTTTAATATTCTCTACTTAACAAGGCCAACCATGTGAATGTGGAAGCTCATCTGGCCTCACCCCCCCTCCCCCTAACATGAATCTAAATTCCCCATTAACATCTAATTACACACTTCATTCATCCATTTATGAACTATAACATTCAATCAATACAATCACATAACATTCATTAATATGATATAACATTCATTAATACTCAACAATAATCAAGAATTCATTAACACATAACAATATTCATTAACATGACATATAATTCAATATTAATACACAAAATTCATAGATAATTACTTAAAACAACATTCTTTCATTACCCAACAAAGTTAATCAAACAAGTTTGATCAAAGAGCATTTTTAAGAAATCATTTCTTTTTTGGCTTTTTCTTAGATTTCTTAATTAGGTAAAGGCTGAGAGGAGCATCAATATTATCTTCCTCCTCTTGTGGTTGTGATCTCAAATTATGATGCTTCCTCATGTCTCGAGGAGCATGAGGTTGCTGCAGTAAAGGGGGGTCTACTGCAATAACAAGTAAATGGGTTAAATTTGCATACTTTTTTTTATTGTTACATGTATTTCATTAACCAGTAGAACATAACATGCATTTTTATTTACCTGACAAGCCACATCATCATGTACAATAACATTTTGATCTTTGACCACCTCAACATGCTCAACATGCTCTAAAATATTCAAAAAAAGGTTACACTGCCAATTGCAATTAAAGATGTTAAGTTCTATTAATAATTATGTAATTTATTTCCAATAGAAAATTAATATCTCCACCACTGTGATGCACATCATGGCCTTCATCACGCCTAGGTTTTGTGATAGGATTTGAAGGCTGTAGTGAAATGTCATGCACATTGTTATCATGAAATAGTCAATTTATGTTCAAAATTAACTATTCAATTTGATTTACTTTTCATTTAACCAATTTACCTATGTCTCATTTGCTGCAGCAGATTCTTCATTATGGATTTCAGATTCTTGGCATAGGCATGCAGCCAAGAATTTATAGCCTTCCTTCAAGGCTATTCTTTTTTCTTCATCTGTGGGCTCTACATTGAATTTTGTGTCCTATATTTTTTGTTTAATATCATCACTTTTACATGTATGATTTGATTAAATAGAATTGTTTGCAACCTTGTATATAAAAATTTGATATGAAATTCCAATGCTGCTACTTACAAGTCGAGAGTGAAGTTTCATATAGCCACCAGAGCCAAGTTTGTGTTGGCCAACCTTTTTAAATCTCGCTTGTGTGGCTTTTGATGTGTCTTGCAGTCTATGAAAAGTTTGAAACATGTTAGATTATATATTTACAAAGATCACTAATTAGTGCATGATTACAGTCTACTTAATACTATCATGATATACCTTCTTTTGTCATTTTATGGTTGAATTCCACTACCCTTTAGCCTTTTCACTTTTGCATCTTCCATTATTTCATTCCACTCCATCAGTGGAATCATAGGAGGATGCTCGTACTTTGGGTTATCCTTTAGAGCCCTTCTATATTGGTCCCTCACAGTCTTTATATGTTTGGATGCTTTTTTAAGAATCATGACACTGTCAAAAGTTTTATTTCCAAAGAGGTCCTCTAAAGATTTAATGAGCTTATTTTTTAAGTCAGCATCCTATTCATTCCACCTTTTTTGAAAAAACAAAATTGTTAGATATCATAACTTTAATATAGTACAATAAATGGATGATAAGAAAAATATTGTACCAATATTATGAAGCTACGTACCTTTTACGTATGGTGGGCCCAAATAGCTTCAATGCCATTTCAAAAAGATGATCATAAAAAACATCATTTCCTACAAAAAATCATGGGATTATCAGTCAAAAACAAGTTATGTATAAGTAAACTACAATTACACTACAAATAATAACAATATTAAGGCACCTAGAAGCTTTGGTACTTTTAACAAAAATATATAGTTCTTGTTCAACAACAATGTCCCCACAAATGAACCAGTACTAGTAACATAGGTTGATCCAGGAAATGGTTGATCTTGACTAGTACTGGTCTGATCTATTCTTGTACCAGGTGTAGGTGTAGCTATTAGTGCACAAAATAGGTCCATGCAGTGTATAAAATTCACACAAGAAAAATAATCAATGCATGATTATCACATAACAAAATATAGAAAAATAAGGTTTTCCCAATTGTAGCTGGTACAAAGGAAGATGTATGCAAGAACCTTGTTGTGGATAATGCAGCCATTGATAGTGGAATGTTGATCGAAGGATGCATCTGCACTTCATCATGAGCTGAAGAATACATTGTTAGCAAAGACATTTTTAATGGATAAAGATTAAATGGGGTACTAGAAGCATCCCAAACATAAGTTGAGTCTATAATGCATAAAAAGGCTAAATGAATGGTTAAAGGTTTAAGGATTATTTACCTGAAGGCTATGTGGTGCTACAACCCTCACTATATTGACCATGATTCACAGGTGTCAAAAAATCCTTTAAGAAGAACACATCATATTTTAGATCATGATCCATAAGATAGTATAAAATATAAACATCTATTGAGCTTTAATTATTGCTTAAGATTAATTACTGCTTAGATTAATACAATTGAATCTATGTATCAATTCTTCTTTGAGCTCCTCTATCTCCTCAGTTTTGTTTGGTTCCATTATAAGGTTAAGAATTTCTTTACTATATTTAGTTTTTATTTGAGTAGCCATGAATACATGGTTAGAGCTATATGTGATGTCATCTATAAATGCCACCTCAACTTCAGATCATAATTGATCTACTACCATTTTTTCTTTTCCATATCAATAAGTATCAATTTGTGACATCAATATCAGTAAAATTCTATCAAAATAACTCCATTAAAGCCATAAAGAAAAGAATATAATAATATGACATTTGTTTGTATATAATTTTTAGAATTACACTAATTAAGGTTTACCTTTGATGAAGAAGTTGTACTATGAGGAACATCCCTGCTTATATCTTGAGGTGGATCCATGTCACCCTGTGAAAAAGATTAGTAATTCTTAGAAATCAGAAGTGAAATGAAAGTAATAAACTTACCAAAAAAAATTATTAATAAAACAATAGATTGTACATTAGATTCAATATTAATTGGAGGCAATTGGTTTAAATGTTATACTTACCAATCCCATGATAGGGAATTTTTTTGTATCTACACGATTCAAATTGTAAGCTATTAGAAGCTCTTCCCCTACACTTATTGATTTTATCACACATACAAATACACGATTTCCCTCGCGTGCCTTGAATATACAATTCGGCCACTTATTAGTTGACACAAGTCAAGAACTATTTATAAAACCTACAATATTCCCTATTTCTTTTTACCTTCCATCAATATACATAGTGAGCCTTTTAGTTTGATCATTTACTTTTCATTGTATATAATTTGCTGACAATGCATACCTATGCATACTTTTTTATATTTCACAATCCGCATCCAATTATTATAATTGTAACAAGGTCCTACATACTCCATCAATTCAATAACTTGGTTATAAATGACCTTTATGCCATCCATGGAAAATAAGCCCAAACCATGTAATGAAAATGAAGCTATGTGAGATATCATTTCATTAATAGAAAAATTAGTGTTAACTGGAGGTAGTTCCTTGGGTACCCATTCTTTCTGAAGATGTGTGTACCTTAAGGGAACCTTCCTATCACCTTTGGTCTCATTGTCATTAGAACATGACCCCCCTCTCAGCAAGGAAAAATTGCATTCATTTATCAAATTTTCTTCTAATCTTTTGACCTCTAGTTGATCTCCCTATTTTAGACCTACTAGATGTCTCACTTTTATCTTCTATTCCCGCATTTTCCTCACTTGAGGAAGATAGATCAGACAAATACCTATTTGGTGATACTTGTAATCCATCAAATGAGAGACATAGTAGGATCTATATATTTTTCTGACTAAAGAGAAGGAAACCAAATAATAAATTATACCTGTCGATCCATGTCAAAGGCGTTAAATTTCTTGCATATGTAAAACATTTATCTTAAGTTATCCAAAAATTACATGATATGTAAGCTACAAATTACATAGAAGACAAAATTTACATGATGCAAAATATACTCCATGAGTATAGAGTTCAATACATAATAAATTAATTCAAATTTCTATGAATAAATCAATGCCTCATACGTGACATTTATCATAGCTTGACATACATTTCATTGATCATGTTATTGATCATCCTCTTCATCCATGTCATCATCATCATCATCATCATCATCATCACCACCACCATCATCATCATCATCATCACCATCATCATGACTATCATCATCATGACCATCATCATCATGACCACCATTGCCTTGATCAACACCATCTTCATCACCATGATCATGATCATCACCATCATCACCATCATCGTCAGCATCACTGGAATCATCATCATTTTCTTCTTGTTCTTGTTCTTCTTCTTCTTCATTGTGTAATAGTCGTCCATGATCATCATTTGCTTCATCTTCTAATTCTTTAGTATCTTCTTCTTCCATCACATTATACTTTACTGGCCTTCCTCTTGGATCATGTCTAACAACAAATGACCAACCCAGTTTATGTGGAACGACAAAGTAAAACACTGGCTCACATTGGCTTGGAAGAACATAGGGCTCATCTCCAACTGGATCAAATGACCTTGTATTAATCATTGTAAATCCATTATCATGTTCAATAACAGTCCTATCAAGATCATTTTGATTCAGCTATAGTCTGTACCATTTAATGACAAATAGAACTAATTTGAATGAATTAAAGTCGCACTCAAGTATATCATCCAAAATGCCATAGTATCGATTTTCAGATTGTTGAGGATGTATGTCATTTCTAGATGAAATATTAGTGACCTCGAAGATTGCACTTATCCTAGAATCACAAGTTTTCTTTGTGTCATCTAACTTTTTTATGGAAAATTTAAGGCCATGGTAGTACATATCTTTGTGGTGTTTGATCTACAATTATTCAAACATGTCAAGATTATTTGCATCAATTTGTGAGTTGATATTAAACTTATGGGTCATGGTTAGTAAACTTATACGTACCTTTCTACATCTTAAGCCATATGCTAGATCAAGTACCATTGGCATAACATTGGGATCTCCAGTACGATGAGATTCTTTAACAAATGATGCAACACTATCCCATGTTAATGAGTGACCATTTTCTTGAGATTGTTGAATCCATACCATCATACAATCAAGATTTTTTGCAATATACAAATGTAGTGCATCCCACTCATGACCAACTGTAAAGAAAACAAATAGATCGCTTAGAAACAACTAATATTGAAGATCTATAAGAATTAATAAACTACAATAACATCATATAATTACCTCTCACTTTCCTCAATCTACCTTTCTCCATAAAGTACTCCCCTTTGAATTTGTTAATAGAGTTGGGATCCCAAATGTGATCTACATGGATATTTGTTGCAAACTTGGGAAGACATTCACTAATGTACACCATGGTCTGGTATACCATATATCCCTCCACCATAGAACCCTCAGGATGTGCTCTTTGTCAAACCAAGCCCTTCATAAATTTTAAGTGCCTCTCAACCATCCACATTGACCTAGTTTGTACAGGTCCACACAATTCAATCTCCTCAACTTGATGTATGAGGTAGTGTTCTTGAGCATTGAAAAAAGTTGGAGGTAGACACTTTTGCATTTCACACATAAGCTGGGGCTTTTTTCTCTTTCAATATTTAATATCTTTTTTATCAATTTCTTTAGATGATAACCACCTAAAAGAGATTCAACTCACAAGAACTTATAAACAAGATTTAAAAAAAAAAAATACAATAAATTACATAAAAAGTAAAGCAAGTCATAAATATAATATCTATACAAGTCTAAGAAATAACACTTATAAACCTCCTGCATTCTTTGAGATCATATATAACTGGTTTAGCACTATTATCAAACTGGTGTCGGAGGGATAGAGGTAGGACGTACTGCAATAATTAAAAAATGATCTTTTCAATATATTGTAAGATAATACAATAAAAAGTACATACAATTTTACAAATATATTTGAAATAGAGAACATGACTTACCTTGACGAAGGTATGTCAATCATGTGTTTTCAACCCTGACCCAAAATCACCTTTCTTTGATACAAGATTGCTTATATTTGCTGCAAATCCTATTGGAATTTTTGTTTTTTTATGACTTCTTTTAATGCATCACTTTGTTGCTCAGTTAATAACCAAGGAAGGGCACTTGTATTTATGCGGTCTCCATTGCTATTTGATTCAATGTAATTTTTTAGTGCATGATTGGATCCATGAATGTCATTACAAATTTTGGCAATTTTTTCTATGTCATGCCTTCCATCCAATATTTTCCATAGTGTCTTTGTTACACTCTTTCCAATATCCATAGCATCAAACAAATGTACGATTGGGAGATCCTTGTAGTATAGAAACCTACTAAATTAACTAGGATAACTTTTTATTCCTCTAGGAAGTTGGCCATTGATGCATTGACAACCTTCACGAGCATTAATAACATCATTAGTAAATAAAAGACAATATCAAAATATAAATTTCAAACAAAAATCATCAGATGAAATGACATTACCTCGGTGATTTAGTCTATTATATTCCAACTTCCATAGATGAGGTGTCATTCTTCGTGGCCTTGATGTTGTCTCTTCTTTCCCATTAAAAAGATGTTTTTCAATAATTCAATATTTATGATTATTATGGAGAAATTTCCTAAACTCATCGAACACATGTTTTCCTAAACTTCTTGAAGGATGAGATTTCATCTTCGGACCACAAACTGGACATGGGAATTTACCCTTTGTCTAAAGACCTAAAAGATACCATACAATTGGATCATGTACAATCATCATGTGCAACTTAAACATACAACAATAATGTGTAAGCACTATAACATACACAAAATACATGACCTTAACATGAATATATAGCATATCACAAAAATGAGTTAGCCCAGGGGCATCATGTTTTATCCATACAAGCATTTCATGAAATTGAAATTTTCTTTGTCCCGTTGGTCTACATATGTCATACATAGTGACCCCATTCCATAAAATCAACAACTCATCAATAAGGGGCTCAATATACACATTCATATCTTTAACTTGGTACTTACCTAGTTGAATGAACAAAAACATTACATAATTATAATGACCATCTTGATGCGGTGTTTATAAATTAATTTACATAACTATTAAATAAAAAAATACCTGGTACAATCAATGACAACATTATATGATCCCTATTTATGGACATCCGAGGAGGAATGTTATTGTTAATAAAAAAATAGGCCACACTGAGTAAATAGATCTCATATCTCCAAATGGATTGACACTGTCTGCTGCCAATGAAAGCTTGAAATTATGAGGTTCTTCTTTAAAGTGTGGCCATGTTGTTTCTATGTCTTTAAATGTAGAACCATCCAAAGGCATTCACATAATGTCATCTTGAATTCTATTGTGTGCACGGTAATTCATAAATTATGCCAAGCTAGTGCACCTGAATAATCATTGAAGATGTGGAATAATGGCAATGCACCGAAGAACCTTGTGAGCTACCTTTTTTTTAATTCAATCTGATCAATATCTACAAATATGAAAATTGGGGCATTCTATTGCAAATTCATATTTTTTATGATATAGAATATGATCATTGGGACATGCATGTATTGTTTGATACTTCATTCCAATTTGATTCATAATGGTAGATAATTCTTAGCATGAACGAGGCAGAATGTTTGATGGTGGTAATAAAAACTCACCTATCAACCTACAACAAAAAATATGAATTGTTAATATAATGAATCGTAATGGTATGCTAACATTGAAGTTGACAAAAATTTCATACCTTAGCATACATGACATTGCTACATTGGATAAACCATTCATAACCTTCAAGTTCACCAACAACACTATAGCAAAGAGAAGAGTTGTTTGGGAGCCTTGGTATAGGGGCTCGTATGCCTTCTCAAGTATAGCTATATCAAGACCATCTTCATCATCATTATCAGATGCACTAGTACCATCATTATGATCATCTTGATGAGCTACGCCAATACCATCTTCTTCAATCATGTCCTTGGCACATTATCAGCTACGCCAATACCATCATCTTCAATTGTGTTCTCTGCCATAGGATCATCTTCTTCCATGGGATCATTATCATTGACTTGGATATTCACACCTCCATGTTTGTCCAATTGGAAATCCACATTCACCAATCGACAAAAATCGTGCCCCCCTTCAATGTGACCATGTTGCCTACAATGACTCTGGGCTATTGTGATTAGAATTATTTGATTCTTTAAGACCTTACACTTTTTGAAGGGACAATTACATTTATCAATGTCTTTTCTTTGGAACTGAGACCATAATCTAGCAATTGTCTCGTTATTGTGTTCTGGGTTCATATTGCCAAGTGTGGACTTTCTTCACAAGCAATAAATATACAAAATGTAAACATACAAACATTAGTAGTATCTTGTATATAATAATAAAAAATAAAATTATAAGATTATACAAGATTTACAAATACACACACAAATCATGCTCACTAGACCACGAAATATTCAAAAGGATAAGTATTTTGGGAGTAACACAAATCTCCTCACTAGACTACTGAATTTGTGGATATTATTCTTGATGCTAAAGTAAATCAAGAATGTGAAGTTGAAGCAATTACATCAAGCCACAAATTATCAAGGCTGAAATTTCAAAATTCTTCATTAATTGAGCATCATAAGGAGGCTGAATTATCTCCTTTAATGGTGGACTGTGTTATTTGAAGGCTGTGAACTATTAAAGAATAGAAAAAGTTCACTTTTAAGGGATTGTGTTTCATTGTGGAGGTCATGTTTTGACCAAGGCTGTTTTTTCAATAAAGGAGGCTCACACCACCCTTTTTCATTCTTCACATTGCAATTTGGGAGCCGACTAGCTTCAACCAACTCCTAATGTGACCACCTAGCTATGTGTGTTTCATGTATGGTGAAGATTTGACATCCCAAGGACATGTGCGAAAACTGTTAGATAGCTAGTGAATTTTTCAAAAAATTTACAAATGTTATTGTTATGGGAGAAACTAATCAGCCAAATAGTATTGATCCAGCACTCAGAAGGTTTGGAAGACTCGACAGGAAGATTGATATTGGGGTTCCAAATGAAGTAGGAAGGTTGGAAGTGCTTCACATCCATACAAAGAAAATGAAGCTCTCTGATGATGTACATATCTTGGAGCCTTATTTTTTTTACTTCTATCTACTATTAATGAACAATTTGTTCTATAGAGGCAATTTTGAGTTCTATGCTCATGTGAAAAGGAAATGTCACTCAGTTTGAAGTCCTAATAGAATAAATACAATAAGAAGACATTGACATATCATGCCTTAAATCATCACTAATCATAATAAGAAGATGGAACAACCATGAGGTACAAGCATGTGCAAGTCATTGTAATCATTGGAGATATGTTAAAGGTTAAGTACAATAGTAGAGAACAACCATGATACAATTAATGAAAGTGTCATAAAACACTGTGATATTTATAATCAATCATACAAAAAAGAGACAGTGACACAAATGATTTGTATTTTAGTGCCACCAAATACTTTCCAAATAGTCACCAATGTATTAAACCATTCCAAAGTATAGGATAGCAAGGTGCTTCAATACATAGCTGCAGTGATCAAAATAGTATTTTACAATATCATGAAGTAAACAAATGCAATGTTTCAAAATAAGGCAAACTAAAACAACAAATGACAAGCATTGTCATTAAACACAACATAAAAGGCATCTTTGACATTGAGCCCTCAAAGAACAGGTTTGATGTTTTCATGTTTTGAAAGTTAACAAGTTTTATATTTTCATCATGAATACATGAAAACAAGCACAAAGGATCACAATAAGTAATCTCTAATATAAAGAAACACAATGACTATCAACATCAAGGGGGTGGTGTAGGAACTAAAACATCATCTAAAGATAATATTCGGATAAGAGTCACAAGGTATTGTCATGAAGACAGAGTTATTGTCATGGGAGTACATTAGAGTTACAATTTCAAACAACCAGCCATTGAAATCTGCTCTTCTTTCTTATGCAGTATTTAATATTTTCATCTTGATGTAAATCTATATGTTTTGTCCTGATTATACATTTTTGAGTTTGTTCATCCTGGTGTAAGTTTCACCCAGCTCTATTATAGATGGGACTTATAGATTTAAGGGTCTAATACGTTAAAGATAGTTACATATAACTTTAATGCTGATATGAATATGTATAATTAGTATCACTCTTGGTACCCAAACTATAACTTCCCTTGTATTGAAATGATAAGCCTGTTATTATTCTGATTCTCAGCCAAACAAAAGTCTGATCATTGTTTCAGGTGACTGTCATTGTATTTATGCAGCATTTATCCTGATTATACTTTTATTATTCATGTGTCCTTTATACTACTATTGTGGCTCTTCTAAGGACCTTAGTGGGTATTTAATTATAAAGTGTTTACACTATTATTTTATGCTTGGGACTTCAAGCCTCATCTTGGATATGGTCTCTACATTTTATTTTTTGATTCTGAGTAACAATTCCTATTCGTTGCTGATCTGAAAAGGCTCAATCCAGATGAGAGAAATAATCTATCATACAATTTCTCCTATATCTAATCTCTTAAACTTAGTGTATCTTCATATATCTTTTATCTAACTTCCCTTGATTCTGCTCCTTCATCCTCCTATCCCATCAAGTGGTTGCAACTTTTTAAGAGGCACATCCTCTCTTATAACAATCACACCCCGCCTTATTGTTGACCTTTAATCTAATGATTGATAATAATTGGATTTTTATCATGGCTTTTTACTGAGATTACTATATCATTCCTTTTACTTTTAGTTGTCATCATGTACCATAACTATTTAATTGATTATCTTGATATGTGTATTATTTATTCTAGGTTGACACTATACAAAATTGATCCATACTTATCTTCTAAGCTCAATCTCCTTATTGATAATGAAGTTGGAGATATGGCTGGATTCTTGCAACTCTAATATGCATGATACCTCTCCTACAAGTACCATGATCTCCTATGCAAGCATTGGTTTATGTCACCACCAGATATTTGATCAGTATGTATGTCCATTCTAGTTGACGACACACCTAAGCCACTATGTATAGATCTCGGCTATGATGTACCATTGGCGGCTCCTATACACATTGTTCTAGGTGAATATTTATATATTTATGTATGTGTACGTCACTATTATGACCTCTAATTTCTATTTATCTCCACTCATTTGAAACAAGCTTCATCGTATTTGATATTCCCTTGGGTGATGCCTCTTCTCACCAGCGGCTCTACAGTGGCAAAATACTACATTCCCAATCCTCCTGTCTACCATGATGCCTCTAAAAACACTAGTCCATGTAGCTACAGGTAGTATATGTTCCATCTTGATTTTATTCCTTTCCATGTAAGTTTCACCCATGAATATATTATTTGATTGATCCCCCTTTTCTATCGGTAGAACTAGAAGAAAATAAATAAACATCATTGTAACACGGAGAAGTGAAAATCTCAAAGAGAATTCATGGCTTCTCCTTATTTTCAATGCTCGATCAAGTTGTTTTTACTATTTAAATATGTCAACAAACTGGCATAATACAAAACCCTAAAGAAGAATAATACAAAACATAGAACGTAGAAATCCTTTAGGTTGAGAAATGTGCAAATATTATAGAGAAACCCTTGACCATAACATTATATAATGGAACCCTCATCAAGCCATGAAAAAAATAGGTAAGAGACATAAAAATGTGATATATTTTCTTGTGTTCTCCTTTACAAGAATAGAGCCTAGGGAAAATCATGATGCATACCTAGCAACGAGCCTAGATTTGTAAAAAAGAGTCTCAAAGATCTTCGAATTCACATTTCGCGCACTGCAATTCCCTTGAAAAAATTCACCGTGGTAATAATGAATGAGAAATGAAACCCTTTTTTTAAAGTTATGCTCGTGTTCATCAAAATTTTGATGTACATAGTATTGGTCAAAATTTTGACTAACGCAGGCATAACTTAAAAAAAATGAAACTTTTTTTTTTTATAATCTGACCAACCAAAACCTTTTTATTTCATGGTAAAAAATTTTGGTAGAAAAAATAGGTCAAATGAACTAGTGCAACTGTACACATTTTAAGTTCTAAACATATAGTACCATAATGCATCTCATTTGATGTTGTTTTGGTGTTCATTCACTAGATATAAGGAACTGTTCTAAGATATAACCAATTGAAATTCAGTTCCATACATACCTTAATTGATTAGGTGAAGGTGTGATATCACCTAATCCAATGGATGAGGTGTCACCGACTACAGTGCTTGATCCAGCATTGTTATTTGATGCATTTCTTCACATTTGATTTCTTATCCTCATTATTTCTTCAATTGAATTGTCATTTGTATTTGTATTTATCTTTTGTGCTATGTCTCTACAATATTTTCTCAAGTGATTGACCATGCAATAGTGCAAACATGTCATACCAGTACTTGTCCAATTATGAGATCTTCCTCTCTAGTTCTTTCTCATGCAATTTTCTGTTACATGTCCATATCTACCACATGTTGTGTAATTAGCCCAAGTGTTGTAATCTCAAGTATATGCATTATATTTCCTTACCAATTGATATATCTTGTTTTATTCTTTCATTGTCTAGAATTACTTCATATTTGTCCTACATTCATGTGACATGTGTCCATGCATGTTGCAAGTGTGACAATATTTTTCTATATAAGTTTTCTTAGGTGTCCTATTCAACTTTGATCTACACTCATGTTCTTGATGTCCATACTTATTATAGTTATAGTAATAACCATTAAATGTATGAGTGGATTTAGGAATACCTTTTTATTTTCTCTTGCAAACATTTGATGTGTGGCCTAGTTTTCCACAATAATAACATGATAGCTTCTTTGGCCTTGGATTGACATAGGAATTCTTATGTTTAGCTTGTCTTGATGACTCTCCCTTCTCGGTATAGCCTAAACCAGTTGTACTATCAAGTCTTCTCTTACTATTTAAAAATTCATCCATTCTTTTAGTATTGTCTTCAGCTTTCTTGGCCATCTCATTATGTTGTTGTTGAATCTTTACCTCATTCTTCAGTCTTTCATTCACTATGTACTCAGTTAACTTCCTGACTTATGACAACCACCTTATTAGAGATTTCAAAGTGATGCTCGATGAGTCTTAAGATCTCTTATTTCTTCTCTTGTAACTTATCAGTCATTTTCCTCCTATCTTCAATAGCCAAATTTCTTTCTTGTTCTACTTGCCATGCATTATTCATGATATTAATCATTCTAACTATTTGTGTCTCTTGACTGATCTATAGTGCTTTCACTTATTCAGTAAGATGTTGATTCTTTTCAAATAGATCTAATATGGTTCCTTCAAATGCATCAAATATGCTACTAGATCCAGATCCTTCAAATGCATCATCTATCTCTTCTTCATGATAACCAATCTCATTATTCCAAAGTGCCATATCCTTCCCTTTGATCAGTAAATTTATTAGTTCTTCTTTGGCTTCCTTGAATTGTTCAATGTAGATCTGCATATGTATTCTTTGATTCTCAATCATCTTATCAAGCTTATACTTTTCCATCCTTAGATATTTTCTCTTCAGTGATTCAAATTTCCAGAACAAGAGAGCTAGCTCTGATAGCAATTGTTGGGATTATGGAAAGATATATACTAAGAGGGGAGGGGTGAATCAGTACCTTTAAAACTTTTCAAGACTAAAACTCTATAAGCATAAATATCATTAACCGACTGAATCCATTGCATGTAACATACATTCAAATATAACTGAAAATGTAAATACATGTAACCTAATCAATAAGCCATTCATGAAACTTCATACATATAATATAAATGTTTTGGTATCACATAAACCCTTGTTAGAAGGTAAAAACTACAGTGGGAGTGACACCAAAAAAGATTCACTACTGCAGTAACAAAGTATGTTGGTGAAGGCTACAAAGATTGTTATCACTTCTGGTGATCTTACCCTGTTAGGAGTAACAATAAGACCAGCTAGATCTACCTTGTTAGAGGATTTTAGCAACATAATGAAGTGTGCACTTGATTAAGAGATTTACAATAGAACTGTTAAGTTCACCCTATTAAGAGATTTAGAAATCTTCTACAATGGTTGAAGAGTAACGGTAGGATATATATGTAAATAGAAACTCAAACTTGCCTGATTTAGATCTGTAAAATACTATAAAGATATCACCTTGTTCTAATATGTATATCCTTATGTACTACTCGGTAGCCTTATGTCTATTCTAAAAAATTGAATACTTCTATCAAATCCTTATGTCAAAAACCTTGTATAATCTTCAAATGTCCTGAGTGTGGCTATTCTTGATGATATATTATCAAAATGACATCTTAACAAACTTTATATCAAACTGAATTGACCTAATTAGGATTTTACAATATCCTAGAAAACCTAAGACCAATGGTGGATATAAATAACCTAGATCTACAATACATAGGAATCATCAATAATTTAATGATTACATCCATATTAAAAAAATTCTCGATCTTGGTAAACCATTTTCTGATCAGTGTAAAATGTTTTCCTTGATGTTTGTACCATTCCAAACTACTATGTCATCTCTTGTTTCACTCGGTATTCACTGCATTCATCGCTCGATAATTAACTAGTGCTCGGTTCATATGAATGCTTGGTGACTATAGTACTTGGTACTCGGCGAAAACTATGCTCGGTAAGAGTACTTAGTCAAAGCTTTGTTTGGTTAACCTTGGTATCTTCCTTGTGTCCTACTTGGTGTATAGGCTCTATGTATTGATCAACTATCCTATCTTGCCTCCTTTACTGACTCTATGACTGAATGATACTAATAAAAACCATTAATGCTCAATAGGAGTAACAGGGAGGACTCTGAATCAATGAGTGTGTATTAAATTTTGGCATTACCCATTATATTTTGAATATTTGAATTTATGAAGGGTTTTCAATAGGGTTGGTGAAGCCGAAACATGTGAAAATTATTGTATCATGTAGATCAGATTTTTGGGTTGGTGTGATTTAATCTTTTTGAGTTATAAAGACAAGTTGTAGATAGAGAAATGATTGAATAAATGCAAAGGTGGTTTATCTATGAGTGTTGATCTTGTTAACAACCAAATGAATATATCAAAGTGACACTTGTCTAGATGAAGGTGTCCATGTCATGGAGAAGTGGGTGAAACAGTCTTGCTATTTATTATGTAGCCGAAAGAAAAAAAGGGTTTCAATGATGAATTTCCTATCCTTGTGGCTTACAAATTAGGGTTTTGCCTAAAATGAAGATCAAATTTGATCTGATAGCTCTTGGTTTTATGGTGTGTTCTTTCTACAATTATTGCATGTAGCTATTTGTTATGGCATTTGTTGTGTTATTTTACCCTAATTTTTCCCTAAATGGATTGGAATCTTGTTGCAATCTCTGTCCTATAAAGTGATTTCCATGATCATTTGCAAAAGGGCTCCTATTTTTTGACCTATGGTTATTGTTTTGAGGATGTTGTGTTCTTCTTGAATACATGGAAGCTTGATATATTAGTGAAGGTGTTGTTTTGATGCAGTGCAAGGCTGAGAGAATCCCTAAATGAGATTTCCAATCCCCTAGCTAAAAAAACACACAATGGAATCCAACAACAAAACAAGATCTACAACAATCTGAAACCTTTATTCCTGAAACAACCGATTACATGAAATGTGTCAGGTTGTTAGGTCTTCTCGGTTACAACCAAAAGTAAGTAACAGTTCTAAAAGATCCCTCCAGATCCAATTCAAACCCTAACCCAAGCTAGCCAAATTTGTAACAATAGGCTACAACAATCTGGTAGGAACATTCAACAAGATCTAAACTTGTGCTCACAAACCACCAAGAAATCTCCTTGTTCCTAAGCCTCAACCACTAGCTCTACTCACCAAGTCGTAACTTCAAATTCCTAACTTGAATCTCTACTCCTTTTTATCACTCCATCACCCTACTTTAACAAATACCCCATACCTTCTTAAATACTACTTCTTCAGCCACAAGCCAGCTGGAAGAAAGAAATAACTCCTAAGACCAAGTCAGCTCCTAAAACAAAAAATATTAAATGCAATACAAGTCGGATCTCAAATAGCCTTACAAACAATTCATTCTCCATGTCAGCCTCTAGATCTACCTAAGAGAATGAAACACAATATACCCACAATGAATACATCAAGTCAGCCCACCAAATCCAAAATAACTAAAGTCGACAAGACAAATTATCAAGTGACAGTGAAACAACCAAGCACGCTAGGCATTACTAAGTAGGCACATCGACTGAGCACCACAAGAATCTCTGAGAAAAGGTTCTTCCAAGCACCAGAAGTTTTTCAAGTTCCATAAGTGACCAAGCCCTTCAATGACCAAGCTCCTCAGTCAACACTATAATCGAGGAACATAGAAACACTCCAACATGAAGGATTGCCAACTTTCCAAGGATTCTCCTGCATTAGACACCCCAGGTGTGAAAATATGTTCTCAAAGGATGGAAGAAAATCTTACGAGATTCAACACATAAACCTCAAACTTGTTCTTCACATACATGTCCTTCAAATATTTAACATATTTACTCAGACCCACTGCTTCTTTCTTTTCCTTCTCAATTATTTCCTTGATAATCCACAAGCCTATTCTCCACACTGATCTCCAACCCCTTCAGGACCCTTCAACTCAACTCATCTTCCAAAACTCAAGTTCCTCCTACCAAGTGTTGATTCCAACAAAGGCATTGTTGGAGATTTTCCTTGCAGGACCAAACTTGAATCAATAGAAGGGCTTGATTCTCAGGGTAGGCACTCAAGTTTGACAAGAAAATAGTCCAATTGATGAGGATTGAAAGGAATCCTCCTTCTTTGAGCTCCACATTACTCAGGCAGGTATTGCCTTATCTCCACACTCAAGACACCTCATGATAAACAATAGGCCTGTAGATAGATTATTGTGGAATAGTCTTCAAACCCTTGTAGGTATTCTCCACCTCAATGAAACCAAGATCTCATGCAATAGCCCTACTTGCATAGAGTGAGCATGAAAACTAGAGACCTATCCTAACAACACGAAAGGGAAAGGGTGGAACTAAATGTAAATGATTTAATGATGGGTTTGAAAGGACCCCTGAGATACCCTAAGTCCCTCATAGACCAGTGCCTTATCTAAAGGGCTACAGAGTCAAATACCCTATTGCAAAGGATAGCTATGAAACAAGAAAGCAATAAATTCAATGTGTTGATGCCTAACATGAATCACACACCATGACCAAACCTCACTTCAACAACCCACCTATGTATTCAAGTATGTTATTACCCATCCAAAGGCTTTTAACCCTCCCCTTAGAAGAGACCTATAAATAGATAATACATTAACTAGCATTCACTAGAAGACAAGCATGACATATCTTTGACACCTCACCTCATACATACATGAAAAATAATCTTGAACCAGTTATCTCTGCAAAGACAACTCCACTTGCAAACACATAGGAAATGCAAATAGAAAAATCAAATGCCCTTGATGTATGATTAATGAATTCAGAATTCAAATGGAGATAGCTTGGTAACAGTAAGAATAAATTGAGTCCTCATACAAGAGACAAATCAATTACAATATGTATTATATTCTCTGAAAATAGTAAAGGAAGAAAGAACACCTTATATGAGGAGAGAAGGAGAAAATCTACATGACAAAACCTTTCTTGTAACCAATTCTCCCAAAATTTGCAGAAGAAGGAACCCTTACAAAATAAAACATTTCACTACTTATACCACTAGTCACCTTGGAATCCTCAAAGAGGATGCATCAAGCTTTGAGTGACTAGGGTAAGGGTTTCAACTGCCGAACCAATCAAAATTTACATCAGAAGTTATTGCAGGGGAAGAAACACAGGCAACCTGGAGAAAATGAATCTCAAACAGATTTGCAATCATCAAATTCTGTGAGAACAATAGAAAACAACAAGGAATTGCCATGAAAACCAGTCAAATTGGCCACCTACAAACACACCTTGAGCACAAAAACATAGTACAGATCCTTGCAGATGATCATGGAACACCCTGGACCATATTGTAATAGAAAGTGCCACCAAAAAAATCAAATTCAGTCATGAAAGCATTCAATTTTGGTCCTTTCTGTCGCTGAGAAACCCTCAAAATTTTGAATTTGAAAAACAACAGTCACTTTCAAGCACCAGCAGTGAATCGACAGTCATAATTTAAATCTGGGCCAACTTTATATCGCAACCATTAGATATCTTTATTTTGTGGACTTTAAGTCCTTAACTCAACTGCTACGCTGGGTTTACCTTTAGCAAACATGTGACAAAGATTTTTCCTGTTCACACAATAAAATCTTAACCCACCGTTAACTCTATGACTTAGCAAACAAAGGAAAATCTAACTCATCTCAGCTACATCTGGTGAACTAGTGACTGAAGGCTCTCGTTAGTTCATGAAGAGTTTTATCTATCTATCAAATAGTTTAGCGATTACACAAATACACACTTGTTGAATTGCCAGTCTTTTTAGAGTACTGCCATCTCATTTTGTGAATGAGCGAAAAGCATTGAAATTCAGCGGGCCGCTAACCTTTTATCAGGACTGCCAAAAGACTGAGGAAATTTTAATGGGCCCGCATCAAGAAGATCGATGGTTGTCTCATCTTCGCATAGACCTTCAAGATTCTTCCATATCATGAGACAACCATCAGATGAAGCATCTTACCTTGCTCTGACAACCCTCTGACACCGAAAGAGATCAACGACTATCTTATGTTCGCATGTGTCAAAAAAAACCCATCAGAATACACACCGATCATTGATGCTCTATCACTGTTAGGACCCTCTGACAAACTTAGAAACTAGGTCCCATTGACAGCATATCTAGTCACTCACCCATGGACCAATCAAAGCTTTCCATTTGTGCATACGTGTCACTATGGACCCACAGTTTGAAATGCTATGTCATAAATAGAATCAACGATCGTCACAGAAGAGCAAGCCTCTGACAAAACCCTTGCACTTTCATGACAACCGTTGGATCGAGATGGTGTCAGAAGGCTGGGCCCAGGAAAGAATGAAGTCTGAACATAGCAAATATTAAAACACTGACTCAGGAAAAATATTTGTGCTGTGAGTTAGGAAAATTAAAGGCCACAGGCGGTAAAAACTTAGGACAGATTAAAGCGGGGGCCGACCAAAAATATAAAGCATGTGCACACAAAGGTTTTTAAGTGGCCCGAAAAAGTAACTTTAAAATAGAACAGGGCCAGGGCATTACAAAGGGCATTTTGAAAGTAACGGCTAGTTTTTTGAATTTTTACCAAGGGTTTATGCCAAAGACCTAAAAACAACTACAGGGACCAGGGGAAAAATGCTACAGCCATGAAAATTTTTCAAGGGTAGACCATTTTTTGAAAATTTTTTGCATTGTCAAGAAAATGGGCTAGCAGTGGCTCTGGTTGGGGATGTATGCCTCCTGCAAGCATAACAAGGATTCAGATCTCTGGGAGTAGTAGACCACCCACTGGACAAAACATAGGGACCTCAAAAAACACATTGAACACACCAGGGAAATAGGAAGGGAAAATATTTATAGAATTTACAATATTTACAGAAGGCTCAGGGCCCCAAAACTTTTGATCAGTTTTTACCTCTATTAAACAAATAATTTTCATCTCCATTCAGCAGAGGAAAACTAAAATTACACTTTTCATCAAACCTACCAAAAACATTGTGATCCCTATTCAACACACTATATAAAAAATGATCACCATACTCACCATCACTCAGTAAGATAGGGCCATCAAGCTGCCATAGATGTTGATCATTTTGTGACATCAAAATGTCACACTCTTCACTTTCACTGTCATGCTGAGAAAGGAAACATTCCTTTTCAACCTGATGGATGAACACATTAGCATACTGGTTATTAGTCTGCAATGAAGAATAAACCCTTTCTATCTCTTTGCTTTGCAAACTATTATAGCACTCCTCAAGACAAAAATTTGATTGCATGAAAATGGGAGCAACTTGCTGATCAAAAATCACATCAGCACCTTCTAGAAAGGAACAAGCACTATCAGTTAATGACTCATTATTCATTTGCAAATTTGAGAAAACCCCTTCAAATTTACCATATTCTCGAGCATCAAAATATAAACAAGAACCACTGACATTAGGCTCTTGAAAAACTAAATCCACACTAGTACACATATCATCATACTCATCAAATATGACAATATCAAATTCATTACAATGATATGTACTATCCTCTTGCATATCAAAAATGGGAGAAAGAACCTGAATAGAAGTTTCACACATCGTGCCATCATTTATTCTTTCTTCATCAAAAATAATATCCACTAGGCATGGGATTTTGGAAACATATTTGGGAGTGCACCTCTGAAATTCTGCATCTAAGAGCTCTGAAATTTGCTCACTACTTAGTAAGAAATGAACTTCACATTCTATCTCATTGGTCTCACTACAAATGCTACAAATATCATCCTCATCTGAGACAGGAGCTGAAAATTTTTCTGTCACAATATCTTGTGTAAAGTCATCACTACAGGAACTTTCACTGCAAGAACTTACATCCATTACAGATTCATCTTCTATCTCTTTATAACCACAAGTTCCATTATCAACATTAGCATCACAAGACTCATCCTCCATAAATGAATCCATCCATCCTTTAACATTTTCTAGTGCTTCATTCCTAGAGGATGTAGACCAACTGACTGACTCGGGTATACCAAGTTCTAAAAACATTTCAGTATATTAGGAATCTTGAAGCTCAATTCCCATAAGAAACTCATCACAAGCTACAAGAAAATTCTTATAGTATGAATGGGAGGACTCCCCTTTTCTTTCTCCTATTGTGCATCTCAAAATTTTTATGCAAGTCTGCTAGATTTTTTGACTCATCAAATAAATATCTTTCTCTCTATTAACATTTCTAAAATCTGACAGAGAACTTTTAGACCTAGAAACATCATCTTGATTCATCAAGGATGGAAACTCCATTTCAATATAGTGACAAAAAAAATCAGCTTGTTCTCATGACAACACTTTTATCCAAACTTATGCAATCACCAACTTTATTAAATCTCAACATATTTCTGATACTCTTTACAGCAACCAAAGCTTTTATCCAGAAATATTGCTTAAACTTCAAAATTAATTTCCCCTTTTCAATGATGACTTGTTCACCTAATTAGGGATTGTTCTTGCTTAATGAAATATGATTACCTAGAGATGTTGTGAATGCTGCAAAATATTGATTTGAAGTCTCCTCCAGATCACCTTTCAAACTTTGGTAGAGCCACCACCTCATTGCAGAGGACAAATTTGAATTAGCTGAAAACCTTTCCCAACTCTAAACCTTCTTCAAAACCCACAATCACAAAAAAAACTCACAAGATAACTGCTTGTCAGGACTACAAATATACCACTCTTTGCTACAAACACTGACCAAATAGAGACTCAGAGTCACCACTCAAAACTTAGTGAGAAGATTTTAGAAGTGTGTTTTTTACTCTTGACTCTATGATCATTAACCAAGACTCTGGGATTATCCAGCCAAGCAGGAAAGCTTGTTGTCTTTTACTTCTTCCCTAGTAGAGTTGCCAATCTATTGGAGCTTTTCCTTGTAGGACCAAACTTGAATCAATAGATGGGCTTGATTCTCAGGGTAGGCACTCAAGTTTGACAAGAAAATAGTCCAATTGATGAGGATTGAAAAGAATCATCCTTCTTCTTTGAGCTCCACATCACTCAGGTGGATATTGCCTTATCTGCACACTCAAGACACCTCATGATAAATAATAGTCCTGTAGATAGATTATTTTGGAATAGTCTTCAAACCCCTATAGGTATTCTATACCTCAATGAAACCAAGATCTCATGCAATAGCCCTACTTGCATAGAGTGAGTATGAAAACTAGAGACCTATCCTAACAACATGAAAGGGAAAGGGTGGAACTGAATGTAAATGATTTAATGATGGGTTTGAAAGGACCCCTGAGATACCCTAAGTCCCTCATACACTAGTGCCTTATCGAAAGGGCCACAGAGTCAAATACCCTATTGCAAAAGATAGCTATGAAATAAGAAAGCAATAAATTAAATGTGTTGATGCCTAACATCAATCACACACCATGACCAAACCTCACTTCAACAACCCACCTATGTATTCAAGTATGTTGTTACCCATCCAAAGGATTTTAACCCTCCCCTTAGAAAAGACCTATAAATAGATAATACATTGACCAACATTCACTAGAAGACAAGCATGACATATCTTTGACACCTCAGCTCATACATACATGAAAACTAATCCTGAACTAGTTATCTTTGCGAAGACAACTCCACTTGCAAACACATAGGAAATGCAAATAGAAAAATCAAACACCCTTGATGTATGATTAATGAATTTGGAATTCAAATGGAGATAGCTTGGTAATAGTAAGAATAAATTGAGTCCTCATACATAAGACAAATCAATTACAATATGTATTATATTCTCTGAAAATAGAAAAGGAAGAAATAACACCCTATATGCGGAGAGAAGGAGAAAATTTGCAGGAAAAAACCTTTCTTGGAACCAATTCTCCCAAAATTTGTAGAAGAAGGAACCCTTACAAAATAAAACATTTCACTACTTATACCACTAGTCACCTTGGAATCCTTAAAGAGGATGCGTCAAGCTTCGAGTGACTAGGGTAAGGGTTTCAACTACCCAACCAATCAAAATTTACATCAGAAGTTATTGCAAGGGAAGAAACATAGGCAACTCAGAGAAAATGAATCTCAAACAGATTTGCAATCATCAAAATCTATGAGAATAGTACAAAACAACAACAAATTGCCATGAAAACTAGTCAAATCGGCCACCTGCAAACACACCTCAAGCACAAAAACATAGTACAGACCCCTACAGATGATCATGGCACACCTTGGAACACACTATAATAGCTAGCACCACCAAAAAAATCAAATCTGGCCGTGAAAGCATTCAATTTTGGTCCTTTATATCGTTGAGAAACCCTCAAAATTTTGAATTTGAAAAACAACGGTCACTTTCAAGTGCTAGTAGTGAATTGGTAGTCATAATTTAAATTTGGGCCAACTTTATATCGCAACCTTTAGATCTTTTTATTTCGCGGACTTTAAGTCCTTAACTCAACTGCTACCCTAGGTTTACCTTTAGCGAACATGTAACAAAGCTTTTTCCTATTCACGCAATAAAATCTTAACCCACCGTTAACTCTGTGACTTATCGAACAAAGGAAAATCTAACTCATCTCAGCTACATCTGACAAACTGGCGACTGAAGGCTCTCGTCAGTTCGTAAAGAATTTTATCTATCTGTCAAATAGTTTAGCAATTACACAAATACACACTCACTAAATCGCCAATCTTTTTAGAGTACCGCCATCTCATTTTGTGAATGAGTGAAAAGCATTGAAATTCACTAGGCTGCTAACCTTTTATCAGGACTACCAAAAGACTGAGGAAATTTTAATGGGCCCGCATCAAGAAGATTGATGATTGTCTCATCTTCGCATAAACCTTCAAGATTCTTCCAGATCATGAGACAACCATCAGATGAAGAATCTTACCCTACTCTAACAACCCTCTGACACCGAAAGAGATCAACGGTTGTCTTAAGTTCGCATGTGTCATAAAAAATGCATTAGAATACACGCTGATCGTTGATGCTCTATCACTGTTAGGACCCTCTGACAAACTCGGAAACTAGGTCCCACTGACAGCATATCCAGTCACTCAACTGTGGACCAATCAAAGCTTTCCATTTTTGCATACATGTCACTATGGACCCACAGTCTAAAATGCTATGTCATAAAGAGAATCAACAATCATCACAGAAGCACAAGCCTCTAACAAAACCCTTACGCTTTTGTGACAATGATTGGATCAAGACGGTGTCAGAAGGTCGGGCCCAAGAAAGAATGAAGTTTGAACATAGGAAATATTAAAACACTAACTTAGGCAAAATATTAGCGCTAGGACTTAGGAAAATTAAATGCCACTGGGGGTAAAAACATAGGAAAGATTAAAGCGGGGGCTGACCAAAAATATAAAGCACGTGCACACAAAGATTTTTAAATGGCCCAAAAAAGTAACTTTAAAATAGAACAAGGCCAGGGCATTATAAAGGGCATTTTGAAAGTAACGGCTAGTTTTTTGAATTTTTACCAATGGTTTATGCTAGAGACCAAAAAATAACTACAGGGACCAGGGGGAAAATGCTACAGCCATGAAAATTTTTCAGGGGTAGACCATTTTCTCAAGATTTTTTGCATTGTCAGGAAAATGGGCTAATAGGCATCAGGGAAAAATTCTTTCCACCTTTCTCAATGGTAAACACATTCTTGACACAATCATGCATAGCCCTGCAATCATACAACCAAGGTCAACTAACCAATATATGACAATTACTCATGTCCACAATATCACACAACACTTGATCCCTATACTGGCCAATTTGAAAAATAACAAGACATTGCTCCCTCACTTCCAAAGAATGAACATCTTGCAACCAACCAATCCTATAAGGACAAGGATGTTTTACTCTTTTTAAACCAATTTTTTGAACCATCTCCTCAGCTACAAGGTTATCCATGCTACCAAAATCCACAATCACATTACAAAGTTTACCTCCTGACTTGCACTAAGTTCTAAACAAGTTACCCCTTTGACAAGGTTCCACCTTAGTACCGAGCAATGTTCTTCGAACCAAAAAGTTTTCTAACTCTACCTCATATTCATTCAGTATGTTCTCATTCACTACAACAATTCTTTGATCACCAGCCTTCTAGGAACATTCATAAGATCGATGTCCTTCTTTGCAACAATGAAAACAAGTATCCTTAAAGATAACCTTACCCATCCTCTTAATCAGTTCAATAAGTTTTGGTTCATCTTCAGTAGTCAGTTTATCCTTCACCAAGTGATCTTGTTTTTCCTTCCCTCGGGAATTACCATGGTGTCTCCTCTTCAACTTATCTTCTTCCTTCAGAGCATACTGATAAGAATCCTCAATAGAATCAATCTTCATCAGCATACCAATCTCATCCTGAATATTGAATCTCAAACCATTCACATAACAAGCTACCTTTTCCTTACCGAGTTCTCTATGTCCAGACTGAATAGTCAACTTATAAAACTCCTCAATATAGTCTTTAACAATCAATTCTTTCTACTTCAAATTCAGCAACTTCTTAAACATTTCAAGTTCATAGTCGATAGGGATGAACTTAGCTTTCAATTTCATTGCCATCAACCTCCGTTGATTGATCTTCATTTCACCTTCATCTTCTCTTTCTCTCTATAATTATTTCCACCAAATAGCATCATGTCCTTTCAACTTTGTCTATACCAACCTCACTCTAAGAGGATCTTCAATTTATTCAAGCTCAAAGGATTCTTCTAACTCACCAATCCAATTAATCAACTCCTCAGGTCACAAAGTACTAGAGAAGTTAGAAACTTCCATTTGGTAACCAACACTTAACCAAGCTCTAGATCTCTACAAGCGACCAGTTCTATCTTCACCAGATCTATCCCTCAGATCAGTTCTATCATTACCACTAGATCGAGTAGCTTCAAATTCTTCACCAACTTCCTCATAGCATCCTTAATGCCCATATTTTGAGGTACACCAGCCATAGCCCTCATGATCTCAGTGATCATGTCATTCTTCATCAATTCTACCTTAGAGATGAAATCGTGTTTAACCTTTTCTATAATCCTAGACTCCACAGTATCATAGAGATCTACAATCCCCCTAGGGTCTAATCTTCTTGGAGGCATCTTCAAAGATCTTCAAAAACCCAAGGTCTTGGTGCAAACTGCCTCAACTTTGATGATTTATCCACACACTTAAGAACTTCATACTCCGGTACCACCTAACGTAGAAAAAGGTTGAGAGAATCCCCAAAGGAGATGTCCAAGACCCTAGCTAAACAACCACATAATGGAATCCAACAAAAAAACAAGATCTACAACAATTTGAATCCTTTATTCATGAAACAACTGATTACATGCAATGTATCGAGTTGTAAGGCCTTCCTAGTTATGGCCAAAAGCAAGTAATAGTTCTATAAGATCCCTCAAGATCCAATTCAAACCCTAACCCAAGATAGCTAGATCTATAACAATAGGCTACAACGATCTGGTAGGAACATCCAACAAGATCTAAACTTGTGCTCGCAAGCCACCAAGCAATCTCCTTGTTCCTAAGCCGTAGCCACTAGCTCTGCTTACCAAGTTAAAACTTCAAATTCCTAACTTTAATCTATTCTCCTTTTTTTCACTCCATCACCCTTCCTTAAAAACTACCCTAGACCTTCTTAAATACTATTTCTTCAGCTACAAGTTAGCTGGAAGAAAGAAATAACTCTTAAGCCCATGTCGTCTCCTAAAACAAAAAATATTAAATGTAATACAATTAAGCTCTCAAATAGCCTTACAAACAATTATTTCTCCATTTTGGCCTCCATATATTCCTAGGATAATGCAACATAAGCTACCCACATTAAATACATCAAGGCGGCCCACCAAATCAATAAGAACTCAAGTCGGCAAGCCAAACTGCTGAGTGACAGTGAAACAACTGAGCAAGCACCTTGACTAAGCACCACAAGCATCATGAGCACCAAAAGTTTTCCAAGTTCCAATAGTGACTAAGCCCTTTAATGACTGAGCTCCTTGGTTAATATTGCAACTGAGCAACACAAAAACACTCCAACGTGCAGGATTTCCAACTTCCCAAGGATGCCCTTGCATCATGATTTGAACCCCTTCTCAGTGTTTGATTATCTTTATGAGTCTCTTTGAATTTATTATGAGCTAAGATTTGTAAGACACTTCATATTCATCAATCTATAATGCAGATTGTGGAATAGTTACAGGTTGCTTTCAAGGAAGGTATAAGTCCTAGGTATTATTTCTGAGGGTTTTAGGGAGAGTTTGTGAATTTGATGATCTTACGTTGAAATGTTGAGAGCTCTATGTAAGGCATAGATTACTTTCATGGTTTTGAATTACTTTCATTGACATATTTTAGTGGATGTATGTTCATCTAGAGTTCGTGCCCTTGGATTATAGCACTGGTCAAGGCAGAAAGTCATTTAAAAATAAAATAAAATCTTTAATTTATTCTTTTTGTATGGAAAATGTTCAAATATGTGTTTTAAGAAACCAATCCACTACATGATTTTTTGAGATTCAGTAAGTCAATAAGGTACACCCACTTGAGTCTCTAGAGCTCAAAGTTAAAGAAGTATTTCCATCCTTAGCAATGTTGTTCTTTTCTTGGTAGATCTAGAATTGGGTACAGAGAGTCAAAGGCATTAATTGCCAAATAGTAATTTGCAAGAAAAAGTGACAACAAAAATTGGTGAATTTGTTGGGGAATAAAAATATAAAAAAGTATTAAAACATTTTGAGAATCTCTGGTATTGCATATTGTCAAAATTATACTACCTAGATTGATTTAACCCATTCGAGTTGACAATAGAAATTGGCGACTCTACTGGGGAAGTGTTATACTTTTGTTGAAATTATCCAGTGAGTTTTGTGAAAGATCCTTTTGTGTAGTCTAGTTTAATTAATTTTTTTATTGATTACATTTTCATGTAGAGGGTGGTGACTCTGATAGGTTTCAAAACCAATGATTTACAATTTATCTAAACTAACTAACAAAAGAAGGAATACTAAGTCTTACCTAAAAACACACCCAGAGGTTTTGTTAGAGAGTGGAGTTCCTAAGATTATTAGGAGGTATTGGTCAAGCCAAGATGAGTCAGGTCCTCATGTGTCTTGGAAACCTAAGAATAACAATTTGACCCTAGTACCTAAGAAATTCTCATCTTCTTCTACTAGCTCCGAGTTTGACGGTCAACCTTTGTTAGACCATATATTTGATACCCCTATTGGTAGGCCTAAAAGTAAAGTTGTTACTCATGTCCGATATGGGAGATTTGACATGAATAAATTGAGAGATCAGGATGATTGTGAGGCATCCCCAAATTTAATGGATCAACCTTGTTACCTAGTGGGTGATCAAGGATTTCAGGATTTGATAGACCTAGAGGGTGCTACAAACTCTAATGCTTCACAATATGATGTTGAAGTTCTTAGGGAAGAAGTACTGGCCTTGAGAAAAAGAGAAAGATAAAAAAATATTACAAGTGCAAAACAAGAAAAATGAAAAAGAGCAAGAAGTCTTTATTTTATTGCTTGAGAGAGATAGACTCTTAAGAGTCACTGCACAACATGAGTCAAATGATAAAGCCTTAAATAAAAGGGGCAAAGGCCTAAATAAGGAGATCTTTGGTGATGTGAATACCTTGAGAGAGACATCACAAAGTGGGTCTCAGCTAAGAAGTGATGACTTTGAGGGTGATGGACTGATTTTGAGACAATTGCAAAGTTGGGAGGTTGAAACACCTGCTAAGGTTCAACAAAATTCTCTTCTAGAAAAGGGAAAACAAAAGATGTTTGGTCTTCAAATTGAAGAATCCAGACCTAAGGACAATGCCCCTAGTGGGATTTCAAAATTGGATCCAGAATTAGAAAGAGCTAGGAAAGATAAAGAGGACCTTGCTAAAGAGTTAGAAAAGGCTGAATTAGATGCTAAAGATGTAGAGACGAAAAGGAAAATTACCTTTTTGAATCACTCTTTAGTTGATCCTAGTGCTACTAATGCAACATAGGTTGTTGTTGGATCAGTATAAAAATCACAAAGAGCTAGCCCTAGTCAAGGCCCCCAATCCATGGGCTAGATGAAAAATGTAATGACAAATGTTGCTAGCCAAAAAATTTAGGCTTCGACCCCAGTTCAAAATTCTGCTTCTCATCCTATTGGTGGAGCAATTAAAAATATTACAAATTAGAGTGCAATGATTGGGACCAATGGACCTCAAGCTATTACAAATATTCAAAGGAGACCTATCCATTTGGATAGATACCGTCCATTATTCTTTGATGGTATTCTTGGCCAACCAAATGTCATTCCAAATGAGGTAAGAGACAAGATCCCTAGATTTTGTGTAAATAATGCTATTTCTTGTGAAGAGAACCTTAAAACCTTCATTGAAAAGATGAATGACTTTGAGACTGAGCATGAAGATCTAGTAATGAAACTATTTATTTAGTCTATGAATGAATATGCGAGAGATTGGCATAGAAGATTTCCTGAAAATAGTATTACATCTTGGGATGAATTTGTCAGATATTTTAAAGAGCAATATGGTGAACATGTAAACTCAATATTTATGTTTAATGAGTTCAATAACATCAATAAATTTCTAAATGAAAGTATGACAAAGTTCAATAATAGGTTTTGAAAGGCCATGAACAAAAATTTTTAGGTCTTGAGATTAGATGAGGAAGTGTGTTTAACAACCTATTTCAATGCAGTTGATGGAAAGTTGTCATACCTTTTAAGGGATGGAAAATCCAAGAACCCTGAGGGAAGCCTTCAAAATGGCTATAAATATTGAGAGTAATATAAAATCCATAGGGAAGATATTCAAAAGAGAGGATGGAAGATTGTGGAAAGTCATAAAAAATTAGGCAAGTGGGCCAAGCAAGGAGGAAGATAGAGTTGAAAAATTAATGCATGTGGTAAAAGACCTTACTGCAAAGATTGAGAAGAATGAAAGAGGGTCTTATGACAATAAGTATCAGTATAAAAGAAATGATATACTTTGAAACCTTTGCGACATGCCTTATAAAACAAATTGGAAGGATGGTAAGCATATTTCTGAAAACCAAGATAACCAAAGGAGTAGGTAGAACCCTGATCCTTTGAAGAAAAATAATTCTCACAATATAGAAAATACTCCCTGTTGTGCTACTCACAATATGCCCCATTCCTCTTTCCAGTGTGTAGTAGCCCAAGCATTAGAAGAAAAAATGGATGATTCTAGTGAACTAGTGAATTTAGAACAAGAGGACCCGGTGGTTAATATGTTCACTATTAAAGGGGAAAATAAAATATGTTTTTTTATAATGAATAACCCAATGCAGATGTGAAAATTTAGAGAAATGAATATCAGGAATATCATCAATGGGTTCTTTTGGATTCAGAAGATGATACTAATGATGTATCATGTGATACAATAAATATGAATGATGATACAAGGTATCCTCATTTCAGGTTGCCTAGTGAAGAAGAAAAAATATCCCTTACTGTGGCAACAATTAACCAAGCTAAGAGTGCTTATGACCTAAGTAGTAGAAGGGTAGAGCCAAATCAGGGTAAACCAACATCAATGTTTATCAAGGAGGATGCTTTCAAGATTATTGATGGTGCTCCAAGTAAAGGAAAAGATAAGAAAGAAAAAGATAAACAAGGAGTTTCCTTTTCTACTCAGGTGGAGAAGGAAGAGTTGAAAATTGGCTGACTAGATGTGGGAGGCAAGGGTAAGAATATTATTGATGCCTCATCAGATTTTCTTATTTTTAATATGAAGCATGTTCTTACCCAAATGAAGGTTTCAGTCCCCTTGATTGAAATGTTAAAGATTAAAGAGCATAGAGAGGTAGCTTTGTCATTATTGAGAGCTATTGTAGAAGTCTCATCCAATAATAAAAAGGAAAATATAGAAAAGAGGAATAAATCTGAACAAAATGCCCTTGTTATATATGTGAGAGATGTAATTACCAGGGAGCCTTCACAGATTGATCCTTTTTATGTGACTCTCCTTATAAACAACAAGCTTGTGAAGAATTGCATGATAGACTGGTGCAACAAAAAGTATAATGCCTTATGCAATCATGAGGGCATTAGGAATGGAAGTTGATACTTCTTTTGGTTATTGTTATGCTATGGATAATAGGGAGGTCCCTGTGATTGGTACCCTAAAGGGGGTAGAAGTCAAAATTATTGCATTCCCTGAGACCATTTATAAGATGGATGTTGTTATTGTAGATACACAACCACATTATGGCATGTTATTGTCTAGACAATGTGCTATAGTAGTTGGAGGTCACAATTGGATTTATCATATGCAGTAATCCCAATCAATGGGAAGGAATTAAAATTATAGAAGGTACCTAGACCACTAGTAGTGGTTGAAAAGGTGCAAGATAGTATACTCAACTGTTATGTTAATATTGACATGGAAAATTTCAAAGTGGAGAAGATCCTCCCACAGTGCAAAAATACTGATCCAATGGTGGGGGAACTAAAGTAAATAATTTGGTTTGTGTAAAATGTACTTTCATGGAGTATTCTCAAAAGAGGGATCAGGAGCTGGTGTCCTATATATTTCTTCATCAGGTATGAATTTCAAGTACTCCTTCTTACTAGCTTTTCATAATACTGCCAAGTATGAAGCCTTACTTTTAGGTTTGGATATTGCAACTAGACATGGTGTAAAGTGTTATCTCTATTTGAGTATTAAGTGTTTTCATTAGTATCAAACAAGATTAGTCGGCAATCTATGATGATCATTCGGTAAAAGATGGAATAAGAAGCTATACAAGCTAGTCAATTCAACTATCAAATCATTCATACTAAGCAGTCACAAGGTGGAAATGAAAGCTAAATTTATACAATTCTAACCGAGTATGTTTAATAAATATTAGAGTATACCAAGAACCGAGTCATTGAACACAGAGCATTCTACACACCGAGCATCAGGTTATTCACCAAACAGAGAATGCAGTATTTACCAAGTTGTTCATGAAATGGTATAGTAATTAGTAATGGTACATTTATCTGTGAAAATGGTTTAAACAAATCTATAAATATTTTACCAAGATCGAGGGACATTTATTTTAGATGTAATCATTGAATGTTGTGATGATTCCTATGTAATAATTAGATCTAGGTTATTTTTATACACCATAGATCTTACGTTTTCTAAGATGTTGTAAATGTAATTAGGTCAAAGAAATTTTCTATATAATTGTAATTGATGTCATTTTGACAAAATTAAGGAGAACAACAAGAGGGATTTCATGAAGAAGTAGCCACCTATAGGACTTCAGTATTCAGACAAGGGTTTACATGACAGAGCAGTTATCAGAGTTAGTATTCAATTTATTCGGAAACATACAAGGCTACTGAGAAGAATAGAGGACAATATAGCACACATCAAGGTGAAATTAAATTGGTATTTTATTGATATGATTGTCATGCCCATAATATTTCACTCAAAAACACTCCAACTTTTTTTTTGAAAGGCCAATAAGTTTACGTATAGGGTTAATAACTCTAGCTCTGTTGGTCATCTGAGAGTTTCATACTAGAGTTCATGAAAGCGTATGGAGGTACAGGTCAAGATTTGTCTACCATCATAGGTGTTGTCTACTAGGTCAAGACAAGTAAATTTCCAAAGACCCAATTACGTTTTTGAGGGATACTATCTCGATAAGTAGACTAGGTACATTTGCTTTGATTGGCCACCTAAATTAATTATACAATTTAAATACTAGAACTCATTACTAACCCTAAATGGGTTAAGCAAAATTTTCTACCAAGGATAAACTTGGTCTAACAAAATATCAATAAAATATATTAATTTGATCAATATATATGGTTTATTAATTAATATGTTAATTAATTAATAAAATTAAACATAATATCTAAACAATTCATACCTTAATTGTTAAACAATTATGGCATACTAATGACCACGGTATTAACTAATTATTTACCATAAATCAAAACAAAGTTACTAGCTTATCTTATTACTAAACGCAAATTTTAGTGTATTAGGTATATACATGTGTTTATTAATGAATAATTTTATAAATCAACTAATACACAAATCAAATAGTAATCATGTTTATTAAAATTATTATTAAATAAATATATTAGTTAATAGTATATTATTAAATAATATACATTAATTAATATTATAATAATTTTTCTTTTAAATAACAAAAATATTAATTAATTATTATATATATTAATTAATTATTATATATATTAATTAATTATTATGTATATTAATTAATAATATATTACTAATAATATACATTAATTAATATATATAATAAAAATTAATAAGTTTATTAAATTAAAAAAAACATAATAATAAAAAAAATAAAATTAATGCGCTAAGAAGTATTTTAAAGTCCCTTTGAAGGGACTAGCGGCGGGCCCCATGCGGGTCCACTGCCCACGGTAGGGCAGACACCTGCTTGCAGGCCCGTACTTGTTGTCGCAAGCGGTACCTGCAGAGTAGGGCCCCTGTGCAGTGGTAAAGGGGAGGGGGTGTGGGGACCATGCAGTCCCCCGCCCCCCAAAACAATTTCTTTTTTTATTTTTTATTTTTTTATTTTTTTATATATATTTTTTAAAAATATTTTATTATTAATATTTTTTGATTATATATTATTTAATATATAATAAACAACATATTCTTTTCCTTTATAACCAATGCAAGGGATATTCATCTATTTAATATTTTTTTTTAAAAAATTTCCCAATAATAAATAAATAAAAGCATTTTTTTTAAAATCTCAAAGCATGTGTTAATGGTTAGTTTATTTATTCTAATATTATCAACAAATCATGACATTCACTTTTTAATTGAGTTTTGTAAATCATATTTGTTTTTGCAAGTAGTTGACTTTTCAACTAGGGCTTCTTGGGGTGGGATCCTAGGTGGGTCCCATCTTCTAACTAGGCTTGTCGGCCAAATAGACTTAGGTATATATTTTTTTATTTGTGTTAATCCACATGGGTTGGAATATGTAGTTTTATATTGACTGTGTAGTGGAAAATGTATGGGAAATTTTTCCCATACATTTTCCAAAGACCTGTAGGTCTCTTTTTTTCACTTTTCTCTTGTATTTTTTTGTATCTCTTGTTTCTTCTCATTTCCTTTTTGAGTTGTTTTCTCTTTTTTCACTAATGGTAATGGAAATGTAGATTTATCTAATTGATAGGATTCTATCACTTTAATTCCCTTATTTATGTGTATTTGATCTAAGATTGATAAGTTACAAACTAGTTGCCAACTTTTCAACTCTATTTATTTTCTCACATTGTTACAAAAAGCAAAATAACAAGATTGCTTAAATGATAGAGAGATTTTTTCTTTTGATACAAATATTTTCTTGCCCTATCATTTCTAATCAATGAAACATTGCCAATGAACCACAATGAAATTACATGAAATTTTCCTCTTTATCAACATGGAAACATAAAGATATCTGAATGAACAAATAAGAATTTCTCTTACATAAACCATTCCAACTAAAACTTTACATTCCTTTTATGAAACATGAATACACCAAAACTTTCCTTGAACATTACACTATGATTTCAAAATAAAACTATCCACTAATCTTTCATACAATTTCTTCACAACTTGATACATCAACAGTTGTCACAAATACAAGACTTGGAGTGATGACTCCATTACAATATACATTGAACTCATGACATTTAAAAGATTCCCTCACAATGACATTAAACTCAATACAAAAGTGATACAACTCAAAATCTGAAAGCATCATCAACTCTTCAGGATTTCAACTCCAATCATGAAGTCTTCAATGAATCCAAAATCCTGCAATAAAATACATAGGCCAAGGAGTTCTCACCTCCCAACCTAGGCTTCTATGAAGCCACCCCCGAGCTAGGGGAAGCATCACAAAGACAAGGAGACAATCAAGAAAACCCACAATAACAACACATATAACATAAAACCTAATGAAATCTCCCTTCCAAGGTTAACACAAAGAGTCTCAAAATGACTCAAAAATAGGGGTGAAGATGGAACCATACTCAAGAGGAAAAATCACATCTCATGATAAGAGATAAGCCATCACTTGGCTTCCTCATCATGTATATTTCACCACAAACACAATCTCACAATCTCCTTATGACCCCCAATATTCAAAACAAACAAAAGAGATGGCTACATGGAGCCCATACATCCATGTTTCATCCCTCTCCTATCCAAGGAGAGACTCTACACCCTTGAATGTCCCAACAATCCCTTCACCCCCAAGGCTACTCTTCCCTCCCAAGGGTGAGTATGGCCTTGAGAACTCCCTCAAAAAAACACTATAACACATACAAGAAAACTTCAAGAACTAACAAAAGAAACTACACATTTACAATGCAAAGAAATCTTGCACTAAAACAAGCTCAAGATTCCCATAACATCCACTATCACAAAATAACATGAGCTCAAAACATTAACACTACAAGAACACAATAACTAGATTTTTGCATACCAAAAAAAAAAAAATAGATATGAGAACTCTTTCTCTCAACATGAAAACATAAACAAACAAAATGAAGAATACCACCAACCTTGATCCAAGCTTATGGAAGAAAGTTAATGAAGAGCTTTTACACTTTCCAAAGTCCTCTCCAAAATAGCCAAGTCTCCAAATCTAGAGAGTGGGTGTCCAACTCTTCCAAAAGAAGAGTCCCCTCTAAAAAGGCCTCCACATAATCTCCTAGGGATAGGATCCCACTCTCATTGGATGGTCTTCCCAAATTTCTTACATGGTTTCCAAATATAGATTCCTAAAAGGGTTGCCCAAAAAGTGGACCAAAGACTTGAATCATTATTGGATGAAACTCTACCCAAGACCTTGCTTCAAAAGTGGATTTTCGGCCATTTTGAAAATCCAACTTTTGGAGGGGTCTTTTGGTCAACATGGGGTTGTCTTAGAAATAAAAATGCCTCTTACCCATAGGTATATGAGGTGGACTTACTAAAAATGGTCATAACACTTCTCTAGACACCTTTTAAGCCCCCCCAAAACCCATGTGAAGCTCAAATTCGAAATTCCAAGACAAGACATAATCTCAAGCTCCCTAACCAAGTGATTTTCATGGGGATCCTAAAGGGTACCTTCCTAGGTTGGTGTTCAACCAATCCTCAAGTGGACATGTCATGGCCACAAGTACACACACAAGTGTCAAGTGACACAACAAAAAATGACACATCACAAGCCATGTGGCATATCCAATTGGGCATTCTCATATAAATCACATTTACAATTAACATATAAATCAAATACATTCATGCACCATACTTTTACAAATTAAATACAATACAACGAGGTGTTTTGGCTTCTCACTAGAATCAACCTTGGCTCAAATTGATTTACAGAAGTCTATGATCTGGTTCCTCAAATTTACCATGGCCTATTTTCCTACACACTCAAGTCCAGTATCAGTAGTCCAAGGAAATATACATGTAAATTTCATAACTTTCATAATCAAATAATTCTCAAGAAATTAATCATAATTAAGTCAAAGTTTCACATGGCATAATAATTCATTTATAACATACATACAACTCATCATGAAATATTTGATTCATCACTAAATTAAGCTTGTAGCATATTCATTGCACATATAATTCAATTGCAATTAAATGTCATCATGAAACTCATAAACTTCACCTAAGTAATTAACATTTTGATTCATAATAGAAATCTCATCGTATCATAATCGAATCAAAACTCCATTTCCTAGTTACTTACGTAAGCGTATAAAATCCATCACTTCATCCCAACATTCATAAATCAAAATAACCATAAATTAGAATTCATATTTATATCATAAAATAGTCATCAATAATTCATCACTTAACATTTAACCCGAAATGAAATACACACCTCAACCTAATTCATTTCTTGATTTTCATTTTCCTAACAACTCATATCGACATAAATTCCCTAATTGCTCATCTCAGTATTTCATCTAGATCAATCATCATATTGTCAGTCATAGTGTATCATTAAGTCAACATTGTGAGTAAAGAAAGCATCATAAAATGTAATGTATTCTCATCTACTGTAATCAAATCTTTGTCTAAAAGAGTAAAATATACTAAGTTAATCAAAACATTAAGCCAATTACTAGGGCTACCATAATGATAATGGAAAAGCCATGGTGGGTCTAGGGTGAGGCCTCACACTGATTTAGACAAGTCATAGTTGTCAATTGCAGATATTTTCTACTATCTTTTAACCATCATAGGAGGATTGAAAATCTCATAATAAAGTAGACTTAACAGTTTGTTGTAAATCTCTTAACTGAGTGCACACTTATTTGGTGTTGCTAAAATCATTTTAAAAGGTAGATCTAATCAATCTTAAGTTACTCCTAATATGGTAAGATCACCAGAAGTGATCACACTTGTAGTCTTAACCGACATACTTTATCTACTGTAGTAATGAAGAATTTGTGGGTGTCATCCCCACCATAGTTTTTACCTTCTAAAAATTATTTCTGAATAACCAAAATACTTGTGTCATGTGCTATATTTCATGAATGATTTATTGTTTGTTTTCATGCATTTTACATTTATAAGTTATTTGAATGTATGTTGCAAATAATAGAATCAGTTGGTTAGATAGACACTACTATTGCAGATAGTTGATTCACTAAAAATTTTTGAGGGTACTGATTCACCCATCCCTTCTCAACACTTTATCTTTCCTATCCCAACAATTGGTATCAGAGCTAGATCTCTTATTTGGAAGTTTAATCACTGAAGAGGAAAGATATTAGGATGGAAAGATATAGGTTGGACAAGACTATTGAGAATCAAAAGATTTAGAGGCAAATCTTCATTGAACAATAAAAGTAAGAAAAGGATGAATTGAAGAAGTTACTAGTTCAAAGAAAAGATATGGCTCTTCAGTAGTGTGAGACTGATTATCATGCAGAAGACATTGGTGACCCATTTGATAATTCTAGATCTAGTTCAGGCAGTATATCTGACATATCTGAAGGAGCAATTTCTGATTTATCTGAGTAAAATCTTCATCTCACTGAACAAGTTAAAGCCCTACAGATCGGTCAAGAAGCACAAATGGTAAGAATGACTGATGTGATGAATAATGATATATAAGATAAACAAGAGATAAATTTGGTTGTTGAAGATAGAAGATAAATGACTGAGAAACTACAAGAAAAGGAATCTGAGATACTGAGACCTACCGAGCATCACTTTGAGATATCTAATCATATGGTTGTTGTAAGTTAGGAAATCAACCAAGTGAATAATGAGCTGACAAGGAAACTTGAAGACATTGGTGAACTTAGATAAGAAAATGAAAGACTAAAAAATGAAGTGAAGATGTAGCATCAACATGTAATGAAATGATAAAGAAAATTGAAGATAGTTCCAAGAAAATTGATGAATTTTAGATCAATCAAAGAGGACTTGGAAATACTAGTGGATTAGGCTATACCGAGTAAGGAGAATCATCTAAGAAAGATGGACATATGAACACCTACAAGATTCAAATACCTAAGAAACTATCATGCTATCACTGTGGTAAACCAAGCCACATATCAAATGTTTGTAGGAGTAAAGAAAAAGGTAATCCTAAGACCACTCCTAAGTTTAATGGTCATTGTTATAATTGTAACAAGTATGGACATCAAGAACATGAGTGTAGATCTAAGCTAAATAGGACTCCTAATAAACCCTACATGGAGAAACACTATTGCACTTGCAACATGCATGGACATACCTCACAAGAATTCAGAACAAAGATGAATCAAGTCTGGACACCAAAAGGACAAAACAAGACCTATCAACTGAGAAGACAAGGTAATGCTTATACTTGGGATTATAACACATGGGTTAACTATACAACATGTGGAAGATATGGACATATTGCAGCTAACTACATGAGGAAGAATTGGAGAGGCATATCTTGTAGTTGGACAAGTACTGGTATGGCATGCTTACACTATCACAAAGTTAGTCACTTACGTAAAGGTTGTAGAGACTGAGCACTAGAAACAAAAAATTTTGAGAATGGAAATACAATTGATGATATCATAAGGATAAGAAACACTATGTGGAGAAAATCATCAGATGGTAATGTTGAGTCAATTAGTGCAGTCAATGAAACCTCATCCATTGGATTGGGTGACATCACCACCTCCACCCAAGCTGAAAAGGTATTTACGGAACTAATAATTCAAATTAGATATATCTATCATAAATTTCCTTATATTAAGTTTTTTCATACAAAATCTATGAATCAAGATGCACTATGGTTTTACAAGTTTTTGAGCTTTAAGTTCTTATAGTCTATATATGCTAGACCGAGTGAGAAGTTACTAGTTGGTAACTATGAGCAAGGTTAACCGAGCGTCAGTGTCAACCGAGTGGAATTTCATGTGTTAACCAAGCTTATGTTATTTCGTGGTATACACTGAGAGTGGTAGTTGTCACCGAGCCATGTTAGGTTGAGTGTTTATTGCAAAAAGGTTTGAGCAAGAAGTTGAAAATCCTATAAATACATGATGGATTTATGCTTTAAACACTGAGAAAAGAATGAGGGAACAATCCCTAGTAATGGTGATGCCAACATTGATATTCCCTGAGATTGAGGAATTGATGAAGACATATTCCAAGATATTTCTAGTGAAAAGCCGAGCACTATAGATACTTGATGAAAATATGGCAGATATTGATAAGAATAGTCAATTCCTATGGTCTTCTATTTTACAAGCCCGAGCTGAGGTAGATAAGATGTCTTTGGCCATAATGACTGAGAGGAAGACTAAGAGAAAAGGTAAAGGCATCTATGTAGATGATGTAAATCTTGCAGTTAAGAACCCCATTAAGCTATAAAACACTGAGGTTCCTAACACTATTGATGCCACCGAGTACCTAGATGTACACCAGAATGCACTTGAGCATGTGATTATATAGGCAATTGATGATGGTTCAAATGATGTACTCATAGAGGACATTACTAATGGAGACCCTAATGACATCAATGATGATGAGGATGTCACAATTGCTGGAGCTCAAAAATATGAACAAGCCCCCACCGAGCCAACAGTAAGTATTATACCAGGCAACATTCCTATACTAGTTCAAATAGTTGAAATAATAAAACAAAAGGAACTTGAAGGCTCAATCCCCAAGAAACCAAAGGATAGAATAGGGGAATAGGGAAAAAGCACTCAAGGCATGGCAGAGTCAAATGAGCCTAAGGAAAAAGAGGCTGACACACAGGCACAAGAAGATCCTAAGCCTAGAGAAAGAAACACCACAAAAACTACATCAAAGCCTCCAACTTAATCGACTGACACCTAGGTCACCGAGGAGAAGAAGAAGGAAGAAACGGTGTCAACTGAGTTGGACAAGACAAATGTAGAGGTAAAAGCTCTCATTGCATTTGTTAAGTTATCTCCACAAGAGTCCAAGAAGAAGAAGAGGAAACATGGAAAAGGTCAAGTCACCTTGGATGAAGTAATTGAGATTCCTAACTGTGACCCAAGGACTTTGGACCTGGAGGAATTGAGAAAGTATGGAGAGTTGTGCATGTGGAAGGCCACACAAGAAAAATTGAGAAAGGAAAGTAAGAGTAAGCAAATCTTAGAGGATGTAAGAGACATTCTGTAGCAAGTTATTCCTAATGTCCAAGTAGATGAAGATACACCTATATTGGACCAACTTGCAACTCTTACACAACATATCAATGCCCCAGACATAGATGCTAAGAAAAGAATAGAGAAAAGGGAAGAGGAAAAAATACATTTCAAACTAGTAGAGAAGATCAGCTAAGAAGTGGCAATCAATAAGTTAAAGCTTTCTGAGGTTATAACCGAGCTTCAATCTATAACTTAGAAGATAATTCAAATGTTGTTTAAGTTATGCACTGTGGAAACATTCACTACCGAGGTCAATGAGAAAATCAAGAATCTAGATGCATACATCTTAGCCAGTTAAAATGCTTCTCTAACCAAGCCAAATTCTTTTCGCGAGCATATCCTTAAAGTACAAGAATTAAGGTGGTTGAGAGAAGATCTAAGGAAGTAGGAAGACATCATTAGTGACCAAGTTGCCAAGCTACAAGCCGAGCTGATTCCTCACCTAAAGATCATGGAGAGACACATTGTGAAGGTATAAGACTTGGTACCTACACCATAGAGATTATTTTTGGAGAACATATTCGATAAACATGCACAAGTTAGTCTTGAGCACATTTCTCTCACCAACTTGAAAGAGGAATGGGAAAACCTCTTAGCTTCATTAAAGAAAACCCACTAGCATATTTTTGATACGCTATAAGTACATTTTGTTTTGGCATTAAATTCAAAAAGGGGGAAATCATGTATATGCCAATTTACTTCACTACATATCAGGAGCATGCACAAAGGGGGAGTTTTGAGTTTTTGTAGAAGAGTTAGTAACATTTTGGTATATATGTATATATGGAGTTAGAAAAATTTTGAGATTCGGCACATATACATTATGGTTTTGATACTAATGCCAAAGGGGGATATTGTCATCTCTATTTGAGCTTTAAGTGTTGTCAATAGTATCAAATAAGATTAGTTGATAATCTATGTTGATCAATTGGTAAAAGATGGGATAAGAAGCTATACAAGCTAGTTGGTTGAACTATAAAAGCATTCATACCGAGCAGTCACAAGGAAGAACTGAAAGCTAAATGTATAAAGGTCTAACTAAGTATGTTTACTAAGCATCAGAGTATACCAAGCATCGAATCAGTGAACACTGAGCATTAGGTTATTCACCGAATATAGAATGCATTGTTTACCAAGTTGTTCAGGAAATGACATAGTAATCAGTAATGACACATTTATCTATGCAAATGGTTTACATGAATCTATAAATTTTTTACCAATATTGAGGCACATTTATTTTGGATTTAATCATTAAGTGTTGTGATGATTCCTATGTAATAGTTAGATTTAGGTTATTTTTGTACACTATAGATCTTAGGTTTTCTAAGATGTTGTAAACCTAATTAGGTCAAAGAAATTTTCTATATAATTGTAATTGATGTCATTTTGACAAAAGTAAGGAGAACAACAAGAGGGAGTTCATGAAGAAGTAGCCACCTATAGGACTTCAATATTCAGACAAGGGTTTACATGATAGAGTAGTTATCAGAGTTAGTATTCAGTTTATTCGGAAATATACAAGGCTACCGAGCAAAACAAAGGACAATATAGAACACATCAACTAGGTGAAATTAAATTGGTATTTCAGTGATCTACTTTAGACAAGTCATAGTTGTGAATTGTATATATTTTCTATTATCTTTTAACCATCATAGCAGGATTGAAAATCCCTTAATAGAGTAGACTTAACAGTCTGTTGTAAATCTCTTAACCAAGTGTACACTTATTTGGTGTTGCTAAAATCCTTGTACAAGGTAGATCTAATAAATCTTAAGTTACTCCTAATAGGGTAAGATCACAAGAAGTGACCATACTTGTAGCCTTAATCTGCATACTTTATTTACTGCAGTAGTGAAGAATTTGTAGGTGTCATCCCCATTGTAGTTTGTACCTTCTAACAAGGGTTTATGCATAACCAAATTACTTGTGTCATGTGTTATATTTCATGAATGATTTATTGTTTATTTTTATGCACTTTAGATTTATAATTTATTTGAATGCATGTTGCAAATAATGGAATTAGTTGGTTAGATAGACACTAATATTACAGATTGTTGATTCAATAAAAGTTTTTTAGGGTATTGATTTACCCCTCCCCTCTCAATACTTTATCTTTCCTATCCCAACATAAATTTCTTAAAATTTTTTGGTGACTCTAAGTTAGTAGTTGCACAAGTTAAATCTCAATATGTTGTAAGAAATGATAGATTGAAATTGTATAAGTATGTTGTTTGGGACTGTATGATGTGAAAATGGATCCACACTCTATACTAAGGAGAGGAACAATACCAAGATTTATCCTCCAATGAGACCCAATTAACACAAAGGTAAGTGTCAATTCATGATCTATACAAAGGAAATAAATGGCTTGGGTTAACTTCTCTCTCACCTCTCAAAAGAGAGGGTTTAGGAAAAAGAAATTGAGAATATTTGAAAAGTAAATCTAGAAGACTAATATTGAAATGAAGAAATAAAAAGTACCTACCTTTGAAAAAGAATCTTCTCAAAACCTTGGCAAACGGTCTCAGAAACTGTTGATTTTCTATAAGCTAAATCAAAATTGTGAGATCTACAAAACCCAAAAATCTTTTTCTTTTCTAAACAAGGTTGACCTTGACCCCTTTATGTCGACCTTGACCTATGCTGATCTGATGGGAATTCTATTCGCAGATCTTGAAAGTTTGCCAAAAAGGGTATCTAAATCTACTCTGTAATTCATTGTTCCACACCTACACCTATGAGAAAAATGTTTTTGTTGTTTGGATGAGGGTTTTGCCTTGGTCAAACCCTGACTTTGGAATTAACTTTGAAATAGAATTGAAATAGGGAATGCTAGCAAGTAGTAGAAGTAGATCTAACAATGAAGCTATGATATTCAATAGATATGCAATTATATTTGAAATGTAAACAAGTATATTAATATGAAAGCTTAGACTCAACATAAAAAACCATAAATGTAAATCAAAACCTCCATGATTGTATGCTTGGAATTCACTTTGAAGGAAGAATGAATAGATCTTGAAGGTGAAAAGAGGATCTTGAAGGAAGATCACACCACCATTATGGATAGATCTAGGGTTTGAATGATGAATATTTAATGCTTGAACCAAATTCCTTCAAAGGCTTGAATGCTTGAATCCTTGATCTTCAATGGATAACTTGAATTCTTGAGAAGAAGACTTGAAAACCTTTAACACCTGGAAGCTTGAAAACATGTAGAACAATGGATGCTTGAAAGTAGACAATCACTTTGATGGATTATGCTTGATTCCTTGATGGAGAAAATGAGAGGAGAAGGCTTCCTTATATACTATTCTAGGGCACAAAATTCTAGAGAGGCCAACATAGGAGAAATAAATTCCCATCAATCCTATACCCTTGGAAGTGGACCTAAACTAAATATCATTTAAGAGTTTACCATTTCAAAGCCCGAAGTAGCTGACCTAGAAGCGTGAAATAAATCTTTCTGAAACTCGATATCTGGAAAAATTGACCTAGGTTAGGTTCAAGGTCAACCTTGACCCAAAATGTTGACCTTGACCCTGAGGTCAAGAACCTCAAATTCTTAGAGCAGGATGCTAGAAATAGGTAGGAAAGAAGAAAAAAATAGGGCAAGATAGGGTAAAAAGCTAGATCCAAGTCAAAGACCCATTCAAGGCATTTGACATGACCCAAACCACTTACTCAGAGGGCTAAACTGGTCCTAAGTGGAAGTGGTTCCATTTTCCAATGATACATTTATCCCCCAGTTTAGCAAGAGTATGGACTCAATGCAAACTCTTGGTAAAGTTAGAAGAAAGACTCTAGTGGATTGCAATGAGGTAGAATATCACTTAGTTGAGGACATGACCCCCTAGGCCAAGGATTCTAATTCAACATACATGCACAAGGGTGCAAAAACAAAGAAAATAAAGACAAAGATAAAAGACACCAAAAAGAGGGGTTAGTACAAAAACAAACCCAAATCAACTAGTAAAGGAAACCTTGCAACTAAATGCTTCCTATACTAATATCATATTTGGAAATCTATCATAAAAGTATAAATGACTACATAAGAAAGATGAGAAACACTATAAATAACATAGCTTCATGATCTAATTCTATTAGCATGAAAGCGAAAGAGAGAAAAGAGAGAGAAGAGACAATGATTACCTCAGCCAGTAAGATGCCCACCTTACCGTGAATCACCCAGGGAGAGCCTAATAGGTAGCCAAACCTGATAGTTCACCACTAAACTGTGCTCTGTAGTTATAATGCATCTTCTGACAGCTTTTGGAATACCTATAGATCCACATTCTTGTATCACTATGGAATATAAAATGTGTGTCTCTTTAGGATTTAGAAACTTATGTGCATTACCTTCTGAGGATTTAGCATATTTGAAATTGAAAATGTGTGTCTTTTTAGGATTCAAAAAATTATGCATGTTACCTTATGAGGATTTATCATATTTGAAATTGAAAATGTGTGTCTCTTTGGGATTTAGCAACTTATGTGTGTTACCATTCAAGGATTTAGCATATATGAAAAATGTAAATTATAGCATAAGGGGGACCCTATATATGCCCCTCCTTATCATGGCTACCTACTAGATAGGATAAGGAAGAGAAAGAGGATACCTACTTGACAAAGTAAGGAGATATCATGTTAACAACAATGTACACCATATTATTAGCGAAGGGTATTAACCCTTACATTAAAGATCATATATAATCATGAAAAAGGATATGTCACTTATGGAAAATGGATCCTCAAAGAGAAAGAGATCTTATCAACAAGACCCCGACCATAGAGGAGTGCTTTGGATAAAATATCATCTTTCAAAGAAAAGGCAAAGAGGGACCAAAGATTCAATCATCAATCCCCCTGCAATCAAGAGGAAAAGGAATCTTAGAACAAAGGAATCAACCTCTAACCCCAAAGCAAGGGAAAGAATTTATAAAGAACATAATTTGCAAAATAAAGAAGAGGTGATGACTTAGGACAATAACCTCTCACATAAATCGATGTCCATAGACAAAACATCAGTCAGTATAATGAAATAATGTTGTAGAATAAACAAATGCCACTAATCTAAGGAAATTAGATCCCTAGACAAAGAGAAAGAAGAAAAACCTTGCCCCCCATGGATGAAATCAAGGTATACATTTGCAAAACAAATGTCTCTAGAAAATATGTCATGAAAACTAGAAGAGACCTATGGATGATTATGAGCATAATACAAAACCATAGGGGAAGAAAGATAGAAAGAATAACCAATTAAGCTAAAAAAAAAATACATACTAAGAGCATAATGGATCCTAGAGAAATGGAAGAAATACCTCTTTCCCCCCAGTCAAGAAACAAGAGGAAAAAAGATCTACGTTATAGAAGAATTAGGGGTAAAATTATGAAGAAATCATAATAATGCATGAGAGTGAGGTATAATTCCTAAAGCAACTCTTTCTCTAACATATATCTTTAAATGCACACAATCAACAAGTAAATGTGTATTACTATATTAAAAAGGACATTTGTACTTGGAGAGAGAATCTTTTAGCATTGGTTTAAACATTTGACATGTTTAAACATGAGTGACAAGGTCTCCCTTACCATTGTAATTCTCAAGATGAGGCATATCGGCTTGCTAAGGAACATGAGCACGAATAATGTCTAGGGATAAAGGACTTCCCATGTCATATGTAGGAATACTAAACTTGGATTGAGTTAAGGACGCAAGTTGTTGTTGTAAAGAGGACACATTTTGAGCCATACAAATGATTGTGGAACCCTTAGAAGAAATAGGAGGCATAGAAACATTAGGAACACTAGGAAAAGTGTAGGAAGTGGTGGGAATGGAAGACACAACTGGAGGAAAAATTGGAACCATAGTTGGTAGAGGGTTGGAATAGGTATAAGTAACACTATGGTAAGAAGGTTGTGAGGTAGGTAAAGACACCAGTGGAACACTCATAGAAAGAGATGTATCCACTAAAGGAGGAGTGTAAGTAGGAATGTTTGGTAAAGGAATGGATGAAGGTTCCACACTAGTGATAGGAGGAGTGAGTCATAGATCTTGAGCTAAAGGTTTTACATTTAAATGCACAAGATGAGTGATACCATGCAAGAGATTAAAACCTTGATCACTATCATGAAGGGATTTCTTAAAGGCCTCTATAGCTTGAATAGAATATTTAGGCTATAAAATTCTAGGTGCATCAATGTTGTATATAGTGGAGCATGAAGGTAACCATGCACACACCCTATGGTAAAGGTCAATTGAAGGGGTTGTAGATGAGGGTGAAAGAGGAATAGGATCAATGGAGATCTCATTTGAACAATTTTCATCCTCACTTCCATATACCTCATTAGGGGATCTATCCTCTTTTGTAATAAAAGCCTAATCAAAGTATTCAAAACAAAAATCATACATGTTGAGCACAGAGTAACACTACAAGCATAAAAAATGTAAATGTTTTTGTATTTTTAAGGAAATTTTGTAATTTTTTTGTTTATTTTTGAAATATAAATGTAAGTGTATAAAACAAATATGTTTTTATATGCATGTAAGATCTAACACAAAATGTAAATCTAACACCAAAAAGAAAGAGTTGTCATAGACAGGTTCACCAAAATGTATGATGTGAAAATGGATCCACACTCTATACAAAGGAGAGGAAGAATACCAAGATTTATCCTCTAATGAGACCCAATTAACACAAAGGTAAGTGTCAATTCATGATCTATAAAAAGGAAATAAATGGTTTGGGCTAACTTCTCCCTCACCTCTCGAAAGAAAGGGTTTAGGAGAAAGCAATTGAGAATATTTGAAAAGTAAATCTAGAAGACTAATATTGAAATGAAGAAATAAAAAATACCTACCTCCAAAAAAGAATCTACTGAAAACCTTGTTAACTTGAATGCTTGAGAAGAAGACTTGAAAAACTTGAACACCTGGAAGCTTGGAAACATGTAGAAAAATGGATGCTTGAAAGTAGACAATCGCTTTGATCAATTATGCTTGATTCCTTGATGGATAAAATGAGAGGAGAAGGATTCCTTATATACTAGTCTAGGGCACAAACTTCTAGAGAGGTTGACATAGGAGAAATAAATCCCATTAAGCATTTACCCTTGGAAATAGACCTAAACTAAATATCATTTAAGAGTTTACCATTTTGAAGCCTGAAATAGCTGACCCTGAAGTGGGAAATAAATCTTTCTGAAAAATGACATCCAGAAACCCTTAGATTTTGAAATTTGGACCCTAGGTTAGGGGTAAGGTTGACCATGACCTAGGTCAGGGTCAAGGTTGACCTTGATCCTAAGGTCAAGAACCTCAAATTCTTAGAGTAGGATGCCAGAAATAGGTAGGAAAGAAGCAAAAAATAGGGTAGGATAGGGTAAAAAGTTAGATCCGAGTCAAAGAATCATTCAAGGTGTTTGACATGACCCCAAACCACTTACTCGGAGGGCTAAACCAGTCCTAAATGGAAGTGCTTCCATTTTATAATGATGCAAGGACCAAATTGAATTTTTTGAGGCCTTCAACATCAATTGGGTAGAAAGGTCAAAAAATATTATGGTTGATTTCTTAGTAAATGTTGCTCTAAAGAATGATAATTTGATCTTAAGTGGGGTATCCATTTTGGAGGTAAAGACTAGGCCATATGTACCTGATAATGTTTACAATTGGAAAGTCTTTGAGAATGATCCGAATATACTCAATTTTATCCAATGCCTTGATCATTATGAAGGTCAAAATGTCAATTCCAATGCTATGGTTGAAGTCATAGATGGAAAAGACACTATTTTTGAGGAGTTTATGCAATTGAGTTCTAATCAGATCCCTAAAGGACTTGTTGAACATGAAGCATTTCTCACCGATCAAAATGATTATTTGAATAAATATAATGCTACGATTGAGGATGTTGAGGAGGTCAACTTGAGATCAGAGTCTTCACCACATATATTATATATTGGAAGAAGGTTATATCCCCATGTTAGAACAAATTTGATAAAATTATTAAGGAAGCACAAGCATGTGTTTTCTTGGTCATATGATGACCTAAAATATTATAGGGAAGACTTGTTCCAGAATGAGATCCCATTGAAATTAGATGATAAGCCTTTCAAACAAAAGAAAATGTCAATTAGTCCATTATTAGACCCTAAGATGTAACAAGAATTGATAAAGATGAGAGATTCCATTATAATCCAACTGATTAGGCATTCAACATGGGTTTCTAATTTGGTCCCTGTCAAATAGAAAAATAGTGACATAAGGCTTTGTGTTGATTTTAGAAATTTAAATGTAGCATCTTTGAAAGAAAATTATTATTTGCCTAATATGGAGGCTATCTTGCGTAAGGTTACTGGTTGTGATTTATTGTCAATGATGGATGGATTCTTAGGATACAACTAGGTGCTAGTGAAGGAATCAAAGAAATTCAAGACTACATTTACCACTCCATGGGGGACCTATGTTTATGTGATAATGATAGGGAGATACTGAAATTCACCTAGAGTATTCTTGAACTCTACTTAGGTCACACTTAGGACCCTAGGGTTTCCTTAATCCACCCTAAAACATTAGGAAAGACTCAATTCCTTCCTTCATCCAAGAGTTCTTCCTATCTTCTTTGATATCCTCTCTTTTCCTTCAAAGAGCTCTCTGCTTTTCCATAGCTCAGAAGCCCTAACCTATGGTTTTGATTGTAGGAGGCTAAGTGCTTCCTTTTAATCCAATTTTGACTCCTACTCAGGGTCTTTGGTTACCAAGTTTATCCATTTTCCCATCGCTCTCTGAATTCCTAAGATTTAGGCCTTGTAGACTTTTAGCCCAACTAGGCCTCCTAAAATCTAGGATTCCTCTTCCACTTCTAATTATTTTCAAATAACCCCCAAATTTTTACTAGTAGTTCATATATCAACCTTAAGACCTTTCAAATTTTCTAGGTCTAGGGTCCTGACACCGTTTGTACACCCTGTTTCAGATTTAGGGCCTTTTCTTAAGGTTTTGAAATGTCTCTGTTCTTTGGTCTCAAAACTTGGCACACTGATCTCTTGAGCACTCCTATTCATAGAGTACCTTCAGATTATCATACATTACATTCAAGGCCTTCTTGGCTCTTGACACAACTCCTCCAAGATTTCAACACAAACACTAGGTCTTCCTAGCCGGGCTTTAACACTTAGCTCGCCTAGGGAAAGACCTTAAAAATAATTGCATGCATCTTCAGAGCCTAGTATTGAGGCATCTTGAAGCTTAAAAACCCTAGTCTCCACTCCCAAAAGGCTGTACAGGTACTACAGTGGGAAATGGATCTAGGTCTACATTTTGCACACACTATCAAAACTAGACAATGGACTGTGAGAATAAAAAGAATTAACAAAACACAAAGAAAACCTATCTAATGAAAAAATACAGAGCTTGAATCACACTAAAAAATAATAAAAAATAGATCACAATAACTAGAATTTATATTTCAATTCATGCAAAGCCAAGAACTAACTCTGTCCTCAAGTCTTTCTCTATTCACTGTAAAAACTTCTTCCTATAGTCAATCAATCCGTACATAATGATTATTCTAACCCTAAAATTAGGGTTTTTCAACTTATATATGTTTCTCTCACATGTTTTGTCCCATTAGGTATTTCTAAACCTCATGAAGACCAAAACCCTCATAGTTAGGTTTTCTTTCCATAGCAACTTTTCAAAGTTGCAAATGTTGCTCAACAACATTTTGACAACTTTTACAACTTGTAAATTTTCAATGTGTTCTAACACTACCCAAGCTTTCTCGATCTTAATTAGACTACCTAGAGAACTTAAGACCCTAGAAATATTAAAAATAACATTGATCAACATTTACCACTTACTGTCATCATTAGATATAGGACTTTCATGAATACCAACTGAGGTCAAACCTAGAATTAAGACACTCAACAAGACTCAAACCACACCACTCCTGGTCACATGACCTTATCTAGATACAATTCCCTTCAAGAGGGTCTTTCTACAACAAAAGAGGACAACCAACTATCCTCCTAAGGGTGCTCCTGCACCATGCTGCCAAAATCAAGAAATTAAGTCACCTCTGGTGACAGGAGTTTAGGCTCAACTCTATGATTTTTGAATGCACTCTCAGCTACCCAAGTAGCTTCAACTTCAAATTTTCCATTCCACTGAATCAAATTCTCCATGTATGTTCCTTGCCTGGTCTTTTTCTTGACTCTAGAAGCGAAAATCTTCTCTGCTACCAGTTGAGGTGTAGGACCAATCTAAACATCCTTATGTATTTCCTCACTTTTTGACTGAGATTTTGAAGGTACTGGTGTAGGGCCTTTATACAACACTAAGTCCTACACATTGAACATAGGAGACATTGCCAAATCTAATGGCAAGTATAATTTGTAAGCATTCTTCCCATATTTGGCAAGTACCTTGCAGGGTCCTATTCTTCTCATTTGAAGTTTGGTGGGAATGCCCTTCTGCAATCTGGACTTATTAAGGTGAACCATTACAAGGTCTCCCATAGAAAACTTAAGGTCTTTTCTTCCTTCATCCACTTTGGCTTTCAACTTTTGTCTAGCCTCTTGGAGCTGCTTGTTCACTTGATCATGAACCTCTTTCATTGATTGAGTGAAATCTTCTACATATGCACTCCTTCCTTCTTCATTTGGTAGTTTCCTCAACTCACACACACCTCTAGGATGTAGCCCATAGACAACTTCAAAAGGTATTTTCCCTATTGTTCTATTCACATTGTCATTATAGGCATTTTCTTCCTATGGTAATAATTGATCCCACATCACTCCATACTCCTTTGTTAAGCATCTAAAGAGATTACCCAACACTCTATTGATAACTTCAGTCTAACCATCAGTTTGGGGATGGTAGGCTGATCCAAATGATAGGTTAGTACCTAAACTCTTCCACAGGGTCTTCCAAAAATGGCCCATGAACTTAACATATTTGTCAGAGACTATGCTTAGTGGAAAGCCATGAATCCGTACCACTTATTTGAAGACAAAATGTGCAATATGACTAGCATCATGAGTGGTTTTGCAAGAAATGAAGTGACTCATCTTGCTAAACCTATCTACAACCACAAATATACTATCTAAACCAGTCTTGGTTCTAGACAATCCTACTATGAAATCCATGCTAATGCATTCCCAAGGCCTGTTAGGAATGGGTAAAGGTTGGTACAAACCTGCATTAGATGAAGTTCCTTTAGCTTTTTCAAAAACCAAGCATTGTTCCACATACCTCCTGATGTCCTGCATCATAGGCCAATAATAGAACCTTTGCACAAGTTGAAGTGTTTTTTTTAGGCCAAAATGCCCACTCAAACTCCCATTGTGCTTTTCTTGTATCAAATTCTCTCTCATAGAGCCTTTAGGCACACATAACTATCCACCTCTAAACAATAGATCATTCTGAATGGTATAGTCTACAAATTAACTATGGAAATGATTCTTAAAAGCCTTACAAACCTTGTATGCTTCTGCAAATTCTTCATCACCTTCATAAATCTCTTTAAAACTCTCAATACCTATTCTTTGGAGCTATACTTCTTGGAATGTCAAAAGTCTCCTACTCAAGGTATCAGCCACCTTGTTCAACCGTCCCTTCTTATTCTTTATTGTGAATGTATAGGCCTACAAATATTCCATCCATTTAAGGTGTCTATTTCTCAACTCCTCCTATGAATTGATGAAACTTAAAGCCTTGTTATCAATATACACCACAAATTCTTTAGGCAGCAAATAGTACCTCCACTTCCTCAAGGATTGCACTAAGGCATACAACTCTAGGTCATAAGAAGAATACATCTTCTTAGCCTCATTCAGCTTCTAACTATAGAATTCCACTGGTCTATTCTCTTGATTCAACACTGCTCCAACTGCTATGCCACTTGCATCACACTCCAAGGTGAACAACTTATCAAAATTTAGCAAAACCAATATAGGTTGTGTAGCCACTCTCTTTTTCAATAACTCAAAACCTTTACTAGCCTTTGGAGTCCACTTAAACTTATTTTTTACTCCACCTTTAATAGCATCTAAGGCTGGTGTACATATTTCACTAAAACCCTTAATGAACTTCCTATAGAATTGGGAAAGTCCATGAAAACTCCTTACCTCAGTGCTATTTGTAGGTGTAGGCCAATTGAGTATTTCTTCCACCTTGCTAGGATCCATCTTCAAGGTTCCTTAAGACACCATAAAACCAAGATAGATCAACTCTTGCTTCATAAATTCACACTTTTCCAAATTAATGGACAACTTCTCCTCATGGAGTCTCTTCATCACAATCTACAAATGTTGGAGGTGTTCCTTTTTAGTCTTACTAAAGATTAGGATATCATCTAGGTACACAACTACAAATCTACCTATGTAGTCTTTCAATACCTCATTCATCAACCTCATGAAGGTTCTTGGAGCATTACTAAGCCCAAAGGGCATGACAAACCATTCATAGAGCCCTTATGTGGTTTTGAATGTAGTCTTCCATTCATCACCTTTCCTAATCCTTATTTGATGGTACCCACACTTCAAATCCAATTTGGTGTAGTACCTTGCTCCTCCCAAATAGTCCATAAGATCTCCAATCCTTGGGATGGGAAATCTATACCTTATAGTGATCCTATTAATTTCTCTTGAGTATGTACAAAGCCTCCATTTACCTCTCTTCTTTGATGCCAAGACTACTGGCACTGCACATGGGCTAATTCTTTTTCTAATTATTCCTTGGTCCAAAATCTCTTGCACTTGTCTAGCTATCTCCTTGTTTTGATCAAGTGTCATCTTATATGCCACTTTGTTTGGCAGAGATGCCCCTAGTATGAAGTCAATTTGATGACTTATATCTCTAAGAGGTGGTAACATGGTAGGTTACCCATCACTCACTATGTGTTTAAACTCTTTCATGAGCTCCTATACTTCCTTAGGCAATGGCATAGATTCCACCTTCTTCTCTTCACTAGGCTTCACCATGACATCAAAGTGTACCTTCTCCATCCTTCATACCTTGGATGTATTCCTTACTCCCTTGTAACAAGATGTTAGGTCCTACTGATTTAGACTCCTCATCATCCATGAGTGACTGAATCCTATAGGTGACCCCATCTTTCTAGAAGGAATAAGAATTCCTCTCTCCATCATGTATTGTTTTCCTATCAAACTGCCATGGCCTACCTAAGAGTAGGTGGCATGCATCCATTGGGAGTATGTCACATAAGAATTTATCCACATATTTCCTTATTGAGAAATCAACCCATGCCTACTCATTTACAAGGACATGCTACCCTTTATTTAACCATGTGACCCTATAAGGGTTAGTGTGAGGGATTTTGGTTAATCCAAGTTTGCTGACTGCTTCCTCTAAGATGATATTATCTATAGACCTTGAGTCTATAATCATCTTGCAAACTTTTCCATGTATATTCCACTTCACTCTAAAAAGTGCCCTCCTTTTTTTAGCTTCCTCTTTGACAGGTTCCTTGATAAGAATCCTTCTAATCATAAGATTCTCTCCAATTTCTGAATCAAGGTTGATTTCAAGAGATTTGAAATTACTAGTTTCTTCTTGGGCTATGTAGTTGACCCTCTTCTCACCATGTGAGCTAGAAGCCTTCTCAGGGCATCTATAAGCCAGGTGACCAAGTTGATTGCAATGGAAACACTTCATGGTTTCAAAGTGTGAGGCTCTACCTGAACCTCCAAATATGCCTCTTCCTCCACCTTGGAATTCCCTACTTCTACTCATACTTCCTCTCCCATTAGTTTCATTGACAATCTCTATCAGTTTCGACTCCCCTTGAGCTCTGAATTCACTACCCCTTCTTGCAAAGCTACCTCTATGGCCCCTATTCTCTTTCCATCTACCTCTTCTTTTGGATGACTAATCATGTTTCTTTTTACTTTTCTCCTCTATTTTTAGTGCCATTTGGTAACATTGTCTTGCACTCTTGAAGGTAGCAAGGCTCATATCCTCTTGGATAGACCACCTGAGTCCATTTTGGTATCTAGCCAATCTTATACTCTCATCCTCCACTATCTTTGACCTTAGACACAATTTCTGAAAGTCTTCAGTGTATGCTTGGACATCTAAGTCCTTCTACCAGAGGTTTTGTCTTCTCCTATGGAGTTGAACCTCATATTCATTTGGCAAATAGGTTTGTTTCAACTTTAGAAACATGCATTTCCATGTGGAAATAGGACTCTTGCCCTCTTTTTCCCTCTTTGTCTGAACATACTTCCACCAGGTGAGTGATGATCCCCTCAGCCTAGACTTAGCCACTTTAACCTTTTGGGCATCTATTATGACATCACATTCAAAGTGATTTTCAATGTTGTTAATCTAGTCCATAACCAGATCAAGATCCATTTGTCCACTAAAAAGTGGAAAACCCTCTAATTCTTTCCCACTTAAGGCCTTGAGTGCCTTCAAAAAGGGTTCTTTTGCTATAACAGGGTCAGGAGTGGGAGTTTCTTCTTCCAAGTCTATCTCCTTCTCCTTAACTTCTTGCTCTTCTTTCTGGTCTACCTTGTCCTTTACTCTATCTATCTTATCTTGGACTTCACCTAAGAGTTTCTCTAATTGAGCCAATCTCTCTCTTAGCAGTTAGTTATCCTCCTCTTACTCTTCAACCTTTTTGGCCAGTTCGGCATTAGTTACCATATTGCTAGATGCAACTAATTCTGCACTTGGTTCAGTGGTCTGCAACATTCACTGTCTGCAACTCTACTTTTCCCAAATCTTTAGCTAAGCTCTGATACCACTCTGATAGGGAGAGACTCTAATTCACCTAGAGTAGTCTTGAACTCTACTTAGGTCACACATAGGACCCTAGGGTTTCCTTGATTCACCATCAAACACTAGGAAAGACTCAATTCCTTCCTTCATCCAAGCATTCTTCCTATCTTCTCTGATATCCTCTATTTTCCTTCAAAGAGCTCTCTGCTTTTCCATAGCTCACAAGCCCTAGCCTATGGTTTTGATTTTAGATGGATAAGGGCTTCCTTTTAATCCAATTTTGACTCCTACTCATGGTCTTTGGTTACCAAGTTTAGCCATTTTCCCATCTCTCTTTGAATTCCTAGGATTTAGGCCTTATAGCCTTTTAGCCCAATTAGGCCTCCTAAAATAGAGGATTCCTCTTCCACTGCTAATTCTTTTCAAAGAAGCCCCAAATTTTTACTGACAATTCATAAATCAACCTTAAGACCTTTCAAATTCTTTGGGTCTAGGGTCCTGACACCGTCCATACAGCCTATTTCAGATTTAGGGCCTTTTCTTAAGGTTTTGAACTGTCTATGTTCTTTGGTCTCAAAACTTGGTACACTGATCTCTTGACCACTCCTCTTGTTCATATAGTACCTGTAGATCATCATACATTACATTCAAGACCCTCTTGGCTCTTGACACAACTCCTCCTGCAAGATTTCAACACAAACACTAGGTCTTCCTAGCGAAGCTTTAACACTTAGCTCACTTAGGGAAAGACCTTAGAAATACTTGCATGCATCTTCAAAGCCTAGACTTGAGGCATCTTGAAGCTTAACAACCCTAGTCTCCTCTCCCAAAAGTTCATATAGGTACTATGGTGGGTAATGGAGCTAGGTCTACATTTTGTACACACTGTCAAAACTGGACAGTGTGTTGGTTTTTCCCTTTGATCTTCAAAACTTGTAGATTTATACTTTGATGGATAACTATAATGAAACTTTGACTCTATCACCACTCTAAATTCTATAAGGAAGAGGGCCAATTAACAAGGATCAAGGGGATCCTTCTACACTTTGAGCCTCAATGCTCAAGCGGGTGTACCCTTGACTCACTTCTTTAAAGGAGTCTCTAAACAATATACAACTATACCCTTTACTATCTGATTAAAATGTTTATCATTTAATTATGTGTGTGTGATTGCTGATGATGGACTATTTCCAGAGAATGGATCAGTGCCTTATCCCAGGGTAGAGAGTCACTTAACAACCTATATCACCCTAAAACCTTAACTCAAACACATATAGATTCAGAGTAAGTGCTTTGCCTATTACTCCCCTCACTCACATATCAGGACATCAAATCCTTATCTTGCCATGAACTCACTGAACTTACCTTAAAGAGTTTAATCCTAACTTTGTTAGTAACTCAAAGATAACCCCAAAATACTCTTTGTTTACCATATGCTAACCCACTTTGTGCAATCAACATATATGAGCTTAAGAACAAAACAAAAAGACATACACCAATATGAGATTGGAATCCAAAATATTCTCACTGAGAATCGCAGAATCAATACATTATCAAATGACAAAATGCACAAAGGAAACAGACCCTAAATCTAGGTTCTCCTTGTTCAAATTTTCACTATCAACAATCTGGGACCAAAACCAAAAGAGTTGGAACCCTTGCAAATGCAAAAAGTCTACAACTTATACCCCCTAGTCATCTTGGAAATTTGCAACAAGCTATAGATGACTAGGGTTAGGGTTTCAACCACCCAACCTGCTAGAAATAATCATGCATTTAATTTAGGGGTGGGAAACACATCCAATCTAGGAGAGAGGAAAACTCAAATAGATCTCGAGCATCAAAATAGTCCTTCATACGGCACAAAAGTCTCTTCAATCAAGTAGCAGGACTCTGGATCACTTTGCAACCACCAAACAAATCCAATCAGGCCGCTAAAACATTTAAAACCAGTCCTTCCTGTCGCAAAAACTCTCTTCAAGTTTGAAATCAAATCCCAACGATCACTTCTTTGGCACCAGTAGTGAATTGACAGTCAAAATTTAAACCTTTATCAACTTTATATCCCCACCATCTGATCAATCTCCCTTCACGGGCTCTACATTTTGAACCCATCAAACATCTCGGGTTAACTCTACAATGGCGATAGACAATAGTTTGTCGCATGATTGCATAGCACGAAGACGGGCTACATGATCATGCGACAACTTGCTAACATTGCAACCACTGCCCACCCCTAAGTATCAGACCCACCACGTGTATCCACCTCAGCACCTTCTGGCCAATGAAAATCATGCACATCAGCACCTCCTGGCAAATGGACCCATTGCCCACAAAAGCCTTTCCCCTTTGGGAAGATCAGACGGTGGTCGCATGATCGCAAAGGGGAGGAATATTCCTCACGATCATGTGGCCACCATAGATCTCCCCTGTGATGTCATTCGGCCTAAGAATATTGGGCCCACCCTATCTGGTGAACTGGCAACCGAAGAACTTTTGCCAGTTTGTGAAATGCTTTCCACCGTCACTAAAAAACTTAGCGATCATGCGACCATTGTTCGCTGAATCGCCGGATGAATTAGGGCATCACCAAACATTACGCAAACTAGTGACAAGAAGGAAATTTGTCAGGCCGCTAAAAATTTATCGGGACTGCCAAACCGCTTAGACCCACACACAAGCCTACCTTATCTGCCACATGTCACACCACCATTCACTATGGCCACCAAGTCATACTGACACAGGACCCACTGACGCATCCAAAAACTAGGTCCCACCACAACAAGCCACCAATGGGCCCCAAGCGCTAGATGTCAACTGATCACATGGTCACATGTCAAAACTTTTTGACATGCAATCATGTGACAACCAATCATTTTGAGACCCCTTGAAATACCGAGCCCCACCACCCATCACACTTGCGCACATAGGAAATGCTAGTCAAATAAAAAACTATGAGGTCGAAAACACACACAAGATTTTCAACATAGCAAAAGACCAAAAACACACAGGGCTTCTGACGCCAAAAGATAAGCACACAAAAGCAAGAAGCACAAGGTCAAAAACAATGAAGGGTTTCACATAGACCAAAAACATCGTGGATTTTCAGAAACACTGTGGGTTTTCGACACTTAGACAAATTTTTGAAATTGTTTTCTACAGACCTTAAACTTGGATAACTTTTTGGATTTTATGATTCAGCACATGTGAATTGGACCAGAGCCAAGTGACAACATGAAGAACATAGGGCAGGATGTTTTTACAAAAACATTTGCAAGGAAGAGGCCATTTCACAGGATTTTTGCTATGACAAAAAAATGGCCCAACATAGTGGACTGTGAGAAAAAAAAAAAAAATTAGCAAAACACAAATCAAACCTATCTAATAAACAAATAAAGAGCTTGATTCACACTACAACATAATAAACAATATATCACAATAAGTAGAATTGATATTTCAATCCATGCAAAGCCAAGAACTAACTCTGTGCTCAAGTCTTTCTCTATTCACTATAAAAACTTCTTGCTACAATCAATCAATCCATACACAATGATTACTCTAGCCCTAAAATTAGGGTTTTTCAACTTATATATGCTTCTCTCATGTGTTTTGGCCCATTAGGAAATTCTAAACCTCATGAAGACTAAAACCCTCATAGTTAGGTTTTATTTCCATAGCAACTTTTCAAAGTTGTAAATGTTGCTCGACAATATTTTGACAACTTTTACAACTTGTCAATTTTCAAGGTGTTCTAACACCACCCAAGCTTTCCCAATCTTAATTAGACTTCCTAGAGCACCTAAGACCCTAGAAATATTAAAAACAACATTGATCAACATTTACCACTTACTGTCATCATTAGATACAGGACTTTCATGAAGACCAACTGAGATCAAACCTAGAATTAAGACACTCAACAAGACTCAAACCACACCACTCTTGGTCACATGACCTTATCTAGATGCAATTACCTTCAAGAGGGTCTTTCCACAAAAAAATAGGACAACCAACTATCCTCCCAAGGGTGCTCCTGCACTAAAGAATGCCATTTGGCCTCATGAATGTTGAAGCAACATTTCAGAGGGCTTTGTATCACGCCCATAATTTTATACTCAAAATTCACACCAACATTTTTTTTTATAAAAGGATTATAAGTTTAAGTTTAAGGTGTACAATTGACCTAAGATGAAAGGTTACCATTAACAGTCTCCCCTATCAAAAGAAGTACCCAACATACTTCTAGGGTTATCTGTCTAAAACTTAGTCTTAGTCTATTAATTTGTTATTTCACTAGTTGTCAGTAAATAAACTATTGAAGGTTTCCAAAAAACTTTCCTTTAACCTTAGGGTCTATCTTAGGATAACATTAACTTATTAAATTATCTAGGATTAGGTATGAGATTCCTATGGTATCAAACAATGCCAATTTAAATATATTCTAATTTAAAACCAAAATGAATTTAACAGAGTTGTTTATTCGGCTAATCAAACCCAAATAATCTTACTGGGTTCAGTAAATCATTTTGATTGCATTAATTTAATCAATTAGAAGAATTAGCTCAACACACTAAATAAAACAAATTAGATACTTTCTAAAGGCGCTAATTAATTTAATTTACTAAGTTTAATATCTTTTTTTAAAGTATAGACTAAATTAATTAGACTTACCAAGTTATATATCAATAAATACATTTTCCATATTTTTAAACTAGCTAACATAATTCCACATATATATAAAATTATATAATTTACAAAATAAATAAATAATTAATTCGTGAAGCATTGATTTAATAATCATATTAATAAAAAGTAAAAATATTGTTTAAAGTATTTTTTAAATATTTATATGTATTATTTATTAATGTATTATTAATTAATATATATAATAGGATGTTGCATTTAAATAATTTATCGATATATTCATGGTTGTTTATCAAGATGAGCTAACTACACATTCCAAGAAGGCAGGAGACCATTGTGGTCATTTGGAAAGGATTTTTATTAAGGCCTTGGAATATGGTATTTCCTTGAACCCTAAAAAGTGTCAATTTGTAGTAACTGAGGGAAAGTTATTAGGCCATATTGTGTCAAAGGAGGGAGTCAGAATTGATCTAGAAAGAGTGGAGGCTATCCATAGGGTCACTTCTCCAAAGAATGTTAAAGGAGTGCAATCTTTATTAGGAAAGATCAACTTTGTGAGAAGATTCATTGCAAGTTTTGCAGAATTTGTTAGGCCAATAGTAAAGTTGCTAAAGAAAAATGTAAAGTTTGAATGGAATGAAGAAGCCCAAGTAGCATTTGAAAGGATTAAAAAGGGAATCCAACAAGTCTCTATCTTGAGATCTCCAAATTATGATAGGTCTTTCTCTTTATTTTCTTTTGCATCATTCTCTACAATTGCAACCATCCTATTGTAAAAGGATGAAGAGGGATATGAACACCGAATTGTATTTTTTAGTAAATCCCTACAAGCAGTTGAGTTAAATTATGAAATAATGGAGAAGCGGGCATATGCACTGGTTAAATCAATCAAAGCATTCAGACCTTATTTAGTATGTGCCAAGGTGATAGCATATGTGCCACATGTAGTGATCAAGGATATTCTAACCCAATCAGAGGTTACTGGTAAAAGATGTAAGTGAATCAATAGAGTTCAAGAATTTGATTTAGAGATCCATATTAGAAAGTTGTTAAGAGGACTAGGCTTAGCTAATCTTATCATAGAGGAAAATATAGATGTTGTCTAGGTAAATAATGTTGGAGTATAGGATAAATTGATTACTAGAATTGAGATGCGACCCTGGTACTCTGATATTACTTATCTCATTTAAAATGCCAACTGCACTGAGAACATGAATGATAATAAAAAAAGACTCTCAAGTTGCAAGTCCAGAGGTACACATTAATACATCGTGTTTTGTATTGGAAAGATAAAAATAGTTAGTTGTTACTCTGTTTAGATGAATGGAAAGCTAGTAAAGTCCTGAAGGAAATGCATGTTGGTGTCTGTGGAGGCCACTATTCTGCTAGGACAACTGCTCATAAGATTTTGAGGGCTGATTATTATTCGCCCTGCTTGTTTAAAGATACTTTCAGGTTTTTTTAGAGGTGTGAGTATAAGTTATCTTCCAAGTTGAAATATTCAGGTGCTCTGTTGTTGAATCTAGTAATGGTTGTGGCACCTTTTGCTATGTGGGGGATGGATTTCATTGGTGAGTTCATAGAGAAATCAAGTGGTGGTCACGATTGAATTTTGGTCGCTGTAAATTACTTCACAAAGTGGATTGAGGCAATTCTGACCAAAAAGGCAACTAGTAAGGTTGTAATTGATTTCCTGATGGATAATATACTTACAAGATTTGGTGTGCCAAAAAAGTTAATTATGGATAATGCTATGTGCTTTAGGTCTTAGGAATTTAAATAGTTTTGTGATGATAATGGGATTGTTGTGTCTTACTCCTCTCCTTATCATCCACAAAGCAATGGATAGGTAGAATCTAGCAATAAGAGTATCCTACAAATTTTGAAGAAGACTCTATAAGGTAACAAGAGGGCTTAGCACTCAAAGTTAAAGTTAGCTCTATGGGCTGATAGAATTACTAATAAGAGAGATACTAGAAATTATCCTTTTGAATTGGTATATAGACTACAAGAAAGGTTACCATTGAATAATTTTCTCCCTGTATATAAATTCATTTGTGATGAGGAGCTAGAAACAACTGGTGCAATGCAAGACATGATGGTACATCTTGGTGAGTTGAAAAAGATTAGGAGAGAAGGACAAAATAATAATTTAAAGGCTCAACAAAAAATAAAATATTTGTTTGACAAGAGAGCTAGTGATAGAAAATTCCAGCTAAATGATTTAGTGCTTCAATGGACTACTAGGGCCGAGGACAAAGGAAAACATAATAAATTTGAATCCTTATGGTTAGGACCTTATATAATTCATCAAATACATGGTAAGGATTCATATTTCTTGAGAAATTTGGATAATGAGATCCACGAGTTACCAGTGCATGGAAAATTCCTAAAAATTTTCTTCAATTAAGTTTCTTTTCCATGCACAGTAGTTTTTTGGTGTGTTTGCTTTAAGTGTGTGTTTTAGGTTAGTTTCCTTTTTTTGAGTGGTCTACCTCCCAGAGTCCTGGTTTCTTGTCTTGAACTTGCATTCAAGCATCCTTAGTCAGAGCCACTATTATTTTAAATTTTTCTAAGTCTTGTCCTAGTTTTTCCTTCTAAACTTTTAACTTCAAAAGTAGTCATTTGTCTTTGAAAATCCCTCCTTCCTTTTAAATCCTTAAGCGTGTATTTTTGAAAAGTGACAGTCTAGGTTTTAATTAAGTTTATATTTTTCACTTAGTTGCTAACTCCCTAAGCCCCATAAGTTATGATCATAAGGTCACAGTCTCTTTTGATAAAGTCTTGTTAACCATCATTAGTGGGTGAGAAGTTAAGTTGCCCCTTATCATTGGCTCACTGGTAGTTTAAAAGTTTAGAGGATAACTGCTCCAACCCCGTGAGTGTCTACTTCAAGCCCTTTATCACTAGGTCTCAGAATTTTAAAACTAGTTCACTAACCTTGGCGACCTAACATTAGTTTATGTGTATCCTTCAATCACCAAATCATAGACTTTCTCGACAGTAAGTGAAATCCTTGGTGACCTGGTAAGTGTTAAGGTTTGATGTTTGTCGTTGGCTCGCAGTCTCTTCTCATGACCTAGATGTCTTCTTTGCGAGTTAATGAGTGAGAACCATGTGGTGAATGGTGGAGCCTGGTTGGAGATAAGGATAAGATTAAAGATCTGATGGCTCAAGATTCATCCAATGGTTAGCGCATTACCACTATGCAGAAATGAATGAAAGATATTCATCATGGGATCATGCCTAGTTGACAGGTGTCCCACTTGACATCACAACACATTTTTAACTAGAGATAAAGGGTAGTCAGATTTGGTTGATCTGACGGTTGGCACATTTCCTTAATGACAAGATAATTGAGAGTTACTGGTCAAGGTAACGCACCTTGGCGACACCTATCCTATGTGATGTCAGTGGGGCAAGGTCAAAGTTTAAAGAAAAAGATAAAGATCTGTTAGATCTGGAGGATCTAATGATGGGCATAATGCCTTGATGAGAACTTTCAAGGTTTTCACTGATCATGGGATCACACCCTATCACCATGTATCTATTCAAATGACTCAGTAAGTTGGTGGGTCCTCGATACTAGGTAGATCCAATGCGCTAATTTTTAATTGGTCGTTGAGGAAAATGATGTGGTGAATAGTGTTTTAAATCATAAAAAGGTTTTTGTTTGATTATCATGAACCACATGATCTATCGGGATACTTTGCATCAATGACCGTGTTTTAAATGTTGGTATTAGCTATTATATTTTGAATATTTGAATTTATGAAGGGTTTTCAACTGGGTTGGTGAGGCCGAAGCAAGTGAAAATTAATTGTATCATTAAGATCAAATTTTTTGGGTTGGTCTGATCTAATCTTTTTGAGTTAAAAAGACATGTTGTAGATAGAGAATTGATTGAATAAATGCAAAGGTGGTTGATCTACCAGTGTTGATCTTGTTAACTACCAAATGAATATTTTAAAGTGACACTTGTCTAGATGAAGTTGTCCATGTCATGGAGAAGTGGGTGAAACAATCCTTCTATATTTTATGGAGCTGAAATCAACATAGGTTTTCAATGATCAATTTCCTATCCTTGTGGCTTACCAATTAGGATTTTTCCTAAACTGAAGATCAGATTTGATCTGATAGCTTCAGGTCTTATGGTGTGTCATTTCTACAGTTATTGCATGTAGCTAGTTATTATGGAAATTATTGTGTTAGGTTTCCCTAATTTTTCCCTCAATGGATTAGAAGCTTGTTGCAATTCTTGTCCTATAAAGGGATTTCCATGTTCATTTAGAAAGGGATCTTGTTCTGTGACATGTGGTTATTGTTTTGAGGATGTTGTGTTCTTCTTGAATACATAGAAGCTTGATATATTAGTTAAGGTGTTTTTTTTAACCCCTTTTCAGTGTTTGATTATCTTGATGAGTCTCTTTGAATTTATTATGAGCTATGATTTGTGAGGCACTTCTTGTTCATCAATCTGTAAGGTAGATTGTAGATTGTAGAATAGTTACAGACTATTTTCAAGGAAGGTATAAGTCCCAGGGATTATTTATGAGGGTTTTAGGGAGGGTTTGTGAATTTGATGATCTTATTTTGGAATGTTGAGAGATCATATTTTAGTAGATGTATTTTCATCTATATTTTGTGCCCTTGGATTATAGCACTAGTCAAGGAAGAAAGTCATTTAAAAATCAAATCATATCTTTAATTTATATGTTTTCTATGGAAAATGTTCAAATCTATGTTTTAAGACACCTATCCACTGCATGATTTTATGAGATTCAGTTGTAGACACCTAAAAATCCATTAGAAAATAAAGTATTTTTATTTTCTAAAAAATCCCTGATGACATCATCATTTGTTAATTAATTATTTATTTAATTAATTTATTTATTTTTATGTCATTAAATCCCTTTATCTTAATTAAAAATATTTAATTAAGAAATCCCTCCCAAAAATGTTTAAATCTTATTTAAACATAATTTCCCTATTTATTAATTATTTTAATTAATAAATTGACCAAAAATCCCAAAATAAATTATTTATTTATTTTTTGCCCAAAACTTGGCCAATTTTCTTAAGACCACTAACCTCTTCCAGAATCTTCTAATCCTTCTTTAATTTTGATTATAATCCCATCATTTCCTAATCCTAATCCCAACTCAAGAATATTTAATTAAGATTAAATATTAATCCTCAATTCCTAATTTACCCTAGGAAAACTCTAGACTCTTCTAGAACTTTCCTAATCCTTCCCTAAACCCATTTAGGGGAAATTACCTACTTTCCCTAAGCTAATCTAAGTCTCCTTTGACTCCTAGTCAAACCCTACCCCTAATGAGCCTCAAACTCATTAAAGCTTTTGAGATAAATAAAACTTTATTTATTTCCTAAATTCTATATTTATCCTTAGAAAGCCTAGATTTTTCTAGAAAGTCTTTATCCTCATCCAAAGCCTAGACTCTTCTAGAAAGTCTTCATCCTTATCCCTTTGACTCCTAGTCAAACCCTACCCCTAATGAGCCTCAAACTCATTAAAGCCTTTGAGATAAATAAAACTTTATTTATTTCCTAAATTTCATATTTATCCTTAGAAAGCCTAGACTTTTCTAGAAAGTCTTTATCATCATCCAAAGCCTAGACTCTTCTAGAAAGTCTTCATCCTTATCCCCTTGACTCCAACTCTAACCTTACCCCAAACTCTAACCTATCCTCTTAACCCAAACCTTTCCAAAAGCCTATAAATACTCTCATTTCTAAGAGCAAATGCATCCACTTTTATTTTCAAGTAATAGTAATCTTATAATGCCATTTTCATGTTAGATCATAGCTTAAAATCAACTAATTGTTAGATTTTTTTATTTTCTTCAAGCTTTCTAGCACATCATAGCTTAGCAATAATGGATTAACATAGTTTCTTTCATTGTTTTGCATAGCATATAGCATCATCCTCACACTTCATTTGGGTTAAAATAAATCTTAGCATAATCATATTTGCATCAAATCTACATTAAAGCATTCTTGAGTTCTTGAGGCCTTAGGGGCAATTTTGGGTGTTCTACCCAATATTGTGCCATTTTTGGGGTTTTCATGAATTTCAATCCATCTTAATATGCATTAGAATATTCTCCAAGTGCTTAGAGAGCACACCCACATCCCATAAGCAAGAGAAAATCAAACAGTGCTTAGGTGCACCTATTTAGGATCTATCTGAGGTGGCTTAGCTTAGAGTTTATTTGTTTTGGATTGATTTCATGCTAGATTAAAATCTAAATATTTGTTTGGTTTGAAGCTTTCAAAACAGGTATCCTCAAAAGCCTTGTCTACATTCTGGCACGCCTGGTGGGACCCACTTCATGGGTCTTTTGACAACATCTCATCCATTTTGGAGTTTTTGCTAAATTTTGAAGCTTGAAGGTGGAGGGAGCTTGTGGAAATATTCTTCCTCTTCTTAGTCTTATCATTCTTCCATTCTATCTACTCCTTCTACTTCTTAAGAGATTTTGGCATATTCTCCTATTTAAAATCCATAACGAGGCACTTCCACAAAAAACCTTGTAACTTTTGCATACGAACTCTGTTTTTGTTGATTCAAAAAATATTGGAAAGCTGTTTCAGAGATCTATAATAATATATAGGAAAGAAAGCTCAGATCAGGGGTGACAACAAAATCATTTCAATTTGGGGTAAAAATGAACAAAATAAAGGCATAAACATCTTATTTTAGTGCTTAAAATGAATCCCCAAATCATTCTTAAATGCATTAAAGACTAAAAATTTGCAAAAATCTTCTAAACAAATGAAACTAAATCAATCAATCATTTGCATCCTTGAAACATCAAGGTTTTAGATGCATTCATGCAAAGTTAGGAACACTTCATTTTTGGAAACTTCAAAAGAACTTCAAGTTTCCATTTCAAAAGGTTCAAAATCAACACTAAGTGCACACAAAATTCTAAATCAAACTCAAAGCATCAATCAAGGATAAAATGAACTTCATTTACAAATATTTTAAAGTTCTTTTAAAATCTCATGCAAACTAAGAGTCCTAAATGGTTGCCAAAACTGTACTAAAAGCTTTGTTATTTGTTCCAAACAAATGTCTTGTTACAAAATCTTGAATGTTTCCTAGGTTTTTCATGCATCAAAACAATCTAAGAATATCATTTTTGGGCTTAAAACATGCAAACTAGAACAAAAAATCTTGAATGAAAACCAAAGTCCAAAGAGTCATTTTTACTTTGAGTCAAAAACAATCTTGAATGATCTAAATTGGAAAGAAAAGCATCCCTATTCCTTCCTCTTTGAATTTTAGTTCAAAAAAAAAACTCAATCTTGAATGATCTAAGGATAAAACAAAGCTCTTTTCAAAGTTCTAAATCAACACGCCAATCTCAATCTTGAATGCTCAAAGAAAGAACTTGCAATCGCTCAAACGCTTACTTTTTGGAGAAAGAACAAATCAAATCTTAAACACTTGTGTCTTCAAAATTTTCAATTCAATCACACTTAATCAATTTTGGGAAAAGAACAACTTGCTTGATGTGCATCTAGGAGCTTTATCTTTTTGCAAATCCTTGTTAAAGTAAGCAATGTAGAACATTTGAACTTGGACAAGTTCACTTGTTTTACTTTTAGCGAGGCCTGTCCGAGGAGAAAAGAACTTCCTCCTTAAAGAACGACCTCAAACCGGTATCCCCCCCGGCTGGTATATAAATAAAGTGAAGGCAAAAAGTAGTCACTTATATCTCCTAATCCACAGGCATTTTGTGCCAAATGCAAATGTCTGGGGACAGGTAAATATTCCTCCCCCAGCATTGTTGGCTAGGCTCTTAAGTGAGTCACAGGTGGTCAGCATAACCGGGTATGGAGACTCCACGAAACTATTAAAAACTTGATAAAATAGAGGCTACCCTATCTACATCTGAAAGTATCAAAATCCTTGTGCAAGGACCGATTCCAAGGGGTTTACCAGGTCGCCTCAAGATTACTCACCATTTGTATTCCCTTCTAGGGGGTACCAAGCTATGGGCAAGTGATTTTGATACTCACCTTCCTTAGGTAGATCTGTTTGAAGTGCTTGACAGTCAATACTCCATGAAAACATTGTTCAAATATACACTTTCAAAGCTTTATCAAAGTCAATTATCTTTTTTGTATCCCGCAGGGTTGCTTTGTCCCTTGTGGAGATTGCTTTTCCAAAAGTCTTGTTTGTCTATCCTTTGCCATTGGAAAACATTGAATCAACTTACCAACTTGGTACTCAAAAAAAAAAATCTTGCAGGAATCAGATATCCAAAGAACCTTTTGTCTCAAACCAAACTTATCAGAATTTCCTTGAGTTATGCCCAATTTGATCAAACATCCAAAAGCTAAGTTACCCAAATCCAAAGATTATCAAGAGAAGAAAGTTGCAGAAAGAAACCTTAAAAAGCCATCAATCCTCTATCCAAGCAACCCAAGCAGAAGAAAAATATCAAGAAAGGCTTGATAATATTGGCTATAATGCAAGAGTCAAATAGTTTGCCTACTGATTTCGAGTGAACCATCGTTACATCAACCTTGAAAGAGAAGATTAGCTAGATCCATTGCATGTCCCATTTTACCTTCAGATCTCAAAAACCTATCTTGGCAGTCCTTCATCCTAGTTTCATCCCACATCATCACCAAACCTTATTTGCATCCTAGAAACCTTCTTAGTTGCATACACCATCATCTTCCTAGTAGCATCATAGATCGTCCATTCCAGTTGCATTTGCATCATCCTTTTAGAAAGAACATTGTTCCATCATCCTTCACCATCTTTCCATCAATAATCCACAATCAGAATCCCAAATCCTTGATCCAAATCCAGCATCCATTATCCAAAATAGAATCCACCATCCTTTGCACCAAATCTAGAGATCCAAATCCACAAGCACTTAGTGTTCAAAACCTTTGAGTTGTTTCCATCCCTTATCCTAAATATCATCCCCTTTTTGACAGAGCACTGTCTAAAGGAAATCCAACTTGTCCTTGCATAGCCTCATCATCTCGAGCAAGAGATTGGCTTGTATTGATAAGAATCTAGTTGACTGAAGATCATTAGTCTATCCTAGGTTGGCCAAATCCTACCACTGATCCTCCATCGGGAAAAACAATAGCTCATTGTTGACACTTAGTAATCTTCCACCAGCATCCCACCAATCCTCCACCCAATTTTGACCCAAACTAGAGCATCCCATCAAGCCTCCATTATCGCCAAGCTTTTTTTTACCAATCTGTCACCATCTCCCATCAATCTTCCACCATCCTTAATCCAAATCCAAGCATTTCACCAATCCTTGCATTGCATTATAGAAATTCATCATCCTTAGAAGTTCCTTAAGCTTGCATCCATCATCCTTTAGAGTCTTTTAGGAAACATCTTGCATCCATCTAAGCATCTGCATCTCCATGCCTGTCGAGACAAGATCTGGATCTAGAAAAAGAAGGAACATGAATCCTTATCCAATCACCAGTTCATCTGATCCCAACATTTTTACCAGTGCAATGATAGCCTATGATCCCCAAATACAAACTGGAAATACATGGGATGATCCCAATATCCCCTCAGCTCCTCTGGTAATAGAATCATTTGTGAATCATCCAGAGAATCCACCACTAGTCAATACACTCATGGCCCAAAACCAACAAAGCATGTTCACTAACTTTGCACAAGCGTAGACTTCCATTCTGCCATATCTCCATCCTCGCATTCCCATAAGCACTATCCAAATCCTAGCACAAGTATACTCTCCATTCATCCAACCATTCCTTGATCCAAACTTGCAAACATCTCAAGCAACCTCCATCATTCCTCTTCTTTTGCAAGGAAGCTTCACCAATCCTGTAACACAAGCTATAACACCATCTGCTCCATTCCCTATCATAGGTACTTCATCATCCACCATGGCTGCTCAAGCTCTTGCACAAATCCAATGCTTGTCCCATAATCAACTCCCACCTCTCACACAAACCTTTACACAAGCAGTTTTGCCATCTTCCATAAGCCAAACAACACCTTTCACTCCAGGAGGGATGCAATCATCCTTCCCCTTCACTTCACAAGCTTCCACATCCACACCTTTTACAACAGGAGGGACGCAATCATCTTTCCCTTTCACTCCACAAGCTTCCGCATCCATACCATCTTTTCCAGGGTCAACACAATCATTTCCCTCTTTCTCCCAACAAGCCTCCACATCAGCGTCATCTATTCTAGGGGTAGTGCAACCACTCCCCTTTCATACCCAACAATCTTCCGCATCAACATCACCCTTTTTATGGGGAACACAAATGTTCTCTTCATTTCCCCCCAACAAACATCTACCCAGGCACAAGCCCAGCAAAATGCCTTCACCACAGGAATGCCTTCCATGGGTTTTTCAAATCCACCATTCATGCCCCCAACTCCCATCGCATCTACCTTCCTATCATCTGCTACAACACAAATCCCACCTCACATTGGTCCTCATTGAGGTCTCACTCAAGAAGACATGAAATCCTTTGGAATACCAGCTCACTCTCCTACATCCGTATTTGCAAACCAACAAGCCACCTTCTCGCAAGTAGCACAACAACAACCATCTCAACCTCCACCAACCTTATCCTTTATGAGCTATCCATTCCCAACACCCAGTGCTTTTCAACAAGTTCCTCCACCTTAGCAACAAATTTCATCCCATTTCGCAAGTTATCTTGCCTAGTCACCCTTTGCTTCGGGCTTCCCTACATAAGTTCCACCCTTAAGCAATATGGGAATGCACCCAACTTATATCAGTCAACCACAAAGCCAAGTTCAGAAAGGACCAGCTTACTAACAAGCTACATCATTCCACCAGCCACCCCCACAGCAACCATACTTCCAGTCACAGCAACAAACCCCCATCATTCCCCAACAGCAACAAGTTTCCCCCTATCAGTCACAGTAGCAAGTCCCAGTCATCCCACAACACCAGCAAGTAGTCTCATATCCACCACCACAATATCCCCCTATGCTACACCAACAATATCCCCAGTAAACATCACTCCAAAATCCACTCCAATCTACCTATCCTGCTGGGCCATCTCCATATCCCACTCAACAGTACCCACCTCAAATAGGATTACCCGCTCAAACACCAATCAATGCTGAGTGGGAAGCCATGAAGAATGCTCTTAAAGAGCTTCAAACTGGTACTGAGAACAAAACTTACAAGTTTGAGGAGGTGTGTCCTTATCTGTTTGACCGGTCCATTGCCGCTATACCTTTCCCCAAGCACTTTGAGACACCTAAGTTTGATAAATATCGGGGGAAAGGAGATCCAGTCAATCATATTAAAGAATTCTATATGGCGTGCTAAGAAGTGGCTTACAGTGATAACTATCTCTTACGCTTATTTCCCAAAAGCTTGGGAGGAACCGCTGTTGAGTGGTTCTACAAAATACCATGTGGGACTATCACAACCTTTGCCGAACTTTCTAAGAAGTTCATTACCCACTATGCCCACAATGTTGAGAATGAGTTAACCTTGTTAGATCTCTGCAACTCAAAATAGAAAGATGGAGAAAGCCTAGCAGAATACTTGTAATGATGGCAAAACCTTACTACCAGGTTATCATACCAGCCGCCTGAAAAGCATTTGACCAAAATCTTTATTGATAATCTGCATCCTAAGCTATCCCATTTCATGAGGATGAATTATCTCCAAACCTATCAAGATATCAAGAGCAAGGGGATAGGTATTGAAAAGGCCCTCCTAGATGAAGGCATAATCCGACACTTCAAAAATGATGCCCAAAAACCCAGCAATGATAAATCCCATTACTAGAATCGTAACAAAAATGTTGTTACTAATGGAGCCACTGATACCAAGCATGTCCAATTTTTTGTGGCTAGTCCTTCGTCAACTCCTGCATACCAACAACAACAAGCACCCATCCATCAGCAACCTCCTCAAGTCCATCAGCAACCCACGCAACAATATCATTCTCAGAATAATTAGCAGAATTATCAGCAACCAGCCCATCAAGCTTATCAAGGTAATCCAAACAATCAAGTCAATGCCGTCAATATTGCTCCCAAGCAGAACAAACCCAGAGCTCAAAATTATCCAAAGAAGACCTTCACACCACTGGGTGAACCTTTGGATGTTATATTTCATCGAATGGCCAAGGCCAACTTGATTACATATCCACCAATTCAGCCAGTTGATGATACCACTCCCAAGCCTGATTGGTACAAAGATCATGAGTACTATGATTATCATCATGTCAAAGGACACACTACTTTGAAGTGTATGAGACTCAAAAACTATATCCAAGATCTCATTGATCAAAAATAAATTCAAGTAGATGCACCTGGTCAAGCCTCGCCAAATGCCAATTTACAAATCTATCAGAATGTGTTTCCACAACATAATGCTGGGAAGAACCAAGCTAATACCAATCATCCCCAGAATCATGGTAAAGGAAAGCAAGAAGATCACACTACTGCCTACATCAATTCTGATAAATTTGTTGGATGTATAACCCAAGTTGAGCCCACAGTCAATACCATCCATGTCAGAGGAGTGGATCGTCAATGTGCTGTTACTACCTGTAGAGGTCGGATCACTGTTGCTGGTGCCCATCCAAGGCCAGTACACAATGCACACAATGCACAATATAACCTCATAGAACATCTTGGGAATACACCAGCCCAAATATCCATCTTGGACCTTCTCCACACTTCACCTCTCCATCAGGAGATCCTTGACCAAGCCCTCAAAGAAGGACATGTCCCCACAAACATTAACACCACCCAGTTTGCGACCCTTGTCGGACATTTATCTACAGACTATGCTTTATCCTTCAAAACATCTGACATGCCAGATGTTGCACCTGACCATACTCTCCCTCTCCGCCTTGCCATCATGGTCAGAGACTTTTCCATCAAACGAGTCTTAATAGATAATGGCTCAGCCCTAAACTTATGTACTTTGAAATTCATTCAACAAATTGGGTTCACACAAACCAATATAGCACATGAAGTAATCACTATCAAAGCCTATGACAACTTGGAGTGTACCTCTGAAGGTACTATTACTCTGCTTATTCAGCTAGGCCCAACAACAGAAGATACTATTTGCCATGTTGTTGATCTTGACCTACCATTTAATATCCTCCTAGGCAGACCATGGATTCATTCCATCAAGGCTGTACCATCTACTTACCATCAGTGCATCAAATTTCTGCATCAAGGCACTAAGGTTACCATCCATGCTGACCCCCAACCCTTTGCATACTGTCATGCGATGGAAGCATCATTCCCTCCCTCCACTCATTGTCTTGGAACTAACATTGGTACTTCTATTGCCAGCTCATCTCGATCCCATTGCGATCCAGAAACCATTCTCACCTCCACCCTCTCTTCTATCAAGATCAATAACCAAGGTTGTGGTGAATATAGCCTACATGATGCATTTGTCGTATGGGCCCTCCTTCTTGATCCACATACTCAAGGGCGCCTGAGTCACAAAAGCAAGCCTAATGAAGAGCATCATGAAATCAAGAGAATGGGACCTATGACTTTTGAATCCCATGGCACATTAAATAGTCAAGAAATGGATCCTGACATTAATAGGTGGTTGTACAAAGATCCCCCACCACCCGACACTCAACTCCTTGGCTACTTCAAAGATAAATACCCACAATCGCACAAGTACACTACTAAGAAATGGAACTACCAAGGTGGTGGTCTAGGACCACAAGAAGGTGGAAGCAAAGACCCAATTACAGCATCCAAAAACCCACAACATTAGGGTCTTGGCTTTAATACCCCTCGCCTGCATATACAAGGGCCAAATACCACAACTAGTGGCACCAACATGACTAGCGTTCCCCTCTTGAATAGCCAAGATGACCTCGTAGAGACTGAAGACATCCCTAAAGAGAAAGAAATTAGATCCTATGATGATATCTTTGATGATGATACCCTCCTAAGGACTTCTGTCCTCCAACAACTTGCCATCAATCTCATAGAACTTCCCCTCATTCACCCTCAACTCATAAACTGGGACCAACCAAGCATTTCACATGTCGATGAGTTCCAAAGCATGGAAGCACTCCTAGAATTCATGGGGGCATCAGGCCCACACTCAGTTCAGGATTTAGAGTCAGCTCACATCTACAAGCTTGACCCAGAAGGATGCTTTGGAGAGGAGGCAAGCTTTAGCTGCAAAAGAGAAATAGAAATAGTAAAACATGAGTCCTTATGTGAAAACCCTTCCAGGGCACATTCTGATTCCAAAAAAGTAAAAATAAAGAGCATATCTTCTAGTGAAAACTTGGCAATTCAAGTGCTAGAAGATGAAGACTTGCCTCTTCCTCCCATCTAGGATTACAGACCTGAGTAGTCACCTATCATCATAGAAGAAACCAAGCCAGTCAACTTGGGTACAGAGGAATGTTCGAGGATCACCTACATTGCAGCCAACATGACAGAAGGTGAAGAAATGGCTTCCACTGCACTCCTTCAAGAAGCTAATACAAAATTTGCATGGTCATACGCACACATGCTTGGACTTGATCCTAAACTTGTTGTTCATCATCTAGCCAAAGACCCCAATGTCAAGCCAGTAAAGTAGAAGCTACACAAAATGCATCCCAAAGTAGCTCTATTGGTAAAATCAGAACTAGAAAAGCTCCTGGATGCAAAGATTATCAGAGCTATAGATTACTCAAATTGGATCTCCAACATGGTACCTGTCACAAAGCCTTCCGGTGACATCTGAATTTGTACAGATTTTAGGGACCTAAACAAGGCATGTCCTAAAGATGATTTCCCGCTACCTAACATAGACATGATCGTAGATCTTACAGCGGGCCATGAAATGTTGTCACTAATGGATGGTTTCTCTGGATACAGTCAGATTCATATAGCAAAAAAAGACCAACACAAAACAACATTCACCACTCCATGGGGTACCTTTTGCTATAACATGATGCCCTTTGGTCTAAAGAATGCAGCAGCCACATATCAGAGAGTGATGACAACAATCTTCCATGACATGATCCACAAGATCCTAGAGGACTATGTGGATGATATTCTTGCAAAATCAAAGACACACCATGAACACCTTGACATTCTTGAGAGTGTGTTTGATCACCTACAACACTATGGGTTACGGCTCAATCCAAAGAAATGTGTCTTTGGTGTTACATTTGGAAAGCTCCTAGGTATCATAGTATCACGACGAGGCATAGAGATTGACCCTAAAAAGGTCAAAGCAATAATAGAAATGCCTCCCCCAAGAACACTCAGATAGCTTAGAAGCCTATAAGGAAAGCTTCAATCAGTACGTCCGTTCATTTCTCAACTGGCAGACAAGTGCCAACCTTTCATGCATCTTTTATGCAAAGACACAAGCTTCAAATGGGATCCCATATGTCAGAGAAGCTTTGATAAGCTCAAGGAGTATCTAGCCAATTCTCTAATCCTAGTACCACTAGTTCTAGGACACCCTCTCATACTCTACATCTTAGCAACCACTACAGCACTGGGGGCACTCCTAGTTTAGCATGATGACGAAAACAAAGAGAGAGCCATCTACTACATTAGTCGAACTCTTATCGGCTATGAGCTTAATTACTCACCCATGGAAAAAGCATGCCTTGCAGTGGTCTTTGCCACTCAAAAGCTTAGACATTACATGCTCAATCACATAATCAAGCTCATTTCAAAGGTGGACCCCCTCAAATATCTACTATCAAAGACAACTCTCATAGGTCGTATGGAAAAATGGGTCATGATACTCAACGAGTTTGACATCCAGTACATAGATCGAAAAGAAATCAAAGGGAAAGTCATTGCTGATCAGTTAGCAGAAGCACCACTGGTGGATGCTTATCCACTAATCATGGAATTCCCTAATGAACACTTATGTATGATCGAAGAGCAGCCCATGTGGAAACTATACTTTGATGGCTCCTACACATCACATGGATCAGGGGCAGGAATCCTATTCATCACACCTCAAGGTGACTACATCCCAAAGTCATTCAAATTGGGATTTTCAGGTACCAACAACATTTTAGAATATGAGGCACTCATCTTAGGTCTCAAAACAGCCATTCAATGGAATATCACAGGACTACAAGTGTTTGGCGATTCACAGCTGATTATCAAGCAAGTCCTAGATGAATATCAGACAAAGGAAGACAAGCTTCTACCTTACAAAGAACTCGTGGATAGATTGAAAGAGCATTTCCTAAATCTAGAATTCACACAAATACCTAGACTTCAGAACAAAGCAGTAGATGCAATGGCAACTATTGGGTCCTTGTTAGAAATTCCACGTGATGCATCATAATATGAATTCTTAGTCGAGCAGCTACATACACCAGCTTATGAGAATGCCGATGCAGAAATCATGTGTGTCTTGGTTGGTCCCCAGTCCTCGTGGTACCACGACATCCATGCATATCTAAAGAATGGTATCATATCTCCCCATCTCACCAATAACCAATGCCAAAACCTTATTCATAGAGCTTCCCGCTACACTCTTGTAGCCAACACCCTTTATCGTTGAGGGTATCACAATATCCTCTCTAGGTGTTTAGATTCAAACGAGGCCATCCTGGCTTTACAAGAGGTCCACGCTGGAATTTGCGGTGCCCACACGAGTGGCATGGTTCTAGCTAAGCAGTTGCTTCGAGTTGGGTATTATTGGCCAACCATGGAACATGATACTTGTGAGTTTGTCAGAAAATGTTTACCATGTCAGCAGCATGAAAATTTGATTCATGCACCAGCACAAGATTTGCAGCCCATTGCGCCACCTTGGCCATTTTCATGTTGGGGCTTCGACCTTGTCAGCTTAATCACTCCCCTTTCCTCGGATGGACACAAGTACATAATAACTAACATAAAGTACTTCACCAAATGGGTTGAAGCGATTTCGCTCACCCTAACTACTAGTATCCAAATATCCAAGTTCATCCTTTACCACATCATTTGTCACTTTGGCATACCATCTACCATCTTCACTTACCATGGCACACCTTTTGAAAACCAGCATGTGGATGATCTGTGTGCTAGACTCCACATCCATCACCATTTCTCCAATCCATATTTCCCTCAAGGAAATGGCCAAGCTGAGGCAACCAATAAAACTATCTTGAAAATCCTCAAGAAGGTTGTCAATGATTCTGGTCGTGACTGGCATCTCCAAATCAATCCCTCCTTTTGGGCCTATCGTACTTCTTATCGCACTCCCACAGGCACCACCCCATATTCCCTTGTATATGGTGCCAAAGTCATTTTACCGATCAAGGTCGAGCTCCCATCATTGTGAGTCTCCATAAAAAACTACACCACTGATGAAGACTATCGTGTGGCCCATCTCACATAGCTAGACCTGTTAGATGAAAAGAGACAACAAGCCTATGATCACCTGGTTGCATACTAGAATCGACTCAAAAGGAATTATAACAAGAAGGTCCATCCCAAACAATTTCAGGTCAGTGACATGGTCCTCAAAGAAAATCAGAAAGTCCAAGCAAATAGAGAAAAGAAAGGCAAGTTTGAGCCTACTTGGTTGGGCCCCTATGTTGTCACAGCATGCTTCAGCTCTGGCGCTTATCAATTATCTACACCAGAAGGTGAGCCTTTGAATGATCCAATCAACATCATACATTTGAAGAGGTTCTATGCCTGAACTAGATCTACATATTCAGAAAATCCATAAAAATTGGAAAAAGTAGAAAAATATAAAAAAAGGAAAAAAAGGAAAAAAAAGGAAAAGAAAAACAATCGTCCAATGGTAAAAACTTGGCAATTCAAGCACCTTGGATAAGTATTTTGGTGAAAACCTGGCAAATAGGTGCCATACATAGTGAACTGAGTCGTTATCTATCAAATTTCCATCCCCCCATCACAACATCTCAATCCTTTTTCTACCATCCCCATCCCCATCCACCATCCCCCAACATTCCTCTTTTTCATGATCCTCACGCAAATCCACAATCCCACTTGTACCATATCTTGTACCCTATCTTGCCCATATCTTGCACATATCTTGTCCCATATCCTGTATAGCGTGATCCTTCCTATATATCCTGTATAGTGAGATCTTCCTATCCCCAATACTGAGCTTCTGTACATATCTGTTGTATCTTTTTTTCCCATCAATTGTACATATCCTCATGTCTTGTTGTACATAGTCCTTGTCAGTCCTGCAGCAGCCTTTGATCAGAACACTTTGTCCTACCCAGCCTTGTAATTCAGCAATATCAATTCTCGACTATTCTTGATCCCAGTGATTATTCTTTGACTGCATCATTTGCCAACGAACAACAACACTCATTCTCCCATCAATCAGTGGGTCCTTGAGGATGTATCCTTTCTCTTGTCAAACTTAATCTTCCACCACTCACACCCGGTCTGTGTTGATATATCCTTCCACACGTTCAGACCAATCTTCCCACCATTAATTCAATCAGTCACATCAAATCTCTCTCCTTGGCAAATGATGTCTTTTTGGAGTTCTCATTTTGGTCTTAGATTTTGTCCTTTGGATCTTGTTAATCTTTTACGGCTTCTCATTGTTCTCTACTCAAGGTCACCATGATCCTTTATATCATGGTGCACTATAAATGAGGATAATCTGGGGCAAGGTCTTTTGATCTTTTGCTTCTTACTGTGAGTCATTCATGTGTTTTTGGTTTCTTCAGCATCATTTCCACCATGCCTCCTCTGGGATTCATGCATGATGCTAGGGAAACCCTGTGTGTCTTTTTAGCATCAGTCCTATGCAACACTGGTGACAAGGCCTCGTGATCCCAATATCCTTGGCAGGTCTCTAGCATTGCTATATCAAACTAGGTTGTGCTCTCCCCACTTGCACTTGGAGCTTCCCCCAATCCCCTGCATCCTGCATCATATAGATTAATCTTGCATCTCTCATGTCACTGCATCCTACATTTTTCATTCCATCTCATCTTGCACTCACCCATCTTTGCTCTTGGAAGCTTGGTTATTTATCTCCCCTTCTTCCTAGGTCCTTCCTTTGTTTTCTTTCGAGAAAATTCCACAATGTTTACTCCTTGCGTTCTTTTCTCGAGGGGGCACAACCCCTTATTCCTCTAAATTCTAGCTTTGGGCATCTTATTTTCTTATCTTTGATGCCATGCCACTTGCGGCATCGCATCAAAGAGGGGCAAAATGTAGACACCTAAAAATCTTTAAGAAAATAAAGTATTTTTATTTTCTAAAAAATCCCTGATGATATCATCATTTGTTAATTAATTATTTATTTAATTAATTAATTAATTTTTATTTCATTAAATCCCTTTATCTTAATTAAAAATATTTAATTAAGAAATCCCTCCCAAAAATGTTTAAATCTTATTTAAACATTATTTCCCTATTTATTAATTATTTTAATTAATAAATTGACCAAAATTCCCAAAATAAATTATTTATTTATTTTTTGCCCAAAACTTGGCCAATTTTCTTAAGACCACTAACCTCTTCCAGAATCTTCTAATCCTTCTTTAATTTTGATTAAAGGCTAATCCCATCATTTCCTAATCCTAATCCCAACTCAAGAATATTTAATTAAGATTAAATATAAATCCTCAATTCCTAATTTACCCTAGAAAAACTCTAGACTCTTTTAAAACTTTTCTAATCCTTCCCTAAACCCATTTATGAGAAATTACCTACTTTCCCTAAGCTAATCTAAGTCTCATTTGACTCCTAGTCAAACCCTACCCCTAATGAGCCTCAAACTCATTAAAGCCTTTGAGATAAATAAAACTTTATTTATTTTCTAAATTTCATATTTATCTTTAGAAAGCCTAGATTTTTCTATAAAGTCTTTATCCTCATCCAAAGCCTAGACTCTTCTAGAAAGTCTTCATCCTTATCCCTTTGAATCCTAGTCAAACCCTACCCCTAATGAGCCTCAAACTCATTAAAGCCTTTGAGATAAATAAAACTTTATTTATTTCCTAAATTCCATATTTATCCTTAGAAAGCCTAGACTTTTCTAGAAAGTCTTTATCATCATCCAAAGCCTAGACTCTTCTAGAAAGTCTTCATCCTTATCCCCTTGACTCCAACTCTAACCTTACCCCAAACTCTAACCTATCCTCTTAACCCAAACCTTTCCAAAAGCCTATAAATACTCTCATTTCTAAGAGCAAATGCATCCACTTTTATTTTCAAGTAATAGTAATCTTATAATGCCATTTTCATGTTAGTTCATAGCTTAAAATCAACTAATTGTTAGATTTTTTTGTTTTCTTCAAGTTTTCTAGCACATCATAGCTTAGCAATAATGGATTAACATAGTTTCTTTCATTGTTTTGCATAGCATATAGCATCATCCTCACACTTCATTTGGGTTAAAAAAATCTTAGCATAATCATATTTGCATCAAATCTACATTAAAGCATTCTTGAGTTCTTGAGGCCTTAGGGGCAATTTTGGGTGTTCTACCCAATATTGTGTCATTTTTGAGGTTTTCATGAATCTCAATCCATCTTAATATGCATTAGAATATGCTCCAAGTTCTTAGAGGAGCGCACCCACATCCCCTAAGCAAGAGCAAATCAAATAGTGCTTGGGTGCACCTATTTAGGATCTATCTGAGGTGGCTTAGCTTAGAGTTTATTTGTTTTGGATTGATTTCATGCTAGATTAAAATCTAAATATTTGTTTGGTTTGAAGCTTTCAAAATAGGTATCCTCAAAAGCCTTGTCTACATCAGTAAATCAATAAGGTACACCCGCCTGATTCTATGCAGCTCAAAGTCGAAGGAGGATTCTCATCCTCAACAATGTTGTTATTTTCCTAGTAGATCTACAATTGGGCACAGAGAGTCAAAGGTATTAATTTCCAAATAGTAATCTACAAGAAAAAGTGACAACAAACCATTTGTAATCGAGTATACTAGCATCTATAAAAACCTACAATAACATAGAAAATATCAACCATGAAGAGATTATTAGTGAAATTAGTTTTCCCAATATCAAAAAGGGAAAGGAAACAAGACAATTACATACATAAATCAAAATATTGAAATAAAATAACATAAAAGAATATGTATAGCCATATCTCCTTTGTTTTTCTCTATCGCATATAATGTGGGCTCTTAGAATTGAACTCAAGATTGTGTCAACATAAGAATTCAAAGCAATTGTGGCTCACAAAATATGAGAAAAGACTCTCTACTTATAATGTTTTAGGGGTTTACACCAAGAATGCATGATTGAAGGGTTGATTGACTATGATTGAGGAGTTGAACTTAGAGTGAGTGAGAGTCTAACTCAGTTGATTTCTTGATTTAATAGGATTGATTGATCTATCAACAAATATATTGGAGAGATGACTTGAATGGATAGGTGAGATAATAGAATAGGCTGGTGAGTTAACTTATTGCATGGAGGAGTCAATTGAATGCATGGAGGAGTCAAATGATTACATGGATTTGAAGACTGATTTGATTGAAGACTTTAACTGATTATTGAGGGAGAAATTAATAAAGTGGATTAAATAGTTAGGAGAGGGAATTGTGGAACGAATAGGATGTTAGTATGAGTTAGCTTTGGAGGAATAAATTATGCTTAGATAAATAAAATAATTGTTTACTTGCACCTGTGACAATTGATAAATAAATAATTAATATTTATTTATGAGAGAAGAATAATTAGTTTAATTAAATAAATATAATTTATTTAATTTGTGAGTGGAATATGATTAAATTATTACATAAATGTAATAATTAGAAATTGGAAATATTAATTAAATATGGTTATTTAATTAATTAAATGACATAATAAATAATTAAATTATGTTTAATTATTTAATTAGTTTATAGATGAATAACTGATGAAATAATGATTAGACATTTAATAATTCAAGTAATTAATTAAAATTACTTAATTATAAAATTAAGGAGAAATGATTATTTTGACTTTAGAATATGCTAGCACAATTTATTGAATATTAAAGATTATTAAATAAGTTAAAGAGGAATGTTAGTAATGTCATTGCATTAGAGCAATAGCCCATTTTTAAATGTCTACAGTAACATACACAAATGTATGTTTACCCACAACTTAGTTGTCGTGTTTACTCTTTACAAACCATGAGAACATACATATTGATTTTATTTTGGAGGCTTTTCATGTAGCGAAATATAGGCATTGATAATTGAAGGATAATTTCATTTGATTCTTTGTTGCACCAAAACTATTATATGGGAGAGACCATCTAAAAGTTTCCTCGATGAAGATTATATATTATTTTTTCATGCTCATGAGTTCCTCTATTATTATAAATTGATACTCATTAATGTCTATTAAGTGATTAGACTAAGATCTATTCGATATCCAGTTAGAATGCAATACAAATAGAGAGCATCCTTAAGATATCAGTTATCATAATACTGCATGTACACATTGCCTTGCAAATACAATATATCAAGGATTATATAAATTTGATCAAGTGGGATAAGCTTTATGTAGAGTTTTTTAATAAGTATCCATTAAATTTTTGTTAATAATTTATGCAATAGCATTGAAACAAGAGAAGTTGAAACATTTGAAAATGTTTCATTTTAACTACTCTATTATTTGTTTCTTTATGATAATATTTATCAAAAACATTTCCCATGTTGTGTACTTTTATCCAAAAATATCAAAATGTAATATGCAATTATTACTAGGAATTTATTTTTTACAGATAACCACAGTATACGATAAGCTACAAAAGCTTATTCATATTTGATACTTAATCTAAAGATATTTTATATACTTAAATAGTTACTAGATTGAGTACAATATGCTATGTACTTAAGGTATTTTACCATTCTTATACATAAAAACTAATGTTTTCATTTCTCTTCCATAGACTAATACAAATCTTGAGCCTTATTTCTATAATCAATGTCAACCAACACACTCATAAGTATCTAGTGATTGTATTGTCACAACATCGTATAAAGACTAGATACAAAAGGATGTGCCAAGTCTCAAAACATAGTATTGCAATTATCATTAAATGATACTTATAACTCCATTTAGTCCATCTCTATTTAATTCTTTGAAAAATGTTATTTAATTGTTTTCCTAGGCTTGGTAGTCTCTCATTTCACATCTGGATTTTTTGAGAATCCATAATTGTTTTGTCTTTATTATAGCATTCAAGCTATGTTAGTTTAGTTAGTAGAAAAGATATACGTTGACATTGTATTCAGACTTTTTCTTTGTAGGCTTCTTTCTATATCAAGCTTTCTTGGATCTTGTAAATGTGCAATATTCAAGGTAAGTAATCCACTTGTAAACCATTACGAAATTTACAATTTTCCATACCTAGATAGGATCCTCTGCACTCACAATTTGGCCTTCCTTGTACATATGTAATATTCAAAGTAAATAATCAATTTTATCAATACTTCTAAAAGAATGATGCAATTATTGTTAATGAGAAAAAATTTATATACACGAATTGCCCTATTGCAGTTGTATTTATATTCTTCGCAAATGTCAAATTTTTTTACTAAGACTTCATAGTATGCTCTCACATATTGCTATATTTTTTTTGGTCTCTGAGATTGTTTCTCCTTTTTATGAAAACAAGGCTATGTCAGTTAACTTTATAGAAAGAGATACACATTGACACTATCTCTTCACTTTTACTATCTAGACTGCCCATTTCATCCAGATTTCTAAAAACTTGTACATATACAACACTCAAGGTAATAAATGTATTGTCAAAGCCTTGAGATATTTTTATTTTTGAATTCCTCAAAAAAGTCATCTGCATTTTACAATATGGTTCTCCTTCTCTATAGGGATTGGACCATGCCATATATAAGGGGAAGAATCTTGTATTTGTATTATTTAATATTTGTAATAACCCATTATAATTTTTATAATATACATTCTATATGTACCTAAACCATTCTCAATACAAAATCATTTTTCTTGCTCAATCAAATGACCAATATGCTACCAAAGAGATCTTCTAATACAAGGCATAAACCACAAAATTCAATTATAGTATAAATATAAAAATCAAATAGACAATCATAGATAATATCAATCGATGAAGCCCTTGACAATGTACATTTTTATTAAATTGATTCGTTCAACTTGAATGTTGGTGACTGGTTATTTCATACAATCCATGTTCTACTTAATTGTCAATATATGCCATGTGAACTTTGCAATGGTCTTATGGACCATTTCTTGCATTATCTACATAATAGTTGTGTTGTATCTTTATGATGTTTTGAACAGGAGCTACACCCATCAATACTCTACGATTTGCATAACGTGCATGACAAAACTACATATATATGTAGAATGGAGATTTCAACAACAAAAGCCAACACATATGGTAAGATCAGAATTTGGGCAATATAGTTTGTGTACAATGGATACTATAGTGGTTGAACATCCCCATATGTCTTTGGTCCTCAACACAGAAATAACATATTCTCATTTCAGTAAAGATACGTATCACCCTATAATATTGATTCTTTTTCATGATACTAATATAACAGCTAGACACTATGAGACAAACTTTTCAAGAGTAAGCACATGCAATGCACAACAATATATGCATCCATAATTATTTTTTGTACATTCTAATATTGTCAATTCCTGGGACATAACTGCTAAAGCATTTGGTAAAGTTGGCCTCTATCGGCTTGTTACATTTTCTACTATGTGTGGTGGAAGCTGGATGTTTACTTCTATAGCCTTCCTAGATGATAATAGGTTTGATGCAATAGTTGTATGATTATTTGTAGCTCAATCATTAGCTAATGCATTGAGAGTTAAAGAAAAATTTGCATTGGCATGCTTCAAGGTTTTTGAGAAACTTACTATGACACACAAAAATTATCTCTTTCCATTATGATTACTAATTTCTAATTTATGTAACAATATACATATGGAAATAAACTCGAAAACCAAATTCTGAAGTATATTACAATTGCACGAAAGAAAGATAAAATCATTAACTTAATTTTCTTCAAAAATGGCTTAGGCCATTGTCATTACAAGTCACTTCAAGCAAGCCAATAATTATATGCCAACATGCATAGAAAATAACCCATGCTGCCAGAAGTTATGAAAAATGAATTCTCAACAAATAACACAAACAATTTTTTTGCAATAATATTAAACAATTCAAAAATTGCAAAATTGTCCAACGTTAATTTGAATGTTTGTCACTCATTGCAATTATTAAAAGCAACAATATGTAATAAAGATATGAACCAAACAGACATGGAAACTAATCACGTGATTGGAAATAAAAAAGTACAAACCAAACACATCCATGTAAACAAGCTAAAAGGAATCTTTATTCTATAATCTAAGGTCAAGCCACCACCCTATTATACATGAACATATAAGTACACAAAACAATGAAACTGACAAATCTATTAGGATATACTTGTGAAGCATTAACAACACATCTACTCTATTGTGTACTCTCTGTGAGATGTTTTGTTTCCATAAAGATTTCTAAAAATCTAAGAATGCATTTTTTCATGGCCTTTCCTTTTCTTTGCATTCTAACCAATAGGAAAATAATTTTTATAGGCTAGTCCATTTACAAACAATGTATAAAAGCTACTACAATTGGCAAAGTCCCCACTTGTGTTTCTCCATGGAACATAAGACATAATAACCATATACATGTTGTCCATTACTTAACCAGTTTAGAAGAAATAATTATCTCCCTTTGTATTGATTTTGTGAAGATCATGCAACTAGGATAGAAAAGAGCACATTATGGCTTGGATGGTACAATTATCAATGTTCATGTGTATTTAAACAAAGTGCAAAAAGTATTTTCTAAATAGATAGACAAAACTAAAATATTAGCAATTAGATTAAAGGGAAAGTTACAATACAAAAATGCATATGTACAAGGCAATGTTAGGCCTTCTTGTGCAATAAATGCTTTAACAATGTTATCAAAGACACTACTATATACAAAAGAGAGTATCTTAATAAAAAAAGATTGGGAAACTCTATTCGCTAGCAAAAATGAATAGGATCATACAAAAATAATAAAAGAAACACATAAATGATGCTTTGACTGAACATGATGAAGAACCCATAAATGAATCACTTATCCACTAGTTTAATGACCCACATTCAATCAAATAACTTGATACAACCATCATTAAAATTATAACATCAAAACATTTCAAACCTCTTAGCATATTCCAAGATCCCTACTTAGAAGAAAATAAATCTATCAACACTCTTTTATGGCTCTGTACAACTAGAAGGCATTACAAAAAAAATCATATCAAAAAATAACAAAATGGGAGCTCATGGATAAATACAATGAATTGAAAATACATATAACAAATAATTTTTTTCAAAACCATTAAAATCATTATTCAACAAATGTCTTCACTAACATGGGTCTGCATACGGAAATCTTAGTTGAAAGGTAAAAAGTTGGTTGCAAAAGATGTGCACAGTCATGCAAATCTAGAAAAAATATTAAGATCTGCATTGGAGTTATATCTCTAAGGAGTATTCACACATCTCTTGACTATTTAGAAAATACCAAGAAAAATATATTTGTAATGATAAGACAACTAGGCCCCCCAACTTTCTTCATGACATTGACTAGTGTTGAGGACTTTTGGGAGCCATTATGCAAAGAATTGCAACATACATCTCAAATGAAATGAGCCAAAGACAATGAAACTATTAGATATTTCTGTGATATCTTGCATATATGTGCTCACATTGATGTTTTTGATTGATTTCAACATATTTCTTTATTTATCACAGTGTTCCCAGTTTGTTCATTGAATATTTTGAATCGGCATGGCTACTTTATTGTAGGTCAAATATTGCAACGTTACATATGTTTGAAGGTATGTTGGTATTTTATCTATTTTAACTTACATAGGTTTTCATTATGATTTGAGTGAGTTTCAGGTGATTTATCATAGACTAGTTCTTCTAGTTGTTTAGGAAGAGACAATGTTATAGTTTTTAGACCGGTATGTATCAGTTATGCAATATTCTTGGTTTCTAACTTGGTGACGAGTTTAGGACATCCATATGTGTCTCCTCATCTTGAATGGGTTTTTTATTTGGATAGTAGCAAGTTATTTTTCCTGAGTGATAGAGGTTAAAATTTGGTATTCTTGATTAACAGTGAAAACATAGTCATAAATTCTAAGACAGAGTTTTTTATGTTGTTGATATAGAATTTCATGTTGTTTGCTAATGTTTCTAGATTATTTCCTACTCATTTTTCTAGATCTCATTGGGATATGTGATCATATTTAGTCATTTTCTTGTGGTGTATTGATATTTTTATTTTCTTGGCCAACTTGGTGGTGTAGCACGTTGTGAAGGATCATGGCATGATTTGTTGATCTAGAGCATGTTTGAGGATGAAGATATAGGTCCTAGCTATGTCTTTACTAACATGTCTTGGATCACATTAATATTTGTATTGTAATTGATTAAGTATTTTTAATTGAGGTGTTAAGGTTGATTCCGGCCTTGTTTATATTTTCAAGGTTGATGAAATGTATTTAAAGATGTAATCAATTGTAATTGTGGAGTGAGAGTTTCAATGTACGTGTGTATTAGAGATTGTGTGAAGAGGTATGAGTGGAAACTATAATTGAGATAGAGATTTTTTGTACTTTATGGGAGTTGTATTAGCATATCATATATGCTATCAGTTAGTTCATAAATCAATGATTTTTTGTCCATAATGGATTGTAATCCATTTAGGGTTGTATCCCATGTTGTATTCTCAAGGTTGTTTCCCTTAGTTGTATTTCAGTAGTTAGATCTAGGCTGTAGGCCTGAATGCATGTGCATTCATATTTGTACCTTTTAAATGGGTTATTGTGCTAGTACATCACCTTCTAGGTTTGATCCCACCATGGTTTTTCCCTCAACTTTATTTCCAAGACAAAAATTATAGTGTTATATGTTCTTGTGATTTATGGTTTGATGCTTTAATGTTTATCATTCAGATCTAAGTTTTATGGTTAAGTGTTGGATTAAGTTTTAATATCATTAGACACAGCTGATTCAGCCTCCCTCCTCTCACTTGTGTGTGCTTCCTTGATCCTATAAATTGGTATTAGAGCTAAGTCCTCTTTTTGAATCTTGACCACTTTAGGAAATCGAGGATGGTAGCTTTTAAGAAGGAGAGTTTGAGATTTGAAGGAACAAACTATGTTATATGGAAGGGTTGGATGATCACACATTTGAGATGAATCAACAAAGATTAATGGGTAGTCACAAAGAAATATTATAAGCCTCTTATAGATCTATCTACTGCTACACCTGATGAAAATAAGGAATTTGAGTATAATATGAGACAAAAAGAAGCCTTTTTAGAATATTATCAAATATTGAATATATAGATGTTATAGAGTTAGAGACCGCACATGATATATGGATAAAATTGGAGACCTTACATAAAACTTGAGATACCTTTTTGAAGCAAGAGAAGATGTTGAAACTAAAAGGAAACTATGAATATTTGAAGATGAGTGACAAAGAAATTATTCAAGCCTATGTATAGAAGGTGATCGAGATTGTTTGGGGAATCATAAGTCTTGATGTAATATTAGAGGAAGATGAAATTGTTTCTAAGATACTGAGATCATTGCCTCTTTCTTATGATAACAAAGTTTTTGCAATTGAAGAAATCAGGACTGTGATTATTATGACAAGGGATGCATTGTTTTTTATGTTATTTTATTTTTAAATCATTAGATTTGGTGAGAATGTTCCTAAAATTGAATCTTTATTTAAATCTACTATCTCTACGGATAATTAGATGTAAGATTTTGGTGAAATTTCTTCTAAGTATGGATCTAGATATACTAAGGAATGGGAAAAAAATTTAATAGGAAAGAAAGATGGATGATCTAGAAGCCCTAATTGTAAAGAGAGTGCCTAAGGGAGAAAGTAACTATGAAGGTGTTGGTTCTTCTCCTTGCAGGACCAAACTTGAATCAAATGGTTGGGCTAGAAACACAGGTTAGGCACTCAAGCTTGACAAGAAAAACAAACCAATTGATGAGGATAGAGAGAAATCCTCCTTCTTCTTTGAGCTCCACATTCACTCAGGTAGATATTGCCTTATCTGCACATTCAAGACACCTCATGACAAACCAAAGGCCTGCAGATAGATTAATGTGGAATAGCAATCAATCTCCTATAGGTATCCTGTACCCCAATGATAGAAAGTCTCATGCAATAGCCCTACTTGCATGGAATGAGACCAAAAGCTAGAGACCTATACTAACAGCAAGAAAGGGAAAGGGTGGAACTGGATGGAAATGATTTGAATGGATAGAAGGGACCTCTGAGATACCCTAAGTCTCACATAGACCAGTGCCTTATCCAATGGGCCACAAAGTCAAATACAATATTGCAAGGGACAACTATGAAACAAGAAAATAATATACCCAATGTGTTGATGCCTGACATCAATCACACAGCATGACCAAACCTCAACTTAGCACCCACCTCTGTATTTAAGTATGTTATTATCCACTCAAAGGACTTTAACCCTCCCCTTAGAAGAGACCTATGAATTAGACAATACATTAACCAACATCCACTAGAAGACAAGCATGAAATATCCTTAACACCTCAGCTCATACATACATAAACACTAGCCTTGAACCAGTTACCTCTACGAAGATAACTCCACTTGCAAACACAGGCAATACAAGAAGACAAATCAAACACCCTTGATGCATGATCAATGAATTCAAAGCTCAAATGGAGATAGTTCAGTACAGTAAGAGTATATCATATCCTAATACATAAGAGAAATTTGTTACAAAATGCACTATGTTCTCTGAACCAACAATGGAGGAAGAACACCCTATATGCAGAGAGAAGAAGAAATCTGCATGACAGAACCTCTCACTAGAACCAAGAAGGAACTCTAACTAGAACCTTTTGAAAATCAGAAAAAACAACATATATACCCATGGTTACCTTGAAATCCCACACAAGTTAGGATGCAACAAGCTAAGGGTAACCATGGTTAGATTTTTCCATCAATTAGGCATTTCAAAATCTGATACAATTCGGAGGGAAAACACTAAGTCCTGAATGCAATTAACACTTGATATTCAATCATGAAAGAATCTGTGAAAGGCACTGAAGATCAATCAAAATTCTACAAAATTCAAACTAGAAGCAACCCTGCAACTGCCTTTGGTACATTTCATTTATTCCCCTATGGCAAGACACTCCTCTCTGTAATCATCACACACGCTGGAGCACACTGGAGCGGCAGAGAAGATCATTTTCACCAACTCAAGCCCTTCCTGTCATCAATTTTGGTCCCTTGTAGTCACTGGAAATGTCTCTGAGATTCAAATTCAAACTCCAACGGCTAAGTCTTGGCACCAGCAGCACATCGACGGTCCTGATTTGATCAGAGATCGGCAATTAAGTCCCGACTATAGATTTCTCATCTTCCTTGGGCCTCACAACTCTAACTCATCAGATACCCCAAGTCAACATTTCATGAACTGGCGACAAGGTAAAATCCCAGTTGCGAAATGAAAGGCCTAACTCCAGTTAGACCTCGCGAACACATGACTGCACATGTTGAAAATGCCACTTAAGTCATCTGGCAAATTGGCAACAAAGGAACTTTGGCTAATTCACGGAATACTTCCTGCATCTGCTAAAAACTCTAGCGACCCCATGACCACTCATTCGCCAAGTCACTAGACCAACTAGTGAACTGCCAAATCATCTTGCGAACCAGTGACAAGAAGGAAATTTATCGGCACCACTAGATCTTTATCTACTCCACCATTAACTCTGCAACCGTGACACATGATGCCACCTATCACCACACCCTAAACCTAGGCCTTCCATATGCCACATGTCATGCCATCACTCACTGCAACCACTGAGTCACCTCTGCCACAGGACCCATGCTCTGCAAGCCTTCAAAATTGAACGGCGGGTGCACGATCGCAAGGGGTCTGACATCTCCGATGAGATCATGCACCAACCACTAGATCTGCCACACCATCCTCTCCGCTGAATCACTCAGGCCCACTGCAAACAAAACCCTCAGCATCAAATCAGATGGTGGGTGCATGATCGCAAGGGAAATAATATTCCTTGTGATCGCACGCAAACCGTAGATTAAATTCATTAACATAAGCCCCATTGAGATACTACCACATCATCACACAGACCAATAGGAAGACACCACGTCACCACCTTTTAAAAGCTTGAAGACCTGGGCCCACCAAACAACCACAAACAAGCCCTAGGATATGTGGCATCCTATCACATGATCGCATAGCTCAGAAATGGGCTATGCGAACATGCGACCACCTGTAGACAGCTATCGTAACTGCCACCACCACCAGCACTGCACGGAGATAACACCACTACCCACTGGCCAATAGAGCACTGCCATCGCACCCAAAAGATGCCCCATCACCTACTAACAGGCCCCAAGGACACATGGCAAGTGGTCGCATGATCACATAGCCTGAAAATGGGCTATGTGATCATGCGACAGCCAATCACAGGCTGCCACATGTGCACTAGTAGGAACACAGCCCTCCCGCCAATGGGCCCCACACGTAAGGCAAGAACTGGTCCCATGGTCGCATGTCAGAAAACTTTGACATGCGATCATGCAACAACCAATCACCTTAGAGCATTTGCAAACCCGGGCCCACCACCGATCGCACCTGTGCAAATAGGAAATGATAGCAAACAGGAAACTAGTGCGAGGTTGAAAACATAATGTTTTCGATGAAAGAGGATCGAAAACACACAAAGTTTCTGACATGTCAACAAATAAGCGCACAAAGCAGGAAGCACAGGGTCAAAAACAACAAAGGCTGAAAACACACAAACCAAAAAAATCATGGACTTTCAGAAACACTGTGGGTTCCCGACACTGTGGCAAATTTTGAAATATTTCCAGTAGGCTTAGGACTTGAAAATCTTACTGGGTTTGGCGATTCAGCAAATGCAAATAGGACAGGAGCAAGGTGACACATTGAAGAACATAGGGCCGAGGGCACTTGACAAACACTTGTAGGGGAGAGGCCAATCTCATAAGATTTTTGTTATGACAGAAAATTGGCCTAACAGAAGGGAAGCTTCCTTTGAAATACTTTTCATTTAATAAGATTGGTCATTTTTCTTCTAGATGTCTTGAGAGAGTACTAAAGTATAAGCCTAGAAAGTTTCATCCTAAATATCATAATAAGTGTTATTTAGCTACTACTAAAGGTGCAAATGATGATGAATTTAAAAAGTGTGAGTATAAGAATGTGTTTATTACTATTAGAGATGAGAATCCTACTTTCTTGAATGAAGACAATTCCCTAGCTACACATGTTGAGATAAAAGATGAATGGGTAATAGATAGTAGTTGTTCACATCACATGACTAGAGATAAGAACAAATTTTTGAAATTGGAAAAGTATGATGGTGGTTTTTTTATATTTTGTGATAATACTCTCTGTATAATTAGATAAAGAGGTTTGATTAAACTTGATGGTAAGAATAACATTGATGATATTTTATATGTTGAGGGTTTTAAACATAACCTTTTGAGTATTGGATAGCTTGTTGATAAAGGTTACAACTTATAATTCAAGGATGGAAAGTGCATAATCATGGGAAGTTTTGGAAATGAGATTGCATTAGGTGCCAATTCTAGAGGTAATGTATTTCATTTAAATAGCACAAAGAATAGAAGGTTGATTTCTAAAATTGATTATAGATGTTTGTGGCACAAAAGGTTTTTTCATGTAAACTTTGATAATATTGTGAAGATAAGTACTACACATGTTGTAAGAGATTTACCTAGATTGTTGAAGTTTGCTAATGTGTTATGTAAGGAATACGTATTCTTCAAGTGGATTGTTAGATTTGGTGTATTTAGATTTATGTGGTCCTACTAAGACTACTAGTTACTATGGAGATAAATATTTCATGCCACTCATTAATGATTACTCAAAATGATGTGCGTTACATTTTTCAAGGACAAATATGAAGCATTTGATAAATTGAATATCTTTAGAGATATGGTTGAGAATGAGATAGGAATGAATTTGAAATGTTTGAGATTGGACAGAGGTGGAGAATTTACTTCAGGAGATTTTAATGCATACTATGAAGAGCATGGAATAAATAGATAGATGTCTGCTCTATGAACCCCATAGTAGAATGGAATTATAAAGCGAAAAACCAGATCTATCCTTCACACTACAAAGACTATGATGATGGAAGGAAATGTACCATAGATCCACTAGAGAGAAGTGGTTAGCACTGTAGTTTATATATTGAACCGAGTTTATCTATAAAGAAAGGTACTAGAAAGACACCCTGTAAAATTTGGTATGGTCATGTCTCTACAATGAATTATTTTAGAATTTTTGGAAGAAAATGTTATATTAAGAGAGATGAAGACAACTAAATTTTATCCTAGATGTGATGAGGGTATCTTTCTTGGTTATTCTAAAAAGAGAACTGCATGCAAGTGTTATAACAATAGGTTGGGAAATATAGTTGAAAGTGATAATTTGAAAGTGAATCAAAGTTATTAGAAATAGGCTAGATCTTGAAATTATAAATTAGATGATGAAGAAGGGAACCAGAATGCGAAAAAATAGAATTAGAACCATAATAAAAATAGATTGATAGAGAAAGCTGAGGAATTTTCAAATGAGGAAGAAGTGGAAATAGATGAGTGTGCTACAAAATATAATCTAAATACTTCAAGGTATGGAAGGATGAATCATTCAGAAAATCAAATTATTGATGATAGGAATCAAGGTGTTCTAACTAGAGGAAGACTTTCTAGAAATAGAGATGATTTTTTTTTAATTTCTAAATTTGAACCTAAGGATATTGATGAAGCATGCAAAGATGAAAGTTGGGTTAAGGAAATGAAAGAAGATTTAGATAAGATTGAAATGAACAAAACATGGATTCTAGTTCCTATACCTAACGATAATAATGTGATCGAAACTAAATGGTTGTTTAGGAAAAAGATAAATGAAGATGGTGAAGTAGTAAGGATTAAGCTAGACTTGATTACAAGGGATATTCACATATGGAAGGTACTGACTTTAAGGAGACCTTTTCTCCTATTTCTATAATTGAAGGTATTAGAATATTTTTCGCATATGCTACCTACAAATATTTTAAGGTATATCAGATGGATGTTAAGTCTACATTCTTGAATGGAGAGCTGGAAGAGGAACTTTATGTTGAGTATTCTGATGGTTTTCCTTTGACTAATTAAGGTGGCATAGTTTTCTAATTGAAGAAAGAATTGTATGGATTGAACAAGCACCGAGAGCCTGGTATGCAAGGTTAGAAAAATATTTGTTGAAGCTTAGTTTTAATAAAGGTATTGTTAACAATAATTTGTATTTCAAAATTAATCATGACAATAGCTTGATTGTTGAAGTATTGTGGATGATATCATTTTTGGTGGTGATGACAAGTTGAGAAAGGAATTTTCTGATGGGATGCAAAATGAATTTGAGATTTCTATGATAGGTGAGATGAAATTATTTCTTGGTGTACAAATTACTCATTCTAAAAAAGGGATTTGCATATCATAGTATAAGTATATGAGGGAGATTTTAAAGATATTTTGCATGGATGATTCAAAACTAATTGGTACTCTTATGGTTATTGGTTGTTAAGTTGACAAAGAGTGATGATTCTCCTATGCAAATAAAACAAGCTACAGATCAATGATCGGTATATTTCAATACTTAACACAGACTAGACTTGATATAAAAAATGTAGTTTATATTGTTGTGAGATTTCAAGCAGAACCGAAGGAATCAGATATTGCTTCTATTAAGAGGATATTAAGATATTTGAAAGGAATAGTTGACTATTGTTTATGGTTTGAAAAGGATGATGATTTTACACTGAGTTATTTTATTGGTGTGGATTGGGTAAGTAATGTGGATAATAGTAAAAGTACAAGTGGTAGAGCATTCTTCTTGGGAAAATGGTTTGTCTCTTAGTCCAGTATAAAGTAGAATTGTATATATCACAATATACTACTGAGGTTGAGCATGTTGTTGTTTTCTACTACACACAAGTAGTTTTGATGAAGAAAACATTAAAAGATATCAAAGTGAGTATTGATGATCCTATTAATATTTATTATGATAAATCAAGTGTTATTAGTATTTTAAAGAACCTTATATTACATTAAAAAAATAAATCATAACTCTATCAGATACCATTTCTTGAAAGATAAGGTGAGTAAAAAAGGAATTCATATTGGAATATATGTCTACTAAAGAGTAAATTGTAGGTATCTTCATGGAGCCCTTTCCAAAGTATACTTTTGAGTATCTTTGAGGTAAGATTGGGGTGATATCCCCTCGTGATCAAATTTAGAGATGCATGAATTTTTATTTGTCTAGTGATTCATAGAGATTATCATTACTCTGAATTGATGTTTTGGTGGCTACTACTAAGGGGGAGTATTTAGTCTTGTGAGGTATCTTATTTAATTTTTGGGAGAGATATTCAATTTCTTTTGTCCTCTTTGACTTAGTGAATATATGTTCCTTTTTCATTGATGTAAAAGGGGGAGAGATGGTCATTCAAAAAATAGTGTGGATATTAGAGGGAGATATTATTTTCTAGAACAAAAGATTTGGGGTAGAGACATATTATGGATATTATTGGTAGTACTATTGATATAGTTTCTTTGTGTATTGATTTGGTTTTTCACATCTTATATTTATATAAATTTCAAAGGGGGAGATTGTTGGATATTTCTAAGATATCATGCATATAAGTGTTAAGATTGATGTTTTTTCATTGATGTCAACATATTTCTTTATTTTTGACATTGTTCCTAGTTTGTTGAGTGAAGATTTTGGATCAGTATGCCTACTATATTGTAAATTAGATGTTGCCAAAATATAGATGGTTGAATGGATGTTTTTATTTGACCTATGTCAACATATAGAGGTTCAAATTATGATTTGAGTGAGTTTCAAATATTTATCAAAAGCTAGATTTTTTGGTTGTTTAGGAAGTCACAGTGTTGCAGCTTTTGGATTGGTTATGCAATATTATTTTTTAATAACCTAGTGGTTGGTTTAGGGAATGGATGTCTGTCCTTAGCTCAAATTATTCATGATTTGGATTATGCTATCAAGATATTTTTCCTAAGTGACAAAGGTTGATGTTTTTTATTCTCTATGAATAGTGTAGCCATAGTTATGAATTCTAAGACAGGATTGTTTATATTATTGATATTGAATTTCACATTTATTTTTTTATGTTTATAGATTGTGTTCTATTCATGTTTCCAGATCAAATTGGGATATGTGATCAGATTTAGTGATATGTCTGTGGTGTGTTTATATTCCTTTTATTCTTGGAAGACTTGGTGGATAACATATTTTGAAGGATCATGGTGTGATTTGGGGATCTAGAACATGTTCAAGGATGAATATTTGGGTCCTACCTATGTATTTTCTAACATGTATAAGATCACATTAATATTTTTACTTTAATTGATTAAGTATTTATAATCGAGGCATTAAGGTTGATGTTTACCTTGTTTATGTTTTTAAGGTTGATGAAATGTATTTAAAGATGTAATCAATTGTAATTGTGGGGTGAGAGTGTGGGTATATATGTGTGGATCATATATTATGTGAAGAGGTATGAGTGGAATCTATAATTGAGTTAGAGATTTATTGTACTTCATCAGATATATATTGGCATAACAGAGATTCTATCAATCAATTCATAAATTAGTGGATTGTTGGGCACAATATATTATAGTCCATTTGGGGATGTATCCCTTGTTGTAATCTTAGGGTTGTTTCCCTCTGTTGTATTTGAGAAGTGAGTTCTACGTTGTAATCCTGAATGCATGTGAATTCCCCTTTATACCTTTAACATGGTTATTGTGCTATTACATCATCTTTAGGGTTTGATCCCCACTGTGGTTTTTCCCTTAATGGGGTTTCCATGCTAAAAAATTTGGTGTTATATGTGTGCTTTTTGATTTAGTTCCTTAATGTTTATCATTTAGATCTAAGTTTTATGGTTAAGCATTAGATTAAGTTTTAAGATTATTGGACAAAACTAATTCACCCCCCACCCCCCCTTCTAAGTTATGTGTGTTTCCTTGTTTCTAACATAAAATCTAGAAGATAGAGACTTAGACTTTGAAATTAGGAAAAACCTAGTGATTTTTAGTTGATTCTTAAATTGTAGGATCAAACCATAGGTTATTTGGTAAAGCATCAGACTAATTTTTGTGATAGAGTTCCAGAATTGAGGGAACGAAGAATTCCATTTCATGTTATTGAAGATGCACCTATATATAGACATTGTAAAGGTAATGAAATGGAATACTTTATCAACAAGTACATTTCATGTGACTTTGCATTGCTCAATGCAAATCTTGTGAATGTGTAGACACGCCATCATACAAAAAATTATAAAAAGTATAAAACATCTGGTTGTTGATTTAGCTTCCCATTGTCTCCCATGAGAATAAAAACAATAGTAGGTCCCTTTCCAGTTACCAATACCATACTCAAAGATAAAGTAAGAAACTTCTTTGGGTAGCTAGAAAAGAAACACTACACAAAGGAGGATACATTTGACAATTTCTTGCACAAATTCCAAATAGATGAAGCAAATTAGATTTCAATGTTGCAAGCAGCATTGTCATAGAAAATTGTTCTTCTAAAATGGCACCCAACTAATATTTGGATAAATGCATTTACAAAAGAGGTGTCAACACTATGGTATGCAAATAAAGACACGTAATTTAAATTAGATGCATATGTTGGTGCATCTTATTGCAGTTCATACACGACCAAGAAAGATAGGACACTACCACTTGTATTTCACTAATTACGAGAATAATGCACTTATGCTTACAATGAGAAGGTGTAGTTCATATGAAAACTAGGTAATGCATTTCTCAAGTACCAAAAATGTCTATCTACCAGGCTATCCATATTGTTTTATCACAGCCATTATGTAGAAGTTCAAGGAAAACTATTTTCATCAATACTAAACCACTATCTAGAGAAGAATCTTGATGTTAAAAAGTCCTAAGCTATTAGTAAAAGAGAAATATGACTCTATAAACATCATGTATGCCTCTGCAACAAGAAAAATACACACAATATCTAAAATCTTTTGATATCCTATGACTAGAAGAATATGTGACATTTCACTCCAGCAACCCAACACAGACATAAAAAAGACAAAATGCATTAATCATATGCCATGTAAAATACAACTTGCATATTGATCATGAGAATTATTGTAGAGAAAATATTATGCTATATGTACCTTTCAAAATCAGTGATCAAATGTTGTTCCTTGGACATAAAATATGGAGTGTAGTATTTTATGCAAACAAAGTACAAATTTCAAATATTGAAAAAAAATGTTTATTGCACAAGTTGACAATAAATGGGGTGACATCAAGCTAGCCACAATACAAGCTAGCAATGGAAACTATGTAGCAATACACCTTGAAAATAAAATTAACCAAAATAAACAAGAACATGAAATAGATAATTATGACATCATGGTTGACCTAAAATATGTAAAGAATCTAAAATTCATATGCGACACTTGCAACTCATTATTCTCAAAAATAGCTCTTAGTAATGATGAATATTTTAACATGCAAAGATAATTGAATAGAGAAAAATAAACCATACTAAAAGATGTATTAATAACAAAGAGACACACACCCAAAAAATGATTCTACTTGTTTTTGCTAGGCAGATCCGGCACGTGCAAAAAATTCACAACAAAATTTCTCTTTGAACTAATGATACAAACCTATGGTAAGAAACTAGATAGTGACGCACTCAAAGATAAAGGCATTATTATGGCTTCTACCAGAAAATAAACATTCAATGCATGTGGGATGACCATACCATTTTCTATCCACCATACAATTCTACAAGAATACTACCTTTAGACTCGAACACGCTAGATAGCCTAAGCAAAAAACTAGACCTATTGCGAATTCTTCTTATTAACAAAGCTTCATTCATTAGCTCTTGAATGTTGTACAATACTGAAAAAATCCTTCATCAAATCAAACACATGCCAACAAAATTCTTTGTAAATATTAATATCATATTTCATAGCATGACTTATACCTGTATACACCTAAAAATGGTCATCTAGACTATTAGCCCTTTTGCTAAATCATCAATTACTTGTTCTTGATCAAATCCTAGTTCTATCATTTATTTGATTATTTTCTATGGGCTAACCATCTTATCCTAAGTTTTTATTTATTTAAAAGGAATTCCCTCCCCTTTTAATAAATAAAAAGCCCCCACTTTTCCTCTTATCCTAAGTTGCACAAATAAAGCATTATTCTTATTTTATAAAAAGGGAAAAAGCACTTTTTGTCTCATTTGGGCACAAAAGTCAACTCTTATTTTCTCATTGGAGGATACTTGTGCACATGGATTTCTCCTCTTTGATGCTCCACCGTTGATTAAATCTTTTGCCTCTTAATCTCCATGGTCCATTTCTCCTCATTTCCTATAAAAGAAGAGCTCTCTTCTTCATTCTAGATCCCCAACTTTTTATGCTAATATTATGCTGCAAGTTTTCTAGGTACACTTTGGAGCTTTTGAAGATTTGGAGCATTCTTAGCATCTACATCTCATTCTTGCATTCTTAGCTTAGCTTCATATTTATGCTTTCTTAGATTAGCTTCATTTCTATGCTCTAGATTAGCTCACATAGATTAATTAGCTTGGGTTGTAACACTTGCATATTTCCTTTCATAGCTTAGCTTGCATTTCCATTTCTAGCATAGCATTGCATTGCATTTTCAATCTTGATTCTTGAGGATATTGGCATTCTTGCCCTTGTCTTCATTGAATCTCCCATTGCATGGTTTACTAGCAAGGTTATAGGCTAAATAGCTCTAGCTGAGAGCATTCTTAAAAACCCTTGCACTCCATGCCTAGGGAGCTATGGATCGATTTGTGAGGGCTCATTCTTGAGTTTCCTTGCATGTAATGATCCATAGAAGTGTGACACATTTATAGCACACAATACCAAGTACAACCTATATATGATTCTTGGATATTTGAACAACCAACAATAAATAATGAGAAAATGTCATACACATTTTGAACTAATAATGTTGTATGCTTCAAAATGTACATTGTAGTCAAACAAATAAATGAACATTACATCTCCATATTGAACTGTTATACACTAAGTTTGCACCCTTGTTTCAAGCTCTCATAGTCTTGATAACCTAGTATAACATGGGAATCATCTTCAGGTGTGGGACCCATGCTAACTGAGATGAGACCTTCAGGTTCTAGGCTGGTTTCTCTTGGATAATCACCTTAATTTTCTTCTAGACATGAAAGTAAAACTTTTGAGGGAAATGGATAGAAGGAATGCTTGGAAAGGGAAAAGACTTGAAAGAAAACTACCTACTAGGTGATACACCGAAATGGGGTATGAATTGCAGCATAGAGGGATGAGACCAATGAAGGACTTAGGTCTAGGAGATCACAACTCACTAAATAGGCTTGCATAAGTAATTCATAGGAGGGCCTGAACATAAGACACAACCTATGACCTGGAAGCAAACATTCACTTCTGCAACTCGGTGTAGGATTGAGACAAGATGGTCAGGGGGTTGAAGTATACCCACAAGAGCCTTCAAATCAAATCAAACACAGTAACACACACAATTATAGAAAATGAGAGGGATCAGGAACCCTAAATGTCACTGAAAACAAACATATACTTCAATTCACTAAGAGATAATTCAGACAAGGAGGCATAGGGACCGAGAAGATGTCACAAAATGCCTTTGCAATATCTAGATTATCAATGGGAGGTTACAAAATGTAGAAAAACCAGAGGGCAAAAATAATGCCACAAATAGCCTTCTAAGAAAGATATTTTTCTCTTTACAAAAACAATGTCAACTTTGAACTTCAAAAGCTCTAGAAATACAATATATACATCCCCTCTTGCACATAGGCAAGAGTCAAAACCTAACTAGGGTTACAAAATTAAACAATGATATCAAACCCTAGGGTACTGATCACCTATTATGAAAATCTCTGGGAACGTCGGTGATCAAATCATATCTTTCTTTGCATGTTGATCCTTCTAAATTCAAATCACCTATAGACACAACAACCTCGACCTACCAACCCACCTACAACTCCACCAAGCCATGAAGGCTCCAAATCTGATCATATTTCCCTGGAAGCAGTACTATTTGAATGATGGCACCAAAATCTCTAGCACCTCCCATCATGACAAAGGACCCTGCAATGCCAGCCAATAGTCATCTCCATCATCCTCACAACCACCACCATCTTGAGAAATCAATTCCTGAGCTACCTGACATCATGCATGGTCGAAAGAACACACAACCCTCGCAGAGACATTTGAATTTTCAAATATAATGGCTAGCGGAAAATTTTAAAATGTAACCGTTGATGAGAAACCCTTCCTGGTAGATGAATGGCTACAATGCACAAAAATATCTTTGAAAACCCATCTCTGACAATTCAAAGCCACCATGGAAGTCAGCGGCCAATCGAAAGCAAGCAAATCAGCACCTTTGACAACCATGGACCCACTACAATTGAGATTCCAATCTAACAGCGGGTGCATGATCTCATGGCCACTGAATATCCCTTTAGATCATGCATCAGCCACTGATCCCTTTTAACTATGACCCCACTGACACACGGGTCCACCTACAAATCCTCATCATCACTCGCAAATCAATCGCAAATCAGCATGTCAGCACACCTGGCAACACAGTCCCATGGATTTTCTCTTTACCTTGACCAATCAAAAGACAACATGTCACCCTGACCTAGCATTGGACCAACTGATAGGACCTGAACACCTGGCAGATCGAACGGTAGGCACATGATCACATGTGTCATAAAACCTCTTCGCGAAGATACGCCAGCCATCAATCTTCATCCTTCTTATGTCCTTGCAGAGATTCTGACACGGCCCCACTAACAAAACTTATTCATCTCTATGTGGACCAATAGAAGATGAGCACATCAACAAACGAGGACCCACCCATAAGGCTCTGACAACAAAATGAAATCATTAGTTGGTGCATGATCTCATGTGTTAGAAAAGCTCCTTCAAATCATGTGCTAGCCATTAGATCATCGTCGACTAACAACGACCGGGCCCACACTGACATGGCATCGAATCACAAGTCCCTAACCAATCAAAGGTGTATAACTCGAACAACGTGGCTGGACCCATTGATAGATGTACTCTACAAGTAGGAAGATCGATGGTCGTCACAAGATCTCATGGAATCTTCTGAGGCCATGAGATCATGCGATAATCGTCAGATGAAGAATCTTGACTTTAGCCGCTAAGCAGAGACCGCCAACTCAAAAGGTAACAGTTCGTGGGATCGCTAAATGTTAGAGCTTTGACCACCAGGAATCAGAGATTTGGTGACTGAAGGATTTAATTGTGCACATGCATTTTGGGGACTTAAGTGGTCGATAAAGTAACAACAAATTATAACAAGGCTTAGGGGTTTTTTGAGGGTTTGGCCTATAATAGCTAGTTTTATGAATTTTTTAAGGACTGTTCACCTAGCCAGGGACCTAAAAATAGTTGCAGAGACCAGGGGGAATAGATAAAGCCATGAAATTTTTTGGAGCTTCTCATAGGATTAAGGAGATGAAGGTCTGACATAAAAACCAAGGCCAAATTTGAATGCAAGGAAAATTAGGGCAACATTTTGGTGATTTCTGCTAGATGTCAGCTTGCTAGACATAGATCAGTGGCCTATAAACAATCCATTGGGCATGGGGTTACTATAGGAACACAAAACTTTGACAAAGACAAACTAGGACTAGAGAGACAAACTTGTGCACAGGCACTTCTTGAAAAGCAAGAAACTAACCTAGAAAATAGGGAAACAAAGCGGGAAACATATTTGCAAAATTTACAGAGAGGGATTAACCTCAAAGAAGGGCTTCAAGTGGAATCCATTTACTGTGATAGGCAAGGGAACTCCTTCAAGATTTGATAGTTGGAAAGCATTGGATCCCTTGCACTCTGTTATAACAAATGGTCCACCCCAAAATGAATCAAATTTGGTATGTCTTCCAAGCTTGTATCTGAACTTGTCCCACTTGAGAACTACATCTCCAACTTTGAAATTTCTGATCTTGGCTCTTTTATCAAAGTTTCTCTTTGTCTGAATTTGGTGGAACTCCATATCTTTCATGGATTTGTCTCTAATTTCCTCTAACTCCATCAACTGAGCATATCTGATCTGCAAAGGATCTCCTTCTTCAAATAGAACATATTGAGTAGCCAAGTCCAAAGCTGGTAATTCAACTAAGATAGACAAATTGGCCTCCTTGCCATACACTAGCATGAAGGGGGAATTACCAATGATCTTCTTTGGGGTAATTCTGTCTAACCATAATGCAGACCTGAGCTTAGTATGCCAATCCCTCTGATTATCTTGGAGAATATTCTTGATTATCCTAATCAAGTTCTTGTTTGTTGATTCTGCCAAGCCATTGCCCTGAGGGTAATAATTTGAACTGGTATTCAGATAAATGCCATTCTTGGCTGCCCACTCTAAGACTTTGAGGCCTGTGAATGTTAGTGCATTATCTGATATGATGGAATCAGGAGTGCCAAATCTATGAATTATGTCATCATAAAAACTCAACACAACATTCACATTGGCTTCTTTTAATGCAATTAATTCTATCCATTTGGTGAATTAATCAGTTGGAGTGATTATCCATTTATGGCCTGCACTAGATGGAGGATTGATCATGCCAATGAAGTCTATACCCCACTTCATGAAAGGTTTCTCTATTCTGACTGGTTGTAGGGGCAAGGCTGCAAGCCTTTCTTTTCCTACAAACATGGCACATTTGATGCATCCTCTAACATAATCATGACTATCCTTAAAGATAGATGGCCAATAGTATCTAGCACTCATGATTTTAAAAGCAATAGTCCTAGGAGAGAAATGACCTCCAGAAGGTCCATCATGAAACTCAAATAGAACATCTTCTATCTTTTCTAAATCAATGCATCTTAGGAGGACACCATTATGATCCTTTCTAAAAAGAATCTCATCTATCAGCATAAAAGGAACGGATTGTAATCTATAGTATCTTCTTTTTTCTAAATCCAAACCTACAGGACATTGTCTTGTCTTCAAGTAATGAATCATATTAGGCAACCAGCTTGTTTCCTTGGCTTGTTCTTCTGTAGAATGCACCACCAAAGATGCATCTATTTTCTCTAATTTCTTTGAACTTTCATCCCCTACCAAATGTTCACAAAGGCCTCTTCCTCTAACCAGATTGGTGGTTTGGATATCAATGTCATACTCCATCACCTCGGTGATCCAACCAGCTCTTTTCTCATTCAAGTCTTTGGAAAGAAAAAAAATCTTTGACACTTGGATGAGTAACTTTCAAGTGTACCTTGCTATGGGTCAACAAATATCTGAACTTTTTAAGGCTCTTTACCATAGCAAGTACATGTTTCTCTACAAAAGAGTATCTTTGTTCATACTCTTCTAAACCTTTGCTAAAGAAAGCAATGGGTTGCTCCAATCCATTTGAATTTTCTTGGCTCAACATTGCAGACATAGCATCATGACCTCCATAAGCATAAAGGATGAAATCCTTATTGAATTTTGGGTTCAAGAAGGTGGGAGCCTCTGTTAAGGCTTCTTTGATAGCTTGGAAGTTGGCTTTCCCTTCTTTGGTCCAACTAAAAGTTGAACTCTTCTTTAATGTGACTATCAAAGGCTTTAGTAAATTTGCAATGTTAGGCAAGAACCTCCTAACAAAATTTATCCTTCCTATGAAGGACTAGAGACTTTCTTGTGATGTGGTAGGGGTAGCTCTAAGATGGATGTAATTCTCTTAGGATCTACTATGATCCCTTCTTTGGATACTATATATCCCAAAAAATTTCCTTCATGAACTGCAAACACACATTTCTTAGGATTAAGAGATATCCCAAATTCTCTACACCTTCAAAAATCTTTCTCAAATGTTGGATGTGATCTACTGCATGTTTAGAATAGATAGTTATGTCATCCAAGTAGACCAGTACAAACTTGTACGTGAGGCTCTTAAAGGCCATATCCATTGTCTTTTGAAATGTAGCACCTGCATTTGACAAACCAAAGGGCATCTTTTGATAAGCCATGGTTCCCCAATAGGTTGTAAATGTAGTCTTATATTGATCCTCTTCATTAAATAGGATCTGATTGTATCCTGAATAGCCATCCAATAATGAAAATCTCTCAGATCTAGAGGCACATTGTAAGATATGTTCCATGGAGGGTAGTGGATGGCGGTCTTTTAATGAGGCCCTGTTAAGATCCCTGAAGTCAACACATAACCTCAGCTCCCCATTCTTCTTCCTGATAGGAACAAGGTTGGAAACCCAACTAGTATGCTTAATGGGGTAGATGATACCACTTTCTATCAATTTGAGTACTTCTTTATGCATGAGTGGCTCAAGCTTGGGATTAACAGGCCTTTGCTTCTACCTTACTGGTTTGGCATTCGGTTCTAATTCAATAGTGTGCTAAGCAAGTGTGGGATCAAAACCTTTAAGGTCCTCATACTACCATGCAAACACATCACTAAATTCTTTGAATAATTGGATGTAATCCTTCTTTTCCAAATTAGTGTTCACTTTTCCAAATTGTAAGCTCTTACCTGGCTCCAACTCTAATTCAAAACAATGTTCTTGTTGAACTACCAGGCCAGCTTTATTTTTCTTGACTTCATCATCCTTGTTGAAGACAACTTCCAAGGTAACAAGACCTCTAGGCATCTTATTGGACTTAAGTTGTATCACTTGATCACCATAGTTTTGTGATAGCCTATCTTGATTATACTTTGAGAAAACATCTTCTTCAAAGAAGAATTGTAGAATTTGTTCATCATTGTCAAACACCTGCCAATTGACATCATTATCAGGAATAGAAGGTCTGACAATCACTTTCACATGTTGTTGATCTATTTATTTTGAAACACTATTTGGAATGTCATACTGAGATCCAACAGTAGCTAACCTATCTGCATTTTGATTTAGCTCCCTAGGGATAGCAACAATATTGAAAGCACAAAAATCTTCAATTGAATCCCAAACTCTATGCTTGTATGCTCTCAAGGTGTCAATTTTGGTTGCACTTATCCCTCTTACTTGGCTGACAACTAACTCACTATCACCATAAACTTTTAAGGCCTTAAGCCCTCTTTTTCTAGCCCACTCTAGCCCATTGACTAGACTTTCATATTCTACTGTATTGCTAGTGCAGGAGAAACTGAATCTAAAGGTAGTATAATACCTTTCTCCTTTTGGGGACACTAGCATAGCACCACCACTAGAACCATGTCCACTTCTAGCTCCATCAAAAAATAGTTCCCAAACCTGATTGCTTTGATCCTCTAAATTAGTGTCTTCTTTGAGAAGGCTTGGCTCTATGGATCCACTTTCTTGTATCAAATAAATTCCCAAACCAAAATCCAAAACAAGATTTTCTTGGGCCTCTAAAGCTCTTTCATCTAGTAAAATATTAGGGATACTTTCTATCTTAGTGTCTGCTTCACTAATGGTTTGGAAGTCACTGTTATCAAATATAGGGAAATTTACATTGATGGTATTGGACACATATGGTTCTATATGGTGTGCTGCCAATGGTTCTGACTTAATGGTGACCTTGGTCCCATACCTTATATGAAATAGCATGTGAGACCAGTCAGAAGATAGGTAACCTCCTATCTTAGCTATAAACTCCCTTGACAAACATATGGAAAATAGAGCAGGGAGATCTATGATGTATATATCATGGAGGATGGAAAAATTAGGACTAGCATGTAGGATGAGACTAGTATCCTTAGCCACACCTATAGTATTGACTGAGGATCCATCAAGTTGTGTAACCTTCTTTTGAAAGGGTTCATATTTTAGTCCTAATTGGTCAACCACCTTCTTAGGCACTACAGTGCTAGTAGCTCCACTATCTACCATACAATTAAGTACTAAAGATTTTCCAATGATTAAAGATACATAAAAGGGAGGTGGCTTTGAGTTCCTACCTTGCATGGCATTGCCTTTGGAGTTGTGACTTGGAGCCTCCTTTTCTTGATCAGTGTTAACCAATACTAGCTTTACAACTTCTTTTTTAGGTCGAGGAGTTGCTACTCCTGTCGTGGCCTTCTTCAAAATTTTAGGTTGTCCTGGAAGAGCCAAAGAGTCCCACATGGACATGGTGACATTCACCTTCTTCATGTTGTCTACAATATTAAAAGGTTTCATAGTGTGTATTTTTTGTTGTGCCTTCACCATGATGGGCTCCACCTCTTTGAGAGTTTGACCCTCCTTGCTTGTGATGACATGAACCTCCTTAGGTGTGATGGGATTAGCTTGCTGCAGTAGCTCTGCAGATGTAGTGGCTTTGGCATTAGAATCTTCTCTCTCCATGTCTTGAGCTCTCCTTTTTGATCTTGTATAGGCAACAAAAGAAACTTCATCATTGGCTCTATTGAAGTCTGGTTTCTCTCAATTGAAAAGAGCAATCTCATTTTCTTGTGGTTCTTGTTGAGGAACTGACCCACTGGACGAAGCCTCTGATTGAGCTTGTGAGGCATTTTGAACCATTAGAGCTTGGTTCATCCATCCATTTGAACATGTAGCTTGATTATGAGGCTAATTACAAGGAAAAAACCATTCATTATCCATAGTCATATTATTTTGGCTAGGAACCATATCCCTCACTGGATTTGTACAATTGAGAGGTGCAGGGTTATATGGTTGGAATGGTCTTTGGTTAAAACTTTGCCTTTGTCCTTGATAGCCTCGTTGGTATGGTGGCCTATTTTGTTGATAAGGTTGCCCTTGATTCTGATATGATTGATTAGGACCTTGGCCTTGTGACTAAAATGGTGGTTTGATTCCTTGACCTTGCTTCTTTAGATTTGTTACTTCTTTAGTCAAGGTCTGCAACAAATTTTTCATCTCTTGTTGACTACTTTGTTGGCTATTCTTTATTTCTTGTAGCTCTTAAGAGAAACTAGTTGTTAGCTCTTGACCACTAGTACTAGCCTAAGGTGCTAATATGGTGGGGATAGGGGTAAATGGGGGTACTTGTGCAGGTGCAATGGGTTGAAGGCTAGGAAAGATGGGCATTGTTAGCCTTCTAGCAATCATGCCTACTTGGATTAGATAGTTTTCAGCCTTGACAGCTATGTCAAAAGCTTGGGGTAAGGAAGTACCACCCATAGATTGGATCATGATAGAAATTTGACCATTCAGACTTTGCAAGTAGTATAGGAAAGCATGGTCAGCTGATGGGCTTACAGAAACTAGAATTCTATTCCATGTTTTGAGGAATCTACTATTGTAATCTGTCATTTTCTCTTGAGGGTCTCCCTTAATGGTTGTTAATAGCTCAACTAGAGACAAGTTATCTAATTTATCCTCAAAATGCTTACTTAATGCATCCCCTAACTCATCCCATGAAGTAATGGAACCAACAGTTAGAGTTCTAAACCATTCAAGAGCCTTACCTTTTAGAGAGGCTGCTAATAATTTTGTGGCCACATTTTGTTGAGTAATATTGTGTATGCTAAAAATGGTGGTCACATGTCTTATGTGTTCAAAAGAAATTGTTTGCCCTTCACCTGTGAAATTAGGTACACTCTTCAATGCCACTAATGGCACATCATGATGTTGAGCAAAGGCTAATGGAGTCCCTTGGTTGAAGGTGCAAAGGCAAACTATCTAGCCATTGTAGGAGTTGGAATCTAAAGATTAACAACTATGTGAGTTGTATTTGTTGCTGGATTTGAATCCTCTTCTAGATCTCTGGTTAGAGATCTACCTCTTCTTCTAGAATGAAAGGGCAAAGGTCTCCTCTTTGAGGTATCAGGAGGTGTAGACTAAACTCTCCTTGAAGGGGATGTTCTTTGAGTTGGCCTACCTTTATGACTTCCCTTTGAGGGAAACTCTAAAAATTTAGTGGGTTTTGAGCTCCTAGTCTCAATCTTTCTCATAAACCTTAAACAAGGTTGGCTTGGATCTTCAAAATTAGTGGAGTCACTAGATATACTTGGTAGAACAACCTCTAAGGGTTTGTATTATGCAATCTGTATATCAGAGATAACATAATCTTCAAACAATAATTTCTTTTTAGTCCCACTGGGCGTGCCAAAATTGTTATACACTAAGTTTGCACCCTTGTTTCAAGCTCTTGTAGTCTTGATAATCTAGTATAACATGGGAATCATCTCCAGGTGTGGGACCTATGCTAACTGAGATGAGACCTCCAGATTCTAGGCTGGTTACTCTTGGATAATCACCTTAATTTTCTTCTAGACATGAAAGTAAAACTTTTGAGGGAAAGGGATAGAAGGAATGCTTGGAAAGGGAAAAGACTTGAAAGCAAACTACCTACTAGGTGATACACCAAAATGGGGTATGAATTGCAGCATAGACAGATGAGACCAATGAAGGACTTAGGTCTAGGAGATCACAACTCACTAAATAGGCTTGCATAAGTAATTCATAGGAGGGCTTGAACATAAGACACAACCTATGACCTGCAAGAAGACATTCACTTCTGCAACTTGGTGTAGGATTGAGACAAGATAGTCAGGGGGTTGAAGTATACCCACAAGAGCCTTCAAATCAAATCAAACGTAGTAACACACACAATTACAAAAAATGAGAGGGATTAGGAACCCTAAATGTCACTGAAAACAAACATATACTTCAATTCACTAAGAGATAATTTAGATAAGGAGGCATAGGGACCGAGAAGATGTCACAAAATACCTCTGCAATATCTAGATTATCAATGAGAGGTTACAAAATGTAGAAAAACCAGAGGGAAAAAATAATGCCACTGATAGCCTTCTAAGAAAGATATTTTTCTCTTTACAAAAAAAATGTCAACTCCAAACTTCAAAAGCTCTAGAAATACAATATATACATCCCCTCTTGCACGCAGGCAAGAGTCAAAACCTAACTAGGGTTACAAAATTAAACAATGATATCAAACCCTAGGGTATTGATCACCTATTATGAAAATCTCTAAGAACGCCGGTGATCAAATCATATCTTTCTTTGTGTGTTGATCCTTCTAAACTGAAATCACATGCAGACACAACAACCTCGACCTACCAACCCACCTGCAACTCCACAAATCCATGAAGGCTCCAAATCTGATCTTATTTCCCTAGAAGTGGTACTATTTGAATGATGGTGCCAAACTCTCTAGCACTTCCTGTCACAACAAAGGACCCCACAACACCAGCCAATAGTCATCTCCATCATCCTCACAACCACCACCATCCTAAGAAATCAATTCCTGAGCTAGCCGACATTGTGCATGGTCAAAAGAATGCAAAACCATCGCAGAGACATTTGAATTTTGAAATATAACTGCTAGTGGCAAATTTTAAAATGTAACCATCAATGAGAAACCCTTCCCGACAGATGAATGGCTATGATGCACCCAAAAATATCTTTGAAAACCCATCTCTGACAAGTCAAAGCCACTATGGAAGTCAATGACCAATCGGAAGTGAGAAAATCAGCACCTCTGACAACCATTGACCCACTGCAACTGAGATTTGAGTCTAACAATGGGTGCATGATCTCATGGCCACCAAATATCCCTTTAGATCATGTGCCAACCACTGATACCTTTTAACTGTGACCCCACTGACACATGGGTCCACCTACAAATCCTTATCATCACTCAGCAATCAATCGCAAACCAGCATGTCAGCACACCTGGCAATGCGGTCCCATAGATTTTCTCTTTACTTTGACCAATCAAAAGATGACATGTCACCCTTACCTAGCATTGGACCCATTGATAGGACCTAAACACCTAGCAGATCAAACGGTAGGCACAGATCGCATGTGTTAGAAAACCTCTTTGCAAAGATACGCCAGCCACTGATATTCATACTTCTAACATCCCTGCAGAGATTCTAACACGGCCCCACTGACAAATCTTAGTCATCACTATGTGGACCAATAGAAGATGAGCACATCAGAAAATGAGGATTCACCCATAAGGCTCTGACAACAAAATGAAATCGACAGTCGGTGCACGATCTCATGTGTCAGAAAAACTCCTTCAGATCATGCGCCAACTGTTAGATCATCATGAACTGACAACCACCGGGCATGCACTGACATGGCATCGAATCATAAGTCCCTGACCAATCAAAGGTGTACAGCTTGGACAACATAGCCGGACCCACTAATAGATGCACTCTATAGGTAGGAAGATCAATGGTCGTCGCAAGATCTCATGGAATCTTCTGAGACCATGAGATCATGCGACAACCGTCAGATGAAGAATCTTGACTTTAGCCGCTAAGCAGAGATCGCCAACTCAAAAGGTAACCGTTCACAGGATTGCTAAGTGTTAGAGCTTTGACCGCTAGGAATCATAGATTTGGTGACTGAAGGATTTAATTGCACACATGCATTTTGGGGACTTAAGTGGCCGATAAAGTAACAACAAATTATAACAAGGCTTAGGGCTTTTTTGAGGGTTTGGCCTATAATGGCTAATTTTATGAAATTTTTAAGGACTTTTCACCTAGCCAGGGACCTAAAAATAGTTGCAGAGACCAGGGGGAATAGATAAAGCCATAAAATTTTTTGGAGCTTCTCACAGGACTGAGGAGATGAAGGTCTAACATAAAAACCAAGGCCAAATTTGAATGGAAGGAAAATTAGGGCAACATGAACCATGCCAAGACTTCTCAAAAAACTGACCAAGACATCTCCTATCTCAAAAAAATATGTTTAAAGCCTCCTCCCAATAATCCAAGGTTCTCATACTTGTATCAGATAAATTTAGTCATTGATGAACACAATAAGAGAATGCTAAAACACATGTCTACTAAGGTCCATGTATTTAAATCCATTGATAAGAAAGACACTCCAATTGACAATGTTCATTTAAAAGTTGATAAATCATCACAACCTAGCATAATCTATGTCTTACACATAAATTTTGGTTGAACTAATTATTGGAAACCTAGACATACAAGATGGGCTAGTCAATGGTGCTAACAAAATTTTCCAAATGCACACAATTAACCAACCAAACATTGTTTGGATTCAATTAAATGACCCTACAATTGGAAAATTGTGACATCAAAAAATACATAGCCTATACACAAACTCTATTTCATTACGTGAGACACCAATAATGAAAATAGCCAAATAAGTCAAAAAAGTACAAAAATAGTTATAGTGACATAATTCCCTTTCCAACTAGCATGCGCATGAACTATCCAATGAGCATAAAGGCTGATAATGGATTCTCTTGCTTTTAGCTCCTATAAAGTCTACCAACATGGTCTTTCTTACACTACTTTGTCCCATGTATGGAACATTGACTCATTGTACTTGGTGCATAAATTGCAACATTAAAACTTTAAAATATGCCAAAAAATTGATAATAAAATACAATGTCTTTGAACCTTGGCACAATGGAAGGCTCAATACAATCTTTACTTGATACCATAAAACTATTTCATTATATTCTCTTTGAATACTTGAAGCTTTTCATTGCATGCACAAGAAATAGCACATGACCATGATTTGTATCAAGCAATTATACTTGATTTCTAAAATATAAGACACACAACTCATGAGCACTTCAAATTTCTCAATACAATATTCAATTGCTATACTTCATTGTCTATTCATGGGCTATTAACATGTTATACAAAAATAACTACTTTTCTAAAAACTGAGACTTTTGCAACAAAGCATCTAGCATCAATAACTATTGATCTTTTATATCTTGGAAATACTCTAGGCATCATGAACCTCTACATAATACCACGTGCACCCATTAAAGACCTTTTGAACCTAATAGAAAATATCACCAGCACACTATCACACAATGGTTCAAACTCATTGTTCTTGGAGACTTTAACATTGATATGTTACAATCCATAGAAACACAAACAATGGTTCTATAGTTCCTGCACGACCACAAACTATCTTTGATTTTTGAGAGACAAACAACACAAGATGGTAGTTTGTTGGATCAGATTTGGATATATAATATTGATATCTCTCTTGTGAAATTTACTATACTAGATACATATTGATTGGACCATCTTGCAATTTCCCTACAACTCCTATTATATCCCACATGGTAGAAATCAAATTAAACAACAAGAAAAAAGTAGGCTCAATTCTTTGATTATACATTCCAAAAGATAATTGTGTTGCTAATTCCTATAAAATTCCTCATGAACTTGTATTCTATTAGACATTTCTATAGGAAACATCAGACTAACACAATCTTCCATGTACATTACAACATGAGAGAAATACTTCAAATCCATAGATATGAAATCAATCCTTTTAACCATTACAATTTCTTTGATGTTATCTTCTCTAATTTAAAGGTATCTCTAATTGGATTATTTCTTCAATTTTTTTCTAGTTCTCCTTTCTCACCTTATAATTTCCTCACCTACCTAACAAAATAAGTTTTCAATGTACAATTATCTCCAAATATTTTAATATGACAACTCTTGATGATCCAAACATACCTATTGCAGTCAGTACATGTGTCTTAATTTTTAGTTATATTTACCATTCTTATAACTCTCTTCAGTACCTAGCTAAACAAGTTTCCAATGTAAATATTACCTCCAAATGATTCAACACAAAAAAATTCTAGCATCCAAACATACCCATTTCAAAAGGGGTGTATCTCTTCCTTACAATGATTCTTGAATACCAAAATTTATGAACCTGTTTGCACGAATAATTAGTTGCAACTATAGCATTGAATTTTTTATTGTTGTATAAGTCTTGTCTCTGTCATGAATAGTATCCATGACATATTTCTTAGTTTCTAATTCCAAACAAGTTTTCAATGTATAGATTATCTCCAAATGTTTTACTCTAGCGGCTCTTAACAATCCAAATATACCAATTACAGTCGATGTGTGCCTCTTACTTCTCAGTTACATTAATTGGTCTTATAATTCTCTTCAGTAACTACTAAACAAGTTTTAAATGTACATAATACCTCTAGATGATTCAACACACAAGTTTTTAGCATCCAAACATACCCACTACAAAAGGTGTGTGTCTCTTCCTTGCAATGATTCTTGATTACCAAAATTTATGAACCCATTTGCATGAACAATTAGCTGCAACTATAGCATTAAATTTTCTATTACTGTATAATTATCATCTCCATTATGAATAGTATCCACAATATATTTCTTAATTTATACTTCTAATTTAATACATTTCATAGTAACAACCTTTGCTAAGAATTGAACACAATAACAAGTACCCATTTTTCAGTTGATAATTGTAATTGTTACCCTAATTTTCATATCCATGCAAATTTGGCTAAAATCTATTCTAAAGTCTCTGTTTTACTTCTGCCAAGCATCTCTGAAAGTTTCATGGCCTCATGTTTTGTTTTCTAGCCTCTGCAATTTTTTCAAGTCCCTGGTCTGCAGGTCAAAATATTAAAAAAAGTAGCCGTTGTGTTGAAACCTTTTAAAATCCTCAAAAAATTGTAAGGCCTTGTTATGTTTCCTTGTTACTTTTTCGGCAACTTAAAATCCTCAATACCCATGTGCGCTTTAATCTCATTGGCTGGTCACAGGTTCTCTAAGTTTCTCGGCGGTTACTTTTTCCATTCAGCGACTTAGCGAATACAATGATTCTCATAATCGCTAAGTATTTCCCCGTCACCGTTTAACTTCTTGCAACCTAGCAACAGTTAGCTTTTCTCTAGTCGCGTATTCACATGAAAGTCTGGCGGTCACTTTAGTGGGGTCCCAATTATGAGGATCTAATGGTTGGTGTATCTTCACATAGGCCTTTGTCAGAGTTTGAGATCTTCAGACAACCGTTGATTTTCTTTGGTGACATAACTCTTCAAACAAGCGGGTCCACTGCAACATGTATACAAAAAATGGCTTTTTATTGGTCCACATGGTAGTGATTTGGTAGCATCTTAGTGGGACTAGGTTCTTCTGGCATTTAGAAGTCCTGATAGTTGTCAGAGGATCGATGGCCGGCGTATGTTCGCAAGGGCCATTGTCAGAGCTTGAGATCTTAAGACGACCATTAGATCTTCCATGTCTGCAGTGCTTTAGTGTGTCAATGGAACCGATGCCACCTCATCCAATTCAACAGCTTCTGATTGGTTGATATGTGTTGAGTCAGATTGTTTGTCAGTAGGGCCAGGTTATTTTAAGCGGTCGAAGGTTCTGACATCTCAAAGGATCCAACGGCTGGCGTATAATATCATAAGGTTTCTCTGACACATGAGATTATGCGTGGACCATTGATCTTACTTTATTTTTCCTAGGCTTGTAGGTGGGTCCTCATATGTTGAATTGCTTCAATTTGATTGGTCCACATAGCAATGACTTGGATGCCCCAGTGGGACTGTGTCAAAAAGTCTGCAGGGATATCAGAAGGATGAAGATCGACGGCTGGCGTATCTTCACGAAGGGATTTTTTGACACATGAGATTATGCACCAGTCATTAATTTTTCCAAGTGTTCAAGATTTGTCAGTGAGTCCAATGCTAGGTCAGGGTGATTTTCTGACTTCTTATTGGTCAAAGTGAAAGGAAAATTTGTGGGACCATATTGCCAGGTGTGCTGATATGTTTAAATGTGATTGGCTATCAAATGATGATGAGGCTTCACAGGTGGACTGATGTGTCAGTGGGGTCGCAGAAAGGTAAGGATCTAGCGACTGGAGTAAAAGTGTAAGGAATATTCTAGGGCTATAAGATCATGCGCCCGTCGTTAGATTGGAATCAGGTGATTGTGGGTCCATTGTCAGAGAACTACCGAGGTGTATGCCTGCAAAGTGGCCAGAGTGAATAAAAGATTGGCAAGTGGTGGGTCTGGGCCCAAGGTTTAAAAGAGTTCTTCGTGACTTAAAGAAGAGAAAAGTCAAGGTGGGTCCTCATGTTGATTTGCTCACATTTCATTGGCTTTTGACTTCCATGGTTGTCTTGACTTGTCAGAGGGGATTTTAAGTCATTTTTTCAACATATCATAGCCGTTCATCTGTGAGGAAGGGTTTCTCATCGACGGTCACATTTTAAAATGACCAGGCTAGCCGTTAACATTCAAATTTGAATTTTTGCACTAGTTTTGTGCTAGGGTTTTGCGTTCTTTCAGCCACGCACGATGTTAGTTAGCTCAAGAATTGATTTCTTAGGATGGTTATGATTGAGAGCAATGGAGATGACTATTGGCCGGCGTTACAGGGTACCATTTCATGTTGAAATTCTTAATGGGTTGGTACCACCTTTTTCCAGTGTTATTATTGAAAATACAGATATCTTCCAGATCAGATTTGGAGCCTTCATGACTTGGTGGAATTGCAGGTGGGTAGATGGATCGAGGTTGTTGTGTCTGTAGGTGAACTTAGTACAAGATGGATACATGCAAAAGAAGATATGATCTAATTGCCGGGTGTTCTCGGTGAATTTGATGATATCTTGTACTTTAGGGTTTGATACTTTTGTAAAATTTGTAACTCTGGCTAGGTCAGTTTTGAACTCCTTCCTGTGGGAGTGAGTGTGGTATTTATTGTTTTTTGTAGAGCCTTAGTGCTCGGAAGAGGTTCATTTGGTAAAGGAGAGAAGCCTGCTTTTGCAAGGAAGTCATCTTTTCTCAAAAATCTATCTATGGTATTTGTTCTACCCTCTGGTCTTCTACTCTTTGTATTCTCCCATTGATGATTAAGGCATTCTTGAGGTACTTGTGATATTTGTTCTATCTCTGTCTTCACTATCTTGATTATCTCTTATTGGATTGAAGTTTATGAATGCTATTAATGGAAATTGGGGTTCCTAGTCCCTCTCATTTTCTATGATTTTGTGTGTTACTGTGTTTGATCTGATTTAGATGTTTTGTGGGTATACTACAACCCCTAGCAGTCTTGTCTCATTCCTACACCTAGTTGCGAAAAAGGATGTTTGTTTGTAGGTCATAGGTTGAGTCTTTTGTTCAGATCCTCCTATGAAATACTTATTCAAGCCTATCTAGTGAGTTGTGACTTATTAGACCTAATTCCTCCATTGGTCTCATTCCCCTATACTGAGATCCAAACCCTAATTTTGGTGCATCACCTAGTAGGTAGCTTGCTTTCATGTTATTTCCCTTAAAAGCATTCCTTCTATCCCTTTCCCTCCAAAAGTTTTACTTTCATGTCAAGAAGCAAATTAAGGCGATTATACAAGAGGAACCAGCCTAGAACCTAGAGGTTTCATCTCAGTTAGTTTAGGTCCCACAACCTGGAGATGAATCCAATGTTATACTAGGTTATCAAGACCAAGAGAGCTTGAAACAAAGGGTGCAAACCTAGTGTATAACAAGAAGTTAGTCAAATTCAAAGATATGCTATCTCTGATATGTAGATTACATAGTGTAGGCTTTTGAAAGTCATTCTATCAAGTATATCTAGCAACTCCACTGGTTTTAAAGATCAAGGCTAATTTGTTCAAAGTTTTATGAGAAAGATTGAGACTAGAAGCTCAAAGCCTACCCAATTTTCAGAGTTTCCCTCAAGAAGAAGTCACAAAGGCAGGACAACTCAAAGGACATCCCCTGCAAGGAGAGTTCAATCTACACCTCTTGATACTTCAGAAAGGAGACCTCTTCCCTTTCATTCCAGAAGAAGAGGCAGATCTCTAAATAGAGATCTAGAGGAAGATTCCAATCAGGCAGCAAATACAACTCATATAGTTGTCAATCTTTAGATTCCAGCTCCTACAATGGCAAAAAAAGTTTGCTTTTGCACCATTCAACCAAGGCAGCCCATTGGCCTTTCCTCAACATCATGATGTGCCCTTGGTGGCACTTAAGAGTATACCTGATTTCATAGGTGAAGGGCAAACAACTACTTTTGAGCACATAAGAGATGTGACCACCATATGCAGCATACACAACATTACTCAAGAAGATGTGGCCACAAAGTTATTAGCAGCTTCTTTAAAAGGTAAGGCTCTAGAGTGGTTTAGAACCCTAACTGTTGGTTCTATTACTTCTTGGGATGAGTTAGGGGATGCATTAAGTAAACATTTTGAGGATAAGTCAGATAATTTATCTCTAGTTGAATAGTTGACAACTATTAAGAGAGACCCTCAAGAGAAAATGACATATTATAATAGTAGATTCCTTAAAACATGGAATAGAATCCCAGTCTATTAGTAAATAAATTTGTCTTTTCTATTCTTGATCTTAATTTGCTCTATCACCCTTTATGAAATTTCAAATCTTTACTAACAAATGAGTTAAACTTCAAATGTTTACTTCTCTGAATTGTGGTACAACTCCCAATAATATCTTAAATGAATATATTTTATAAAACCATGCATTACTAAAAATATTTAACTTTTAACTAGAAAGTTACTAAGGCTATGAGAAATCTTTCATCAATATGATTCGATCACTTATGATCAATAACAAGATATCACTATAAAGCTCACAGGTTTGAACTAACAAAAGCCATAGCTTTAAACTTTAATCTAATTCTGATTAACAAAATAAAATAACACAACTTAATCTAGGAAAAGATTTCATCCACTGAATAATACTCCAACAGAAGCCCACTCATAAACATAAACCAACAAATTTATATCAAATAAGTTTTTCATTGACTGGTAGAAAAGTCTTTTCAAATCAAGTTTTGCAAGAAACTTTAACTCTAAGCTATACTGTTCTATTACATTCTTCAAAAAAAACTAACCAAATCCTTTCGAAAGTTTTTCCTAGCCTTATATAGCCATCTGGTACAACTTATCAAAAATTAAGAATGTCAATGAAACTCCCAGAGTTTCAGATAAAACATAACTACTTTGCATGAAAATTGGAAAGGAACTGAAAACTAACACCCTAAGCAAATGATTTCCAAGGAAATCCACTATCTTCAGCTGAGCTGGATGATAAGGATTCAGTTTGGTGAGGCCCTAGATGTGCATGCTTGCTTCCACTCCTCATGTGCCATGGATGCACCAATTATCCTAGCGTGATATGGCAAACCGACAAGTGTGATCCGCTGCGCAAGTACCTTCCTGTCTTTGTAAATTTGTCCTAGGCTTTCCTTGTGAGACTCTAGGTGATCCACACAAGTGAAAAGCATAGCTTCAACATTCACCATGAAAGTTAGATCTTCTGTTGTTATTTCTTTACTATCTCTGATCATAGTTATCCCTGCTTCCCATTCCTGAATCATTTTGTCTGCCTTCTTCACGTTCTGAGTTTCCTCATCAATCAATATGATGTTTAAACATTTCAGGTCTTTTTGCATGATATCAATAAGGCCTTTTAAATCAGTTAGGAGATGGGTCACTCCATCATAGCTATCCTTGATGATTGAATTCCTCCATTCTATACTTTTCACAACAATGTACAGGACCTCTTCATTTAAACCTGGAACCGATTTTTCTGCAAGAAATGTCATCATGCCATAATAGCTAATCTTTATAAGTTGATCAGCAATGACACCCCATTTCTTCCTCTCTTTCCTCCACTCTGATAATTGAGCTAGTAGTTCTGAAATAACCTGTGTGACATCCCTATGAGTTTCAATTAGCTGAGTGACATAATTTCCCCCTTGCTGCATCATGCTCACAATCCATTTGTTGAAGACTTCAGCAATCATTTTATTCCACTGAATTTGATCTAATGTTTTACGAACTTCAGGTGAGTGGGGGTTAAAAGTATGAGGAACTTGAGTAAGGGGAAGTGGGCTAGGTTCTTGAATAGCTTGAATGAATTCTGACAGTCTCTGTATCGTTGCCTTCAAATCTTTTTTATCCTTCTCATCTTTAAAAGTCCTGTGCAAAATCTTTCTTGTGGAAGTTTCTAAGTGTTTAGCATCTGCAGCCCTACTGGCAATCCCAAGATCTATTTTCTCTATGATATAGTCATCAATTGTAGCCTCTGAAACATTCTTGTCATTTTTGGGCAAAGCCCTTTCCACTGTCCATCTCCCAGTCTTTTCATCTACTTCAATCATGGACTCCATCTTGATTCTTTTGGGTTTCACAGAAGCCCCCAAACATTTTCTCACCATGTCTTCCACAGGAAGAGTAATTGGTAAAACATTATGTTTCTTATTTGAAATAGAAGTCCCTAACCAGCTAAGGGCTGGGGAGGGTGTCTGCAAAGCATCATTTATTATACTTGCCGAAAGCTTTTCTGAAGCTACCTTATCATGTGCTAGGGTCATCATTTCCTCCTCAACATTACTCAAATCAACTTGCTCAGCCATGTGGGAATCCATACCTTCAAGGTTTATTACTTCACTTTCCTTCACAACCTCATCAGCTTCCTTGTCAACCTTCCTTCTTGGGGTTCTTCTTACTGATGAGGAAACATGAGTAACTTTAATTGCTGGATTAATAGGGGAACTTTTCTTAGACCTGGTACCTGCAAAGGAAACAACTTTATCAGCAGTGGTCGTGGGGTTATCAGCAGCATTTTTAGCATGAGCAGCTCTTCTAGGATTATATCTCTTTGAAGGAGGGGATCTTTTACTATTAATCCATTTCTTAGTTCTTTTTACTACACTGAGAGTCTTAATTGTTAAACTTTCCCTTTCCTCAACACTCCAATCAATTTCAGGAAGTGGAGTGCCTCTGACCCTAGTTTCAAACTAGTCATCAATGATTTTGGTACCATCATCTTCATCTATGGCTGAAACATCAACTTGAATATTAAATGTAGTAATTTGCCCCAGAGTGAATCTAGACCACATTCTTCTCCGCACTTTGAAATCATAATCGTAACCTTCCCAATAATCTTCCATTTGTGAGATATACTAAAATTCAGAAGGAAAACTGAAGTGTTTAGCTATAAAACCTCTGCTATCGAAGTCTTTCCTCAATGCAAATGTTTTCATATTCAACTTTCTAAGTTCATGCTCGAGGTTTAGTGCATCAAAAGATGTTTTATAGGTAAAATATCCCAATTCAACTGGGAAACAAGACTTAGCTCTACCTTTTCTCTCCTTGACTCCTTTGTGCACGTAAGCTAATTGATGGGATACCTTAGCAATTACCAAGCTGTCAAAAGCATAACGAGGTAATTTAAATGGTTCTCCTTCAAAACCACCCACTCTCAAGTATGTAAATCTCCTAAATTGAATAAAGAAACTTCCATAAATATTCACAAAAGACTTGGCTTCCTCAGACATTCCCTATTCTATATTCCCCTAGAGCTCATGTGTCAATTTCCCAAAAAACACATCATTTACTTTAAGGAAATTGACCATATAAAATTCCCTTTGAAGGTGAGGGTAATAATCATAGATTTTCATATTGGGAATAGGTTGTTCATGGAATAAACCCTTCCATTCATGGGTGCAGGCTAAAATATAGAACAAATATGAGGACATATAAAAGCCACTACTGGTAAGGAAATTAGCCAATTGGTGGTTGAGTTCATCTGCTATTGTCTTGGCCAGATCTATGTGTCATTTTCCACCCAAAGTCACTTGAATATAGAAATACATCCAATCATGCCAGTAATATGCATGCTGGTTTCCCTTAATCCTATTCAACATGATAACCAAATCTACCACCTGAGGTTTAAAATGATCTATAGTCAACAGCTTTGGAAGCTGAGACCCTCCTTTCTGAACCTTCTGGAGCCAATACTGAGTGATCTCATTTCTGTACACCTGTCTCTTAGTAGCAAAAACTGAATAAGAAGAAGGTATGTTCCAGCCCTCATATGGGTCTTTCTCTAGGATTCCTAGGGCTTTTTGCACTAATTCCCTGGTTATGAAAACAAGTGGGCTCCCATCAATTTTCCTTATGCATTTCTCCTCAAAACTATATCTCCTAGAACATTCCACAATTAGTTCACGGCAAGGAGATACTATAGGAAATGCGGCTGCATCAGTTAAGCCACTCTGGATAGCTTTGTCTAGCATGGAGCCTAGGATAGGTTCCTTAATGCGGGCTATAATATCTTCTAGAGCTCCAATTTTGATATGGGTATCTTCTCAATTAGGCAAGGAACATAGTAATGGGGAAGTATTTCTAAAATTCGGCATGAGGTCCTTCATCTTAGGCTTTCAAATTTAGAAATTTTAACAGGAGAAAATAGAAAGCTGACATAGAAATGCACCTTAAAGTAATACTGCAATGAAGGATGAAGCTAGCAAAAGGGCTCACCTGGTTTTATGTGAATGATAGAGCTTTGAGACGAGAGGAGAATACCTTCCCTGATAGCTCTAGCATGAAATTTTCTTAGCATTATGAGAAAATATGGCTGGACTCTTGATATTTATTACAAGCAGTTAACAAATCTCTAAGAGATTCAGCGCAAGCTGAATTAATGATGCACAACTTTTGAATTAATGATTATCAAATGTCTTGCATCATATGTATCATTAATTACTATACTTTCCCCTTACTTGAAATGACAATTTAAAGTCACATCAATTAATCATGCACTTTCAACACGCACGGATAACATAATGAAGTACCAGCTGTCACATGTGTCATGTCATTTTTACTTTTTCAAATTACGGGCCAACATTGAACTCCAAACCTAGAATTATGAGAGTTCACAATTCAAGTTCAACATACATGACGAAGGACTATTCATCGGTATGATTTAATCAAAATAAAAGGGCAAAAGTTAAGCCATAAAGGAAAATAGCGAAGAGCTTTGCGAGACAGTAAAGACCATTGAAATTGGAAGTTTGCACCAAACTTAGTTCAATATTCATAGTTCAAGAGATAAGCGTGTGATGCAAAGTGGAAATGCCGTTAGACTTGCCAATGAAAATGAAACCATTACCGACAAATGTTATTAAATGTTGAACATTGAACTACTTGAGTTTGATGGTTCAAGTTCAACCGACAAGGTGTTTGTGCAAAGGTAAACAAAAATAAATAATACCTTATAAAATTCTAGGGTGATTTTAGGAAAAGGAAGCCTACAATAATTACACAAAATCTGTAGGTAACAATGGCTCTGACTGGGGACAAGGCTTGACAAGGACGAAGGATGAATCTTGACTCTAGTTTCACAGACTAGGAAAATTGAAAACAAAAATGAAAGGAGAAAAGCCAAAAAGGAAAGCAGAAAAGAACACAGCAAAAAGATATGTACAAAATGGGGCAACCTAAACTATAGCTTATACAGCTTCAGATCCTGACCGTTAAAGGTCAGGGGTAAAACGGAACCATCTAGGTTTTCCAGCTTAAAAGAATTACCTCCAAGTGTTGAATTGATGACAAATGGACCCTTCCAAAGTGAATCAAATTTCCCATGGGCACCTTTGGGTTCACGCCACTTATCCCATAATAGTACCTAGTCTCCTTCCATGAAGTTCCAAGGCCTAGCCTTTTGATCAAAAATTTTCTTCACTCGTGCCTGATGTATGGCTATCATGTCAACCATCTCTTCCCTTTCTTCTTGTACTTTATTCAGATACAAAATCCTTTTTTGAAGAGCATCTCGATAGACTTGGTCTTCAATGGTTTTCTGTAATTTTGTTGTAGCTAACTCTAAAGGCAAGGAAAGCTAAGCTTCAACACCATAGACCAACTCAAAGGGGGAAACACCAATAGCTCTCTTTGGTGACGTTCAATTTTCCCATAGGGCTTCTAATAACTTTTTGTGCCAGTCCTTGGCATTGTCACATACCAACTTTCTCATTATTCTGATCAAATTTTTATTACTTGACTCTGCCTGTCCATTTCCCTGTGGATAGTAGTCGGATGCATGGGAAAGGTAAATACCATGATCATAGCAGAAAGATTGCAACTCATTAGAAGAGAAATTAGTGGCATTATCTATAACCAATTTAGATGGAACCCCAAACCTGACCAGAATATAGTTTTTAACAAAATCACAAACCACCTCAGATGTGGTTCTCTTAATAGGGATTGCCTCCACCCATTTTGTGAAGTAGTCTATTGTGGTAAGAATGTGGGTGTGACTAGCACTAGAAGGAGGATTAATTGGACCAATAAAATCTAACCCCCATTGCTCAAAAGGTTCTTCTATAACTATTGGTTTCAAGGGAAGGGCTGCTAACTATGGTTTTCCTCCAAATAACTTACATTTCTCACATTTTGCAACCCATTTGTAGGCATCAGAAAACATGCCCGGCCAATAGTAACAATTTCTTAGGATCTTGAACGCAATCACCGTAGAAGAGAAATGACCACCACAGGCTTCATTATGAAACTTTACAAGCAGCTTCTCTTGCTGTTCTTTGTCCACACACCTCAGGAATGCTCCATCTAATCCCTTTTTATATAAGATGTCATCCACAATGACATATTTCCCAGCTTTCAATATAAGATTTCTTCTTTCCTTCTGAGTCAAATGAGGTGGACAGTCTCCATATGTCAGATAAAAAGCCACATCAGAAAACCAGGAATCATGTAAACTTACAAAAAGAGCCATGGGAATACTGCCAGCTGATTCTTGTTCAGAGATTGGTTTGCATAGCCCCCGTCCTTGGAATAACTTAGTAGGGTGGATATCCAAATCAAACTCCTAGATTTTGGAGATCCAGGTGGCTTGCTTATTCATCCCCACTTCCTATTGGGTAAGTACATCCTTCATAGTAGAAGAAGGGACAAAGACAAGTGAATGTGAGTGCAAGATATAAAACCTAAAAACCTTGACTGCTTTTACCACCGCAAATGCTTTCTTTTCTACCAAAGGGTAATTCAGCTCATGCTTCTTGAGAGGGATACTCATAAAGGCAATGGGCACTGCTTCATTTTTTTCATTTTCTTGTAATAAGATCCCAGATACTATATGATCAGAAGCATAACAATGTATAATAAAATCTTTCTTATAATCAGGATTGATCAAAGTAGGAGCATTTGCTATGGCTTTCTTTATATCTTCAAATTCCTTGATTGCTTCTGCACTCCATTTAAAAGGATTCTTTTCACTTAGATGGCTCACCATGTGTTTAGTGGTTTCAGCAAAGTCAGGAACAAACCTCCTAAGGAAATTTGTCTGTCCAAAGAAAGACTTTACTCCAGTCCTATTTGAAGGTAGACCAAGCTGTTGGATTGCTCTGACTCTATCTGGATCTATCTTAATTCCTTCTTTTGATACGATATGACCTAGTAGTTTTACCTCTGTAACCGCAAACATAGATTTTTTAGGGTTTAGAGAGATACCGTGCTCCTTGCACCTTTGTAATACTAACTTTAAGTCCCTTAGATGATTTTTGCGCTTCTTAGAAAAAACTATTAAGTAATCGAGATAAACAACTATTACTTTATTCAACAAGTGGCTAAATGAGGAATTCATTGCACATTGAAAGGTAGCCCCTGCATTTATAAGACCGAATGGAATTCTATTATAGGTATATGTTCCCCACAGAGTATTAAAGGCTATTTTGTGTTGATCCTGGTCATGCACCTTTATCTGGTTGTAACCAAAAAATCCATCAAGCATAGACATCATTTTCGAGCCAGCCACGGTTTGTAAGATATGATCCATAACAAGAAGACCATATTTATCTTTAAGGCTACATTGATTCAGGTTCTAAAAGTCTACACAGATCCTTATCTCTCCATTTTTCTTCCTCACAGGAACTATGTTTGCAATCCATGTAGAATGATGAATCAGGTAGATAATGTGAGCTTGTAGCATTTTTTCAACTTCCTTTTGAATTTCTTCAGAAACCTTTGGATTGTAATTTCTTAGTTTCTATTTGAAGGGTGTAGTCCCTGGTTTGAGGGGTATTTGGTGCTGAAATTTTCCACCTTTAAAATTCTTCAAATCATGATAGGACCAAGTGAATGTGTCTTTGTATTCTTTCAATAAACTTATAAATCTTCATTTTTCATCTGGAGAACAACACTTTCCCAAATTAACATATTTGGGTTCTTCCTCTGTTTCCCCTATGTTTATCTTTTCATGATCATTTGGATTCTTCTCTTCTTTGGGAGGTACTTCATGACTCAGAGCATCATACCTGTCAAATTGTCTTTCCAGAGAGACTAGGCCCTTAGGAATACGATTTCCTTTCAATTGAAAAAACCCTTCTTTTATCACTTCTCCTGGGCAAAACTCATCACAAGTTGATGAAGATCCCTCAAAATAGGTTGTACTAAAAACTTCATCCAATTGCAAAAATTTATCTATTTGTTTATCATCCTGGAAAACCTGCCAATGATCAACGTTATCTGGTACTTTTGGCCTATGGACTATCTCAATTTTATACAAAGTCTGCTTGAAGTCTGTATGTGGCAGCAATAGGGATGAAGAGATGGCCAGTGAATCAGCTCTACTATTTAACTCTCGGGGAATAGCTTCTATGGAGAAAGCTTCAAATTCTTCTATCTCATCCCAAACTTGATTACTATAATGTTTGAGCCTCTCATTTTTAGTTGAATACATCCCACATACTTGCCTAACCACCAACTCTGCATCTCCTTTGGCTTTAAGCATTTTGATTCCCATCTTCTTCGCCTCTTCAATACCTAGCAGAAGAGATTCATATTATGCGGTATTGTTGGTGTTATTAAAATCAAGCTTGAATGCTCAAGGAAAAAATTGTCCTCTTGGAGATATTAATACAACACCTGCTCCTGATCCCACCATTGCACAACTTCCATCAAACTCCAAAATCCATAGACCATTTGAATTATTAATGTTTTCTTCACTATTAAGACCAAATATTGAGGAAATCATATAATTGCCAAATTCAAACTCTTGATAAAGCACTTGAGCCTTGGGATCCTCAGATGGGAAAACTGTGTATTTTGATTTTCCTTCTAGCCACAACACCACTCTTTTTTCTCTGATTGGAATTATTGCCTGAGACCAATCAAGTTTTATCTCCCCTCCAAGATCCTGACAAAAAGTCCTGCTGAGAAGCATGCCATAACTCACAGGAATATCTGCCACAAGAATAGTCAACTTGATCTTTTTACTGGGATATGCTGCTAAGGCTACTTGGGCATCTTTAATTTGTCCAACTAAAGGAACCTGCTTGGAACCTAAGGCATAGCATTCACCAAAAGTTGCAGTGAGTGGAAGATCTAAAGCTTTAGCTACTGAGGCTGGCATGATATTGTCTGAGGCTCCTGAATCTATCACATAATTATTTAACTTGAATCCATGGAGGAACAAGGATAGGTAAAATGGCTCAGGCTTAACACCTAATTTGGGAGTTTTTTCTTGTACATGATCTTTTCCTTCCTGAGAATCTTTGCTCTCGGTTGATTGATTTTCTGTAAAGGCTTTTTTAACAAATGCAGCATTGGTCGTATCATTGTTTGGACGGTCAACAAGGGGCTGAGTGGACTTAACATGCTTAACCAATCTATCTAATTCCCTAGGATTCATTCTTAGATATTAGGTAGGGGTAACTTGAATCTTTGAGGTTTCACAAAAATCAATAATATCAAAAGGAGTAGAACTATTTTTCTTTGTTAAATCATCCTCTTTAAAAAATGAATTTTTAAGATTTGGAGTCTTTTGTGAAAACTCTTTACCTCTTTCCCAATGCTACGATGTGGATGGGGTATTGGCTACCTGAGAATTGTGGGAGCCTCTTGTCATCACAATGCATGTAGGGTCCTGTAATGTTGCCAGAATACTTCCTCCTCATTCAGAGTTGGATTCATATTCTACATAAAAAAATTTAGAGTTGCCAGGCAATTGAGGATTTCCTTCATCATCAGATGATTCTTTTGTCAATTCTTGATTTACATGCATCTGCATTGATCAGATCATTTCTGGACATAAAGCCCCATCATGATCATCTATTAGGTGAAAAGTGCACATATTAGCCCACCTAGGAGGAGCTTCAATTTGATTCTTATCAGCTGGAGATAAGGCTGGAGTCCTATTGCTAGGTCCAGCCTATTCAATTGCACCTCTGGATATATCTCTATACAAAGGGGGAAAGTTTTCATTACATTTGGGAAGCTGCCTTTTGAGAGTCATTACATCATTCATCAATCTTTGCAACATTGGATCAGAGGAAGACACGTTTTGATTATTAGGCACATGGACATCCTTTCTCTATTTTCCTACCATGATGAGGTCATCCTCTAACTCGGTAGCTTGTTGTTGAGTAGCCGTCAGATCTGCTGGTCTATTCCTCCTTAGATGGAAACCGATATCTGGGGGCATTGAATTTATGAAGAAACACTGCTGATTTTCAGGAGTTAGCCTTTTCGCCATAGGGATTTTATGAATGACCTTATTGTATTGAGCCACATAATCTCTCATAGGTTCATGGATCTCCTTTTTCATTTATGTGAGCTGAGCTAGCAGAGAATGTTCATCATCTGCACTTTTGAAATGAGCTTCAAATGCAACTTTCATAGAATTCCATTTGGTTATAGATGCTGCAGGAAGGTGTCCAAACCAATCTGCTGCTCTGTCTATTAAGGTTTGAACAAAAATTCAGACTGCTACGTCTTCTTCTTGTACACCTAAGATACCCATGACTACATTAAAGGAATTTTAATGTTCTTTCACAGCTACTTTACCATCACCGGAAAACCTCAAGAGAACATCTTTAGCACCTTTAGGCAAAGCATGATGAGCTGCCAGAGCTAGTGGGCCTAATGCATTACCCCATGGTTGGGCCATAATGACTGTTGGAAAAATAGTCAATAAAGGAGGGGCTTGTATACCTGATAAAGTTAAAGCTTGCCAATCATAGGTCTTAGGGGATGAATGGAAAGATTCTTTAGGAGGAGACAGGGGTCTACTATGAGCCTTTTTCTTTGAGGGACGAAGTCTTGTGGTCTCAAGATTTCTCAGTTCTTCAAAAACCTCATCAAAAATACCTGCCTCTTGTTGTGACCTGGTGTAAGGTCTGGACTCTAGCTTAGCGATTTATGGTCTCTGAATCGCTCTATCAACTATTGTAGCTTCTCAAGCTACGGGGAGACCTCTTAACCATTCACCAATCTCTTCCTCTTCTTCTAGTACTAACTGAACCTGTTGATATTGTTCGTTACTTGTTTTGACTTTCCAGGCCAAATTATTTAAGTCTGCAACAGTGTCCTCCTCAGTGTCATGAAAATCTAAACCCGGTTGCAAGACTGGGGAAAGTTCAACTCTTCCAGGTATTCTATCAGGAGGTAAAACCATAATCACTCTTTCAAGTCAAGCAAAGACACTAGCTTTCTATTCCTTCCCCAGTAGAGTCACCAAAAACTGTTAGTAAATAAATTTGTCTTTTCTATTCTTGATCTTAATTTGCTCTATCACCCTTTATGAAATTTCAAATCTTTACTAACAAATGAATTAAACTTCAAATGTTTAATTCTCTGAATTGTGGTACAGCTCCCAATAATATCTTCAATGAATATATTTTATCAAACCATGCATTATTGCAAATATTTAACTTTTAACCAGAAAGTTACTAAGGCTATGAGCAATCTTTCATCAATATGATTCGATCACTTATGATCAATAACAAGATATCACTATAAAGCTCACAGGTTTGAACTAACAAAAACCATAGCTTTAAACTTTAATCTAATTCTGATTAACAAAATAAAATAACACAACTTAATCCAGGAAAAGATTTCATACACCAAATAATACTCCAATAGAAGCCCACTCATAAACATAAACCAACAGATTTATATCAAATAAGTTTTTCATTCACTGGTAGAAAAGTCTTTTCAAATCAAGATTTCCAGGAAACTTTAACTCTAAGCTATACTATTCTATTACTTTCTTAAAAAAAAACTAACTAACTCCTTTCAAAAAAATTTCCTGGCCTTATATAGCCATCTGGTACAACTTATCAAAAATTAAGAATGTCAATGAAACTCCCAGAGTTTCGGATAAAACATAACTACTTTGCCTGAAAACTAGAAAGGAACTGAAAACTAACACCCTAAGCAAATGATTTCCAAGGAAATCTGCTATCTTCGGCTTAGCTGGATGATCAAGATTTAGTTTGGTGAGGCCCTAGACATGCGTGCTTGCTTCCACTCCTCATGTGCCACTGATGCACCAATTATCATGGCGTGATATGGCAAACTGACGAGGGTGATCCGCTACGCAAGTACCTTCCTGTCTTTGGAAATTTGTCCTAGGCTTTCCTTGTGAGACTCCAGGTGATCCACACAAGTGATGAGCATAGCTTTAGTATTCACCATGGAAGTCAGATCTTCTCTTGTTAGTTCTTTACTATCTCTGATCATAGTTATCCCCGCTCCCCATTCCTGAATCATTTTGTCTGCCTTCTTCATGTTCTAAGTTTCCCCATCAATCAATACGATGTTTAAACATTTTAGGTCTTTTTTCATGATATCAATAAGGCCTTTTAAATCAATTAGGAGATGGGTCACTCCATCATAGCTATCCTTGATGATTGAATTCCTCCATTCTATACTTTTCACAGCAATGTACAGGACCTCTTCATTTAAACCTGGAACTGGTTTTTTTGCAAGAAATGTCATCATACCATAATAGCTAATCTCTGTAAGTTGATCAGCAATGACGCCCCATTTCTTCCTCTCTTTCCTCCACTCTAATAATTCAGCTAGCAGTTTTGAAATAATCTATGTGACATCCCCGTGAGTTTCAATTAGCTGAGTGACATAATTTCCCCCTCACTGCATCATGCTCACAATCCATTTGTTGAAGACTTCAGCAATCATTTTATTTCACTGAATTTGATCCAATGTTTTATGAACTTCAGGTGAGTGAGGGTCTAAAGTATGAGAAACTTGAGTAAGGGGAAGTGGGCTAGGTTCTTGAATAGCTTGAATGAATTCTGACAGTCTCTGTATCGTTGTCTTCAAATCTTTTTTATCCTTCTCATCTTTAAAAGTCCTGTGCAAAATATTTCTTGTGGAAGTTTCTAAGTGTTTAGCATCTGCAGCCCTACTGGAAATCCCAAGATCTATTTTCTCTATGATATAGTCATCAACTGTAGCCTCTGAAACATTCTTGTTAGTTTTGGGAAAAGCCCTTTCTGTTGTCCATCTCCCAGTCTTTTCATCTACTTCAATCATGGACTCCATCTTGATTCTTTTGGGTTTCACGGAAGCCCACAAACATTTGCTCACCATGTCTTCCATAGAAGAGTAATTGGTAAAACATTCTATTTCTTATTTGAAATAGAAGTCCCTAACCAACTAAGGGCTGGGGAGCGTGTCTGCAAAGCATCATTTGTTATACTTGCCGAAAGCTTTTCTGAAGCTACCTTATCATGTGCCGGGGTCTTCATTTCCTCCTCAACATTACTCAAATCAACTTGCTCAGCCATGTGGGAATCCATACCTTCAAGGTCTATTACTTCACTATCCTTCACAACCTCGTTGGCTTCCTTGTCAACCTTCCTTCTTGGGGTTCTTCTTACTGATGAGGAAATAGCAGTAACTTTAATTATTGGATTAATAGGGGAACTTTTCTTAGACCTAGTACCTGCAAAGGAAACAAATTTATCAGGAGTAGTCATGGGGTTATCAGCAGCATTTTTAGCATGAGCAGCTCTTTTAGGATTATGTGTTTTTGAAGGAGGGGGTCTTTTACTATTAATCCATTTCTCAGTTCTTTTTACTACACTGAGAGTCTTAATTGTTAAACTTTCCCTTTCCTCAACACTCCAGTCAATTTCAGGAAGTGGAGTGCCTCTGACCCTAGTTTCAAACTGGTCATCAATGATTTCGGTACCATCATCTTCATCTATGGCTGAAACATCAACCTGAATATTAAATGCAATAATTTGCCCCAGAGTGAATCTAGACCACATTCTTCTCCACACTTCAAAATCATCATCGCAACCTTCCCAGTAATCTTCCATTTGTGAGATATGCTGAAACTCGGAAGGCAAACTGAAGTGTTTAGCTACAAAACCTCTCCTATCGAAGTCTTTCCTCAATGCAAATGTTTTCATATTCAACTTTCTAAGTTAATGCTCCAGGTTTAGTGCATCAGAAGATGTTTTATAGGTAAAATATCCCAATTCAACTGGGAAACAAGACTTAGCTTTACCTTTTCTCTTCTTGACTCCTTTGTGCATGTAAGCTATTTGATGGGATACCTCAGCAATTACCAAGCTGTCAAAAGCAAAATGGGGTAATTTAAATGGTTCTCCTTCAAAACCACCCACTCTCAAGTATGTAAATCTCCTAAATTGAATGAAGAAACTTCCATAAATATTCACAAAAGACTTGGCTTCCTCAGACATTCGCTGTTCAGTATTCCCCTAGAGCTCATGTGTCAATTTCCTGAAAAACACACCATTTACTTTAAGAAAATTGACCATATAAAATTCCCTTTGAAGGTGATGGTAATAATCATAGATTTTCATATTGGGAACAGGTTGTTCATGGAATAAACCCTTCCATTCATGGGTGCAGGCTAAAATATAGAACAAATACGAGGACATATAAAAGCCGCTATTGGTAAGGAAATAAGCCAATTGGTGGTTGAGTTCATCTGCTATTGTCTCAGCCCAATCTATGTGTCATTTTCCACCCAAAGTCACTTGAATATAGAAATACATCCAATCATGCCAGTAATATGCATGCTGGTTTCCCTTAATCCTATTCAACATGATAACCAAATCTGCCACCCCAGGTTTAAAATGATCTATAGTTAACAGCTTTGGAAGCCGAGACCCTCCTTTCTGAGCCTTCTGGAGCCAATATTGAGCGATCTCATTTTTGTACACCTGTCTCTTAGTAGCAAAAACTAAATAAGAAAAAGGTATTTCCAGCCCTCATATGGGTCTTTCTCTGGGATTCCTAGGGCTTTTTGCACTACTTCCTTGGTTATGAAAACAAGTGGGCTCCCATCAATTTTCCTTATGCATTTCTCCTCAAAACTATATCTCTTGGAACATTCCACAATTAGTTCACGGCAAGGAGCTACTATAGGAAATGCGGCTGCATCAGTTAAGCCACTCTGGATAGCTTTGTCTAGCATGGAGCCTGGGATAGGTTCCTTAATGCGGGTTATAATATCTTCTAGAGCTTCGGTTTTGATATGGGTATCTTCACAATTAGGCAGGGAACATAATAACGGGGAAGTATTTCCAAAATTGGGCACGGGGTCCTTCATCTTAGGCTTTCAAATTTAGAAATTTTAACAAGAGAAAATAGCAAGCTGACGTAGAAATGCACCTTAAAGTAATACTGCAATGAAGGATGAAGCTAGCAAAAGGGCTCACCTAGTTTTATGCAAATGATAGAGCTCTGAGACGAGAGGAGAATAGCTTCCCTGATAGCTGCGGCATGAAATCTTCTTAGCATTATGAGAAAATATGGCTAGACTCTTGATATTTATTGCAAGCAGCTTACAAATCTCTGAGAGATTCGGTGCAAGCTGAATTAATGATGCACAAATTTTGAATTAATGATTATTGAATGTCTCACAGCATATGTATCATTAATTACTATACTTCCCCCTTACTTGAAATGACAATTTAAAGTCACATCAATTAATCACACACTTTCAACATGCATGGATAACATAATGAAGTACCAGTTGTCACATGTGTCATGTCATTTTTACTTTTTCAAATTACGGGCCAACATTGAACTCCAAACTTGGAATTATGAGAGTTCACAATTCAAGTTCAACATACATGATGAAGGACTATTCATCGGTATGATTTAATCAAAATAAAAGGGCAAAAGTTAAGCCATAAAGGAAAATAGCGAAGAGCTTTGCGAGACAATAAAGACCATTGAACTCAGAAGTTTGAACCAAACTTAGTTCAATATTCATAGTTCAAGAGATAAGCACATGATGCAAAGTGGAAATGCCCTTAGACTTGCCAATGAAAATGAAACCATAGCGACGAATGTTATTGAACATTGAACATTGAACTACTTGAGATCGATGGTTCAAGTTCAATCGACAAGGTGTTTGTGCAAAGGTAAACAAAAATAAATAACACCTTATAAAATTCTAGGGTGATTTTGGGAAAAGGAAGCCTACAATAATTACACAAAATCTATAGGTAACACAGTCTCAGTGAGACCATTAGCTAACCATGCCTTCCTTTACTATTTACAAAGCCTAAATGGTCAAATTTCCATCATGATCCAGTCTATGGGTGGTACTTCTCTACCCCAAGCTTTTGACATAGCTGTCAAGGCTGAAAATTATTTGATCCAAGTAGGCATGATTGCTAGAAGGCCTCCAATGCCCATTTTTCCTAGCCTTCAACCCATTGCACCTGCCCAAGTACCCCCATTTACCCCTATTCCCACCATATTGGCACCCCAAGCTAGTACTAGTGGTCAAGAGCTAAGCACTAGTTTCTCCCAAGAGCTGCAAGAGATAAAGAATAGCCAACAAAGCAGTCAGCAAGAAATGACTAACTTGTTGCAGACCTTGACCAAGGAGGTCACAAATCTGAAGAAACAAGATCAAGGAATCAGGCCACCCTTCCAATCACAAGGCCAAGGTCCTAGTTAGCAGTATCAAAATCAAGGACAACCTTATCAAAAAAATAGGCCACCATACCAGGGAGGCTATCAAGGACAAAGGCAAAATTTCAATCAAAGGACATTCCAACCATATAACCCTACACCTCTCAGTTCTACAAATCCAGTGAGGGACATGGTGCCTGGTCAAAATAATATGGCCATGGAAAATGAATGGTGTCTCCCTTGCAGTCAGCCTCATAATCAGGCTACATGTTCAAATGGATGGATGAACCAAGCTCTAATGGTTCAAAATGCCTCACAAGCTCAATCAGAGGTTTCATCTAGTGGGTCAGTTCCTCAACAAGAATCACAAGAGCATGAGATTGCTCTCTTTAATTGGGAGCAACTAGACTTCAATGGAGTCAATGATGAAGCTGCTTTTATTTCCTTTACAAGATAAAAAAAGAAGAGCTCAAGACATGGAGAGAGCGGATTCCAACTCCAAAGCTACTACATCTGTAGAGCCACTATAGCAAGCTACTCCCATCACACCTAAGGAGGTTCCTATCATTACAAGCAAAGAAGGCCAACATTCCAAAGAGGTAGAGCCCATCATGCCAAATATACAACAAAGAGTACACACTGTGACACCTTATAATATTATAGACAACATGAAGAAGGTGAATGTCACCATGTCCATGTGGGACTCTTTGGCTATTGCAGGACAACCTGAGATTTTAGAGAAGGCCATGTCAGAGTTAACAACTCCTCAACCTGCAAAAGAAGTTGCAAAGCCAGTGATGGTTAACACTGATCAAGATAAGGAGGCTCCAAGTAGCAACTCCAAAGGCAATGCCACACAAGGTAGGAACTCAAAGCCACCTCCCTTTTATGTATCTTTAATCATTGGAAAATCTTTAGTACATAATTGTATGGTAGATAGTGGAGCTACTAGCACTGTAATGCCCAAGAAAGTAGCTGACCAGTGAGGACTAAAATATGAGCCCTTCCAAAAGAAGGTTACCCAACTTGATGGATCCTTAGTCAATACTATAGGTGTGGCCAAGGATACCAGTCTAATCCTGCATGCTAGTCCTAATTTCTCCATCCTCCTTGATATATATATAGATATATATATATATATATATATCTATATATATATATATCTATCTATATAGATATATATATATAGATATATATATATATATATATATATATATAGATATATATATATATATAGATATATATATATAGATATATATATAGATATATATATATATATATATATATATATATATATATATATATATATATATATATATATATATATATATATATATATATATATATATATATATATATATATATATATATATATATATATATATTTTATAGATCTCCCTGCATTATTTGCTATATGTCTTTCAAGGGAGTTTACAACCAAGATAGGAGGCTATCTACCTTCTGATTGGTCTGACATGCTATTTCGTACAAGGTATGGGACCAAGGTCACCATTAAATCAGAACCATTAGTAGCACAACATATAGAGCCATATGTGTCCAATGCCATCAATGTAAACTGCCCTATATTTGATAGCAGTGACTTCCAAACCATTAATGAACCAAGCACAAAGATAGAGAGTATCCCTGATATCCTTCTAGATGAAATAACTTTAGAGGCCCAAGAAAATCTTGTTTGGGATTTTGATTTGGGAAACTATTTGGTACAGGAAAATGATGTCAAGGAACCAAACCTTATCAAGGAAAGTACTGATTTAGAGGATCAGGGCAATCAGGTTTGGGAATTATATTTTGATGGGGCTAGATGTAGACATGGTGGTGGTGGTGGTGCTATGCTGGTGTCCCCAAAAGGAGAAAGGTATTATACTACCTTTAGATTTAGTTTCTCCTGCACTAGCAATATTGTAGAGTATGAAAGCCTAGTCAATGGACTAGAATGGGCTAGAAAAAGAGGGCTTAAGGCCTTAAAAGTTTATGGTGACAGTGAGTTAGTTGTCAGCCAAGTAAGAGGGATAAGTGCAACCAAAAATGACACCATGAAAGCATACAAACATAGAGTTTGGGATGCAATTGAAGATTTCCATGCTTTCAATATTGTTGCTATCCCTAGAAAGTTAAATCAAAATGCAGATAGGTTAGCTGCTATTGGATCCCAATACGATATTCCAAATAGCATTTCAAGAGAAATAGATCAACAACATATCAAAGTTATTGTCAGACCATCTATCCTAGATAATGATGTCAATTGGCAAGTGTTTGACAATGATGAACAAATTTTGCAATTCTTGTTTGAAGAAGATGTTTTTTTAGAACACAATCAAGATAGGCTATCACAAAGCTATGGTGATCAGGTGATACAACTCAAGTCTAACAAGATTCCTAGAGGTCTGGTTACCTTAGAGACTATCTTCAACAAGGATGATGAAGTCAAGAAAAGAAGAGCTGGCCTAGTAGTCTAACAAGAACATTGTGCTGAGCTAGAGTTGGAACCAGGTAAAAGCTTACAATTTGGAAAGGTGAACACTTAATTGGAAAAGCAACATTATACTCAATTATTCAAAGAATTCAGTGATGTATTTGCATGGAAATATGAAGACCTCAAAGGTTTCAACCTTTCCCTTGCTTATCACACTATTGAGTTAGAACCTAATGCCAAGCTAGTGAGGCAAAAGCAAAGGCCTATTAATCCTAAGCTTGAGCCACTTGTGCATAAAGAAGTGCTCAAATTGATAGAGAATGGTATCATCTACCTCATCAAGCATACTAGTTGGGTTTCAAACCTTGTTCCAGTCAGGAAGAAGAATACGGAGCTGAGGTTATGTGTTGATTTCAGGGATCTTAACAGGGCCTCATTAAAAGACCACCATCCACTACCCTTTATGGAACAAATTTTACAATGTGTCTCTGGATCTGAGAGATTTTCACTATTGGATGGCTATTCAGGATACAATCAGATCTTAGTAAATGAAGAGGATCAATACAAGTCTACATTTACAACCAAGTGGGGAACCATGGCTTATCAAAAGATGCCCTTTGGTTTGTCAAATGTAGGTGCCACATTTCAAAAGGCAATGGATATGGCCTTTAGGAGCCTAATGTACAAGTTTGTGTTGGTCTACTTAGATGACATAACTATCTATTCAAAGCATGCAGTAGACCACATCAAACATCTAAGGAAGATTTTTGAAAGGTGTAGAGAATTTGGGATATCTCCTAATCCCAAGAAATGTGTGTTTGTAGTTCATGAAAGAAAATTGTTAGGATATATAGTATCCAAAGAAGGAATTATAGTGGATCTTGAGAGAATTGTAGCTATCCTAGAGATAACCCTACCACATAACAAGAAAAGTCTCCAATCTTTCATAGGAAAGATTAACATTGTTAGGAGGATCTTGCCTAACATTGTAGATTTACTCAAGCCTTTGACAACCATGTTAAAGAAGAGTTCAGTTTTTGCTTGGACCAAAGAAGGGAAAGTCAATTTCTAGGCTATCAAAGAGGCCCTAACAGAATCCCCTGCTCTCTTAAACCCAAATTTCAGCAAGGATTTCATCCTTTATGCTTATGGAGGTCATGATGCCATATCTACAATGTTAACTCAAGAAAATTCAGATGGATTGGAGAAGCCTATTGCTTTCTTTAGAAAAGGTTTGGAAGAGTATGAACAGAGATACTCTTTTGTAGAAAAACATGTGCTTTCTGTGGTGAAGAGCCTTAAAAAGTTTAGACATTTGTTGACCCATAGCAAGGTACATTTAAAAGTTACTCACCCAAGTGTCAAAGATTTTTTGCTTTCCAAGGACCTAAATGAGAAAAGAGCTGGTTGGATCACCAAGGTGATAGAATATGATAGATATTTAGACTACCAAGCTGGTTAGAGGAAGAGGTCTTTGTGAGCATTTGGCAGAGGATGAAAGTTCAAAGAGATCAGAGAAAATGGATGCATCTCTGGTGGTGCACTCTATAGAAGAACAAGCCAAAGCAACAAGCTAGTTGCCTAATATGATCAATTATTTGAAGACAGGACAATGTCCTGTAGGCCTAGATTCAACAAAAAGAAGGTATTATAGGTTACAATCCATCCCTTTTGTGTTGATTGATGATGTTCTTTTTAGAAAGGATCACAATGGTGTCCTTTTAAGATGCATAGATTCAGAAAAGGTAGCAGACCTCCTATTTGAGTTTCATGATGGACCTTCTGGAGGTCAATTTTATCCTAGGACTACTATTTTTAAGATCATGAGGGCTAGATACTATTGGCCATCTATCTTTAAGGATAGTCATGATTATGTTAGGAAATGCATCAAGTGTGCCATGTTTGCAGGAAAAGAAAGGCTTGCAGCCTTGCCCCTACAGCTAGTCAAAATAGAGCAACCCTTCATGAAATGGGGTATAGATCTCATTGGCATGATTAATCCTCCATCTAGTGTAGGACATAAATGGATAATTACTGCAATTGATTATTTCACCAGATGGATAAGGCAATTGCTTTAAAAGAGGCCAATGAGAGTGATGTCCTAAGCTTTTATGATGACTTAATTCATAGGTTTGGCACTCCTGATTCCATCATTTCAGATAATGCCTTAGCATTCACAGGCCTCCAAGTCTCAGAATGGGTAGTTAAAAATGGCATGTATCTGAATACTAGTTCAAATTATTACCCCCAAGGCAATGGCTTAGCAGAATCAACCAACAAGAACTTGATTAGGATAATCAAGAAGACTCTTCAAGAGAATCAGAGAGATTGGCATACAAAGCTCAAATCTGCCTTGTGGTTAGATAGAATTACCCCAAAGAAGATCATTGTTAATTCTCCTTACGTGTTAGTGTATGGCAAGGAGGCTAAGTTGTCAATTTCAACAGAATTACTAGCTCTGGACTTAGCTACTCAATATGCCCTATTTGATGAAGAGGATCCCTTATAGATCATATATGCTCAATTGATGGAATTAGAAGAACTCAGAGGAAATTCAATGCAAGATATGGAATTCCACCAAGACCAATCCAAAAGGAGTTTTGATAAAAGAGCCAGGGTCAGGAACTTCAGGGTTGGTGATATAGTCCTTAAATGGGATGAGTTTAGGTCTAGACCTGGTAGGCACACTAAATTTGACTCCTTTTGGGGTAGACCATTTGTGATCACAGAGTGCAGGGGCCCCAATGCTTTTCAAATCTCAGATCTGGAAGGTGTCCCCTTGACAATTTTAGTGAATGGTTTCCACCTAAAGCCCTATTTTGAGATTAACCCCTCTTTGTAAATTTTGTAAAGTTCCCCTGTTTTCCTTTTCCTTGCTTTCTAGTCTAGTTTCCTACTTTTCAAAAAGTGTTCTGAGCACAGTTCCAGTTATGTCTCCCTATGAGAATGTCAAAAATTTTGATGACCCCATGCCCAATGGACTAGTTTTCCATGTCTAGCAGGCTGACATCCAACAGAAATCACCAAAATGTTACCCTAATTTTCATATCCATGAAAATTTGGCTAAAATCTATTCTAAAGTCTTTGTTTTACTTCTGTCGAGCATCTCTGAAAGTTTCATGGCCTCATATTTTGTTTCCTGGCCTCTGCAATTTTTTCAAGTCCCTGGTCTGTAGGTCAAAATATTCAAAAAAGTAGCCGTTGTGTTGAAACCTTTTAAAATCCTCAAAAAACCCTAAAGCCCTATTATGTTTCCTTGTTACTTTTTTGGCAACTTAAAATCCTCAATACCCATGTGCTCTTTAATCTCATTGGCTGGTCATAGGTTCTCTAAGTTTCTCGACGGTTACTTTTTCCATTCAGCAACTTAGCGAATACAACGATTCTCATAATCACTAAGTATTTCCCAGTCATCATTTAACTTCTTGTGACCTAGCGATGGTTAGCTTTTCTCCAGTTGCGTATTCACATGGAAGTCCAGTGGTAACTTTAGTGGGGTCCTGGTTATGAGGATCTAACAGTTGGTGTATCTTCGCATAGGTCATTGTCAGAGTTTGAGATCTTCAGACAACCGTTGATTCTCCTTAGTGACATAACTCTTCAAACAAGTAGGTCCACTGCAATGTGTATACAAATAGTGGCTTTTTATTGGTCCACATGGTAGTGATTTGGTAGCATGTCAGTGGGACTAGGTTCTTCCGGCATTTAGAAGTCCTGATAGTTGTCAGAGGATCGATGGTCCGCGTATGTTTGCAAGGGCCATTATCAGAGCTTGAGATCTTAAGATGACCGTTAGATCTTCCATGTCTACAGTGCTTCAGTGTGTCAGTGGGACTGATGCCACCTCATCCGATTTGGCAACTTCTGGTTGGTCGGCGTGTGTTGAGTCAGATTGTATGTCAGAAGGGCTAGGTTATTTTAAGCGGTCGGAGGTTCTGACATCTCAAAGGATCCAACGGCTGGCATATAATCTCATAAGGTTTCTCTGACACATGAGATTATGCACCGACTTTCGATCTTACTTTATTTTGTCGGGGCTTGCAGGTGGGTCCTCATGTGCTGACTTGCTTGAATCCGATTGGTCCACATAGCAATGACTTGGATGCAGTAGTGGGATCGTGTCAGAATGTCTGCAGGGATGTCAGAAGGATGAAGATCGACGGCTGGCATATCTTCATGAAGGGCTTTTCTAACACATGAGATTATGTGCGAGCTGTCAATTTTTCTAAGTGTTCAAGATTTGTCAGTGGGTCCAGTGCTAGGTCAAGGTGATTTGCCGACTTCTTATTAGTCAAAGTGAAAGGAAAATTCATGGGACCATATTGCTAGGTGTGCTGATATGTTCGAATGTGATTGGCTGCCAAATGATGATGAGGATTCACAGGTGGACTGATGTGTTAGTGGGGTCTCAGAAAGGTAAGGATCTAGCAGCTAGCGTAAAAGTGTAAGGAATATTCTGGGGCTATAAGATCATGCACCTACCATTAGATTGGAATCAGGGGATTGTGGGTCCGTTGTCAGAGAACTGCTGAGGTGTATGCCTGAAAAGTGGCTAGAGTGAATAAAAGATTGCCAAGTGGCAGGTCTGGTCCCAGGGTTTAAAAGAGTTCTTCGTGACTTAAAGAAGAGAAAAGTCAAGGTGGCTCCTCCTACTGATTTGCTCACGTTTCATTGGCTTTTGACTTCCACAGTGGTCTTGACTTGTCAGAGGGGATTTTAAGTCATTTTTTCAGCATATCATGGTCGTTCATCTGCCGGGAAGGGTTTCTCATCGACGGACACATTTTAAAATGACAAGGCTAGCCGTTAACATTCAAATTTGAATTTTTGCGTTGGTTTCCTACTAGAGTTTTGTGTTCTTTCAGCCACGCATGACGTCGGTTAGCTCAGGAATTGATTTCTCAAGATGGTTGTGGTTGAGAGTGACGGAGATGACTGTTGGCCAGTGTTGCATGGTACCATGTCATTTTGAAATTCTTAATGGGTTGGTGCCACCTTTTGCTAGTGTTATTATTGAAAATACAGATATCTTCCCTATCAGATTTGGAGCCTTCATGACTTGGTGGAATTGCAAGTGGGTAGATGGATCAAGGTTGTTGTGTCTGCAGGTGAGCTTAGTACAAGATGGATACATGCAAAAGAAGATATGATCTAATTGCTAGGTGTTCTCAGTGAATTTGATGATATCTTGTACTTTAGGGTTTGATACTTTTGTAAAATTTGTAACTCTGGCTAGGTCAGTTTTGGACTCCTGCCTACAGGTAGTGAGTGTGGTATTTATTGTTTTTTGTAGAGCCTTAGTGCTCGGAAGAGGTTCATTTGGTAAAGGAGAGAAGCTCGCTTTTGCAAGGAAGTTATCTTTTCTCAAAAATCCATCTGTGGTATTTGTTCTACCCTCTGGTCTTCTAATCTTTGTATTCTCCCATTGATGATTAAGGCATTCTTGAGGTACTTGTGATATGTGTTCTATCTCTGTCTTCACTGTCTTGATTATCTCTTATTGGATTGAAGTTTATGAATGCTGTTAATGGAAATTTGGGTTCCTAGTCCCTCTCATTTTTTGTGATTTTGTATGTTATTGTGTCTGATTTGATTTAGATGTTTTGTGGGTATACTACAACCCCTAGTAGTCTTGTCTCATTCCTACACCTAGTTGCAGAAAATGATGTTTGTTTGTAGGTCATAGGTTGAGTTTTTTGTTCAGATTCACCTATGAAATACTTATGCAAGCCTATCTAGTGAGTTGTGACTTATTAGATCTGATTCCTCCATTGGTCTCATTCTTCTATACTGAGATCCAAACCCTAATTTCGGTGCATCACCTAGTAGGTAGTTTGCTTTCATGTTATTTCCCTTACAAGCATTCCTTCTATCCCTTTCCCTCCAAAAGTTTTACTTTCATGTCAAGAAGCAAATTAAGGTGATTATCCAAGAGGAACCAGCCTAGAACCTGGAGGTTTCATCTTAGTTAGCATAGGTCCCACAACCTAGAGATGAATCCAATGTTATACTAGGTTATCAAGACCAAAAGAGCTTGAAACAAAGGGTGCAAACCTAGTGTTTAATAGTAATTTCCTTAAACACTAGAACAAGATTCACTACAACACCAGACAACAAGAGACATTGCATACTAAAAATATATTTATAAATTCCTACTTTCAAATAAAAATTTTAGTACTCATTCTTTGATCAATTCATTTATGTTTTCTATTGCATCTTTTTCCCAAAAATGAAAGGATTGCAAACTTAAGATGGCACTGCATCATGTTATCTTCCTCTCAATTCTTTTTATGTTTCAATGTCTTCATCATTATTCAAGCATTTAATATTTATATCAAAAGTGGAAAAGTGTACTAGGTCATGAGTACTAAAAAAAAATTATATGTTTTATAATACTTTTGAATTCTTAAACCTATTTTAAAAATCACCTTCACTATTGCACTATGAGGATTCAAAATGCATTGCAAAATTTGTACTTTTCTCAAGTTCTTTTGTTTCAATACAATATTTTTGCCACAGCTAATATGGACCCATCAATAAAAAGAATACCACAAGGAAAAAGGTATTTCCATTACACCTTTCTATTTATGTCATATTCATTCATACTCTCTTCTACATATACTTATATCTTCTACCTCATAATGGTAATTCCAATACTAAATTATCTTATGCACTCTTCATCAATCTACAAATACCTACACATCATGGTAGTCCTCTAGATGAAGAGAACAACTATAACAGCAAGGAACAAAACAAAGAAAGCTCCACATCAGTCCACGTTACTTGTCCAATGACTAGCAACTTACCAAATGAAAAAGGGCCAAACTTTGACACAGAGTATTGTTGATATAGCTTTAATTCTACATTTCCTTCCTTCATACAAACAAAAACATTTCCATAACTTGTTATTTTATTTTCAATTATATTGCTAAATTATGTCATACATTTTTCAGGTCTCAATACACATTCGCTACTAAAACTAAAAATGACTTTAATGAGAGCCAAGAACAAAAATGGTAAGCATTATATTATACTTCTAAATCATCTCCATTAAATTTCCTATTGCTACACAATTTAAAATACCTCTTATCCCTTAAGTACATATTAAAGGTAGAGCCACACCACATATCCAACATACCTAGAATTTGTACAATGCAATCTGCCACTACCTTTGAAGGTTACATCCTTGTCACTTATGGTCCTACATACGCTAAGAACCTAACAAGTCCAACAAAAGCATAAATAGTGCATATTGACATACTAGATATTCATGGTTGGATGACCATCATAGCCAACATTACTAATAAATTAATTGATGCATTCCTCTTGAAGCTCATACTTGGCACAAGTATACATTTAACAAACTTTACAATAAATAAAAAGACCCAATACGAAAGAGGGGATGATGCTGACTAATGCCATCAGTTAATTACAGACACACCAATTGAGACTTCATAAAGTTTTTAAATAGAAAACCCTCATGTGTAACACAAAAACATATGAGCTCCTCAATGTTGAGGAATGAAAGCCAACAGTCACATTGTTTTATTATTTCTTTTATTATGACTCTCCATTCAAAGACTCTTCATTTCATGTATAATCCTGGAGCCTTTTTATTTTCTACTCTTGTTCATTTGTAAACACTTCTTTGAATCAATACAATACTCTGTAGTCTAGACCTAGCCACAATTTGTGGTGAACTAGGATAAATCTGGTGTTTGCGTATTTGTGAATTAGTTTATTTATCTTCTATTTATTTCTCACTTTTCAATCCCTTTCAATTGGTATTAGAGCACAGGTTGTGTAGATTGGAAATATGGGTTGAATTTTTGAAAAGATGGATGATTCAAAAGTGGAGAAATTAACAAGCAAGAACTTTAGCCTATGGAAAGTGCAGATGCGTTCCTTGTTGATCAAGAAAGATCTTGCAATCACAATTGATGGAAAATCCAGTAAACCAACAGCGATGTCCGATGAAGATTGGAAGAAGATTGATGATAAAGCAATGGCATCAATCTTTCTTTCGATGTCACAAAATGTCTTGTTCAATCTCTTCAATGAAAATATAACAAAAGAAGTCTGGGATAAACTTCAAAGCATATATGAGACGGCATCGACTACAAATAAAATCTTCATTATGAAGAAACTCTACAAGCTGAAAATGAAGGAAGGGATTGCGATGTCAAATCATGTAAATGATTTGAATACTTTATTATGTCAAGCAACCTTCGTTGGTATGACTCAAGATGACAAAGCCAAAGCCATCATCTTGTTATGTTTACTCGACAGTTGGGATCCTACAATTACAGCTGTTAGCACTTCTAATTCCTCAAAGAAGAAGCTGGTCTACGATGAAGTGGTTGCTACTTTACTTAGTGAAGATATGAGAAGAAGTAACAAAGACACCCCATCTGGTGATGCTCTTACCATGGTCAGCACCAAAAGAAGGGGAAGAAGCCATCATAGAAGTAATAATAATAATTATAATTATAATCAAAGAAAATCAAGATCACCCAATCAATCAAAGTTAAGAGGTAGAAATAGAGAGTGTTGGTTTTGTGGCAAACTAGGCCACTCAAAATGAAATTGCAGGTCTTACAAGAAAGCACAAGAAAAAGTGAGGAATAGTGAAGCTAATACATACTATGAAGTAGATGAAGCTTCTCTATTTATTTCTACAACCAACTCAAAATCATATTCTTGGGTGATAGATTTCGAAGCCTCCTTCCATGCAACTTCATGTACAGATTACTTTAAAAAATATCAAGAAGGCAAATTTGGAGAAGTATTTTTGGGTGACAACAAAGCATGTAAAATCATTGGGAAAGGTGATGTTGTCTTGCATCTAGAAGGTGGAGCCAAATTTTTTCTCAAAGATGTTAGACATGTTCCTCAATTAAAGAGGAATCTAATTTCAGTCAGCCAACTATATTCGAAGGATTTAAAATAGAACTCACGATTACATGGAAAACAGTTAAAGGTTCATTGGCTATTGCAAAAGGAGAGAAGAATGGTAGCCTCTACATTGTGAAACCAATCAATAAGGTGGGAGCTGGTATGATAGTTATAGGCAGCGATATGACACTTCGGCATCAAAGATTAGGCCACATGAGGAAGAAAGGCCTAGAGGTAATGCTCAAGAGGGATCAACTACCAGGTCTCCAATCAGCAAACTTGGATTTTTGTGAACATTGTCTCTATGGAAAGCAAAAGTGGGTCAGCTTCTTGAAAGATGAGCCTAACATGAAGGAAAAACCATTGGAGCTTGTGCACTCAGATGTCTTTGGTCCTACCAAGGTAAGCTCCTTAGGAGGTGCTAAATATTTTGTTAAATTCCTTGATGATTGTACTAGGAAAGTTTGAATATACATGATGGAAAATAAATCAGAAGTTTTTTCTAAATTTAAAGTTTTCAAAGCTCTTGTTGAAAACCAAAGAGGCCACAAGATTAAATGCTTGAAAATGGATAATGGAGGGGAGTTTTGTTAGCTAGAATTTGATAACTATTGTGTAGATAATGGTATTCATAGGGTGAAAGTTGTCACCTACACCCCTCAAGAAAATGGGGTAGCGGAAAGGCTTAATAGGATAATACTTGAGAAATCTTGGTGTATGCTTTCTAATGTAGGTTTGGGAAAAGAGTTTGAGGCTGAAGCATGCAATACAATGGTCTATTTGATAATTTGAAGTCCTTCATCAAGGCTGAACTTTGAAATTTTGGAAGAGGGATGGAAAGGAAGAAGAGGTTCATACTCATCTTAAAGTCTTTGGCTATCAAGATTTTGTACATGTCCCTAAGGAGAAGTGAAGAAAACTGGATCCTAAATCACAGCCTTGCATATTCATTGGATATCGGGAAGAATAGTTTGGCTTCAGACTTTGGAGTTTAACCGATAATAAAATTTTAAGGAGAAGAGATGTAGTCTTTAATGAGAACATATTTCCTCATTCTAAAGATGAAACTCCCAAGAGAGAATACATTCCCCTATTTGACATGATGAATAATGGAAATCAAAATTGTCCCATCTACTCACATGTTAATCCCATGGAAAATTCTCCAATCTCTACTCTACCCTCAATGCCTCATCAATCATAAAGTTCTTCATTAGAAAGCTTAATGAATGAAAATCTTCATGTTTGGAATCCATACAGTGGAAACCAAACTTCCTTCCCACATGACTTTGACTCCACCAAAGAATGTTTCCCTACATCTCCTTCTCATGGCAACAGGGAAGGCACTCACGATAGTTGTGAAGAAAATATACATGGTAGGGAGCAGTTGCTGCAAGGAGCATTTTATGACCGTCTTCAAGCACCACATGACAGTTTTGAGGATCCACTACCAACTCACAGTAGGGACATCCCTGGCATTCATGCAAGGTAGAATGAAATGAAATCTCACAACAGACATAATCCAGCTCACGGTAGGAAAGACATAGCTCACGGCAGGGATGACACAGCTCACGGCTGTTATGAAACAACTCATGACATGGATGACACAGTTCATGGCAGGAATGAAATAGCTCATGGTAGGAATGACATAACTCATGGAAGGAATGACACTACTCATGGAAGTCTCCATCTTTCTCATGGAAATTATGAAATTGCTCACGACACTCATAGAACACCTCATGAAGGTGATCAATATATGACCCCTCTCCAAGTCGAGACTCCCAGATCAATGCTAGATAAAATGCATGGGGGAACTACTGGTAAAAGAATCAGGGGAGCTGTTGGAGAAGATGAAGGTGGAACCTTTGGTGAATGCATCATGCCTTCTCTGTCTCTTACGTAAGGAATTAAATAGGGCATTAAATAAGGAATTAAACATCCAAGAGCTACAATCTTTGGTTCTCCATTTGAGCTAGTTCAGGATCAAATAGAAGGTGTCAAACCTCAATTAAGAAGATCAACTAGAAAAAGGAAAATGCCACCTAAATACTCTGATTATGAATTATTGTTCGTTGAAGTAGAGCCTTCAATTTGTTGGTTGTGGATTATTCCCTTTGATCTTCAACTTGCATATTTACACTTTGATGGATAATTTAAATAAAAACTCTGACTCTATCACCACTCCAAAGTCCACAAGGAAGAGGGCCAACTGACAAGGATCAAAAGATCCTTCTACACTTTGAGCTTCAGTGCTCAGGCAAGTGTACCCTTGACTCAATTCTTTAAAGGAGTCTCAAAATGATGTATACAATGCTCAACACAAGTCTATAAAAGGTTTATCAAATGAATGTTTATGTTTGTGTGGTTGTTAACCATGACTTCAAAAGAAAGGACCAGTGCCTTATCCCAGGGCTAAGAGTCACCCAACTATATACCTCAACTGAATACCTCAAATCAAACACAATGGAAACCAAGGTAAGTGCTTTGCCTATTAGCCCTTTCCCTTAAGCACAAGGACATCAAATTCTATACCTGGCTGCAAACTCACTGAATTCCCCTAGAAGGCTTTAATCCTAATTTGTTAGAAACTCAACGATGAATTCAAAATACTCTTTGTTTACCATACATTAACACACTTTGTGACATTAACATATATGAGCTCAGAGACAAGCAAGAAGACATACACAAGATACAAGATTGAGATTCAAGAATGTTTTCATTAACAAATCCAAAATCAGCATACAATTGGCATGACACCAAGATGATAAAAAGGCACCAAATCAGACCTCTATCAGTGTATTACAATCAAAAACTAGGGACCAAAAGCAACAAGATTTTGGAACCCTTGCAAAATCCAAGATTCTACAACTTATACCACTAGCTGCCTTGGGATCCTCATGATTGGATGCAACAAGCTTCAGACAGCTAGGGTCAGGGTCTCAACCACCCAACCTACTGGAAACGGTCTAAAAAGTTATTACAGGGGCGGGAAACACATCAAAATCAGGAAAGAGGAAACTAGAACTGATCCCTAATCATGAAAATCTTCTCTGCAAGTACAAGGGATCACAAAACCAGGCTCAAAGGACACCCTGCAACATGCCTTAAGCACACAACTACAATGGTACAAGCTCTACAAATAATCCAACAGCACCCTAGACCACACCGCAAACAACAAACCAGTCATTTCTCACCGAATGGGGTCTATTCTGCAATGAATTCCATAAATCTTAGTACTTTCTGGTTGCTGGAAGTTCTCAAAAATTGAAATTTGAATCACAATGGCCACCAAGCATTCACAGGCTTTAAGTTTCTTGATCGTTCACCCCTAGTCACGCAACCGCGCATTCACAACTCTCACCGCCATAGGAAACGGGCAATAATTTATGCTTGGTCGCATGATCTCATAGCCCAGAGATGGGCTATGCAAACATGCGACACGCCATTATTGCCGATGTTGTCGCTTGCCATAAGATAGTTTGTCGCATGTTCATAAGCCGGAAAGATGGCTCACGCGAACATGCGACAAGCCGCTACCATGCACCTCCCTGGCCGTAAGGGGTTTGTTGCATGATCACAAGCTATGGAAATGGCCCTTGTGATCATGCGACAAGGCCATGGGACCCACCTGCAAACCCCTTTCCACCTCGGTACACCGGCCAATCAAACATCAACACCTCAGCACCCGGAAGATGCCCCACCAGACTTAGAAAATTGGTGACAAAGGATCTTCGCCAATTCGCTAAACATTTTGCACCTTCGCTAAACAACTTAGCGACTTCCCGACTACCATTCATGCAATCGCTAGACAAACTAGCGAATCCTCTTATCTTTCCGTGAATGCACGACCACATTAAATTTGTTGGCACCGTTAACTTCTTTATCCACTCCACCAAACACTAGACTGCACATGGGCCCGCCAGATGCCACATGTCACCATTTCATTTGTAGTTCACGCTCGGTTATACTGACATGGGACCCACTTTCCTTAGGCCTCAAGATGAACAGCTGGCGTAAGATCTCATAGCTCTGACAAATCTCATGAGAACTTACACTGGTCATAGGATCCATCTTCATCACAGACCCCTCTGACAACGGCCCCACTCCTGAGCACATCCACGTCGACCAATAAGAAACCTCCACCTGTGTAGACATGTCACACTGGGACCACACCTCTTTCCACCAATGGGCCTCAAGGACACGTGGCAAGCGGTTGCATGATCGCATAGCCAAAAATTGGGCTATGCAATCATGCGACAGCCAATCACAGGCTGCCACATGTCCACCTTCGGGACCACACCAAAGAAGCCTCACCCTTTCGGAGGATCAGACGGTTGTCACAAAAGCACATAGCCTTGACAAATCCTTCACGCTTTAATGACAACCATTGATGCTTCGACACGTCAGGACCCTCTGCCCAATCCAGAAACTAGGTCCCACCTTTGATCGCACTTGCGCACTTAAGACTGAGTAGACTACCAGGCAGCTTAATAGAACTGGGACCTGCACGGCTAGGTGGCAAGCAGTTGCATGATCACATGTCAGAAAAGTCTGACATGCAGCCATGCGACAGACAATCAGGAAGAGCCTGGACCCACCATCCATGTCGGACTTGCGCAGTTAGAGAAAACACCACAATCAGGACAAAAGTGCGGGGACGAAAACACACAGGGTTTTCACACAGACCAAAAACACACAGGAATATCGATAGACCGAAAGATAGTAGGGAAGTCGAAAACATCACGGGTTTTTGAAAATACTGTGGGTTTTCGACACTATGGCAGAATTTCAACAATGCTTCCCGCAGACCGTAGGACTTGAAAAACTTTTCTGGGTTTTGTGATTTAAGAGAATGCGGTCTGGGCTGGAGCAAGGTGACACACTAAAGAACATAGGGCCAAGAGCGTACAACATGAAACACACATGGATCATCTTTGCAAGTTAAAACTGAGACTGCAAGCTGGGTAGAGACAACAAAACAAAGACTACAGGGAAGAAGGCCATTTTCCTAGGATTTTGCAATGACTGGAAAAATGGCCTAACACAATTCTTGTCTCAGAATTTGTAGAACCATCAACATTTAAAGTTTCTCTCAAATATGTTAACAGTGATAAATGGCAAACAACAATGCATCAGGAGATGGACTCTTTACTCAAAAATCAAACTTGGGACTTGGTATCTCTTCCACTAGATCAAAGACCACTTAGAAACAAGTGGGCATACCGGTTAAAAGAAGAAGATGAAGGCAGAAAATGCTTCAAGGCCAGATTAGTGGTAAAGGGGTTTGATCAAGAAAAGGGGATAGATTTTAATGAGATCTTCTCACCGGTTGTCAAAATGACAACTATTCAAATAGTCTTGGGATTAGCAGTAGCATGGGATCTTGAGTTGGAATAGCTTGATGTGAAAATCGCATTCCTACATGGTGATGTAGAAGAAGAGTTATATATGGAGCAGCCTTAAAGATTCATCAAGAAAGGACAAGAGCACCTTTATTGCAAGCTGAATTAGAGTTTGTATGGCCTCAAACAAGCTCCAAGATAGTGGTACATAAAATTTGATCGCTTCATGGCTGAAAAAAATTTCACAAGATGTGAATCAGACCCATATGTCTACTTCAAGACACTTCCTAATGGTGAATTTATCATTCTCCTTCTTTATGTTGATGATATGTTAGTGGCCGGTACAAACAAAAGAATAGTTAATGAGTTAAAGGAGAAATTGGCAAGAAAGTTTGATATGAAGGACTTAGGGGCAGCAAGAAGATTCTTGGTATGACAATCACAAGAGACAGGAAGAAGGAAATTACATTATCTCAAAAGAAATACACTAATAAAGTTGTTGAGAGGTTTAGCATGGCTGATGCTAAAGTTTTATCTCTTTCTCTTGCTAGTCACTTCCGCTTAAGCTCTGAATTGTTTCCTAAAACACAAGAAGAAAAGAACCTCATGGAGAAAATTCCAGATAAATCTACAGTTGGAAGCATCATGTATGCGATAGTTTCTACTCATCCTGACATTGCTCATGTGGTGGGAGTTGTGAGCAGATTCATGAGCAATCCCGGGAAGGCTCATTGGGAAGCTGTAAAGTGGATACTAAGGTATCTAAAAGGAACTTTAGATTATGCATTATGCTTTGGAGGAAATCAGGTTCAACTACAAGGTTACACTGGACCATGCCGGAGACTTGGACAAATGAAGGTCTACCACTGGATATACCTTCACGTTTGCTAGAGCTGCCATCAGTTGGGCTTCAAGGTTGCAGCATTGCATTGCTCTTTCTTTAGTTGAGGCTGAATACTTGGCTATTTTTGAAGGTGCAAGGGAAATGATTTGGCTTCAGCTATTTCTTGGTGACTTGAAAGTGCATCAAAATGAGTATAAACTATTTTGTGACAGCCGCAACACTATCTTCATGGCTCATAATCACTCTTCACAACGTCGCTCTAAGCACGTTAACGCACATGCTCACTTTTTTCCTCATGCAGTTGAAGAAGGAAAGCTGGAAGTTGTCAATATTGATACTAAGATCAATCTGACAGATATATTCACCAAGGTTTTTTCCAAAGAGAAGTTCGATTGTGCAAGGACTTCTCTTGGCCTTGTGAAGAAAAGATAAGTTAGCACTTCAACAAGGTATTGGGAGATCAGTTGCAGCATGGTTGTCTTTCAGGTGGGAGTTTGATGAGGAATGAAGGCCAATAGTCACATTATTTTATTATTTCTTTTATTATGACTCTTCATTTGAAGACTATTCATTTCATGTATAATCCTGGTGCCTTTTTATTTGCTGCTCCTGCTCATTTGTAAACACTTATTTGAATCAATACAATACTCTGCAGTCTGGATGTAGCCACAATTTATGGTGAGCCAGGATAAATCTGGTGTTTGCATATTTGTTAATTAGTTTATTTATCTATTGTTTATTTCTCACTTTTTAATCCCTTTTCACTCAACTCATGAACCAATTAGTCAGTTGGAACATTGGGCATCATTACTGGAGCACATACCCAAGCGCAAAACGAATATCAACTCCATGTAAAAGATGCAGAATCTATATTTGACACAGCTATTGTAAGTTAACTCTTGCTAATATCAAACCAAAGTTCACACTTATTACATCATATGATTCTAAATCCATGTTGACTAATACGTAATTCCCTTTCATAGGTCATTATTTCAAAGTATCACACTATTGTATATGCAACGCTCCAAAAAATTATTTCAACAACAAGAACACCACTCTTGCTAAGTTTAAAAATGTTTCCTACAGTAGCCCCAAAGGCACAAGCATTATTAAATCAACCCCAGAAATATTCATTAATGAGCACAATGATGAATGCAATAAAGAAAGGATTGAAAACCTTGTTTCATCTAGTATTAAGGTTAGAAAAAAAAAACCATTCAATAGTCTAAACACAAACAACTTACTAACACCACAAAAAATTTACTGAATTCACTACTTATTTTATAGGTTATCAGTACAATAAAATCAAGAAATAATCATGTGTCACTGTATTAGTTTCTTTACACCATCTTCCACTAGCGAGCCATAGTCACACAACCATCTTTCACCAACACTTTCCAATGCATAGCATGTGCAAAAATGATGAAATTTTCATACAAGCCCTTCCTACATTATGGAATAAAAAGTATAGATGACATTGTTGAATGCAACATGCATGGTAAAATATTGCAAGAACACATTCCTAAACTTGCAATAATATCATTTGAAAATTATAAAAAAAAAATGTCTACAATTGTATATCTCATGGGGTATTTCAAAATTCACGGCACATTATCAATTCCTATGAGAAAATATATTCTCTCCATTTTAAAAGACACAAGCACTGTAAGTTTTAAATACTTCTTCTTTTGTATACTAACAATTTTACACAACCTAGATTTCAGCACAATGTTGTCCCTCTAATGTACTTGTTCATTGCAAACTTGTCCTTTTAAAATTGTAGAGTTTATGATAACAAGATGTTACCTACTCAAATTATGTGCCTAACTACATAATCTACTCATGGTAATGTCACCTCTTTGTAGATATTTTTCTCCAATCTCTTGGCATACTACAGGTCTTATGGTAGCCTTTTATTGAATTATTTTTCTTGTTTTAGATAGTTTGAATTATCAATTCAAATATTCATATTTTGGATGTGTAATTTTCTTGATGATGAACATCAAAGAGATACTTTTGACCCTAAGACATTTATCCAACTTAATTTAGTCTTTCCATTGACTTGTAATTATTTTCTAGTATTTTAATGTTATTTTCAACTTCATTTATGATAATATTTTACATAATATAATAGAATGTAATACCTACCCCTTTTCTATCATTTTAATATCATAGATTTATATCTGATCTATTTATGTTGTGTATTTAGACTTTTCTTTTAGCTCATTTGATATGCTCTCCTCTTAATTAGTTAACAGGCATTGTTATTTTGGAAATTTATATTAGACAGGATCCTTTAAAGTTCTTTGTCCAAAAATATTCCAAGGATGACTCCAATATGGCTTCTTTTTCTCCCACACATTCCCTTATAATGACTCCACTTTATCTTAGAGTACCAACCTACCAATATTCGTATATGAGAGCTTGACTAAAATTCCTCTATGTCGTTATCACATGTTGAAGCCTTGGCTTAACCTTTTTTAAGGACTTACTATAACTGGAGTTTCCTTTCTTCCCTGGCAATTCAAAACCTCCTTCATTAGAGAATTCTTAACATTTTGTTACCTATCAGTATCATGCTTTGGTTGAGCTGATTCTTTCTTCTTGAGCTTTCCCTTTTTCCTCCATAGCAATTGATCATATTTTCTATCTGGGCATGATCTACTAAAGTTGCCAAATTTGAAGGATAACTAATAAACAAAAGGGATGCCATATACAATCCTTTACATCCATCTACCATGCATCGATCCATTGTGGTGATCTACTATACATTGATCATTTGCGTACAACAGACTGAATTAAATTCCTTCCTATCTTGTTGTTACATGTCCAAACCTTGGCTTCATTATTTTTTAGACTGACTGCCATTGGATTTTCTTTATAGCCTTCACAATTTAAATCCTCATTCATGAGATCCTTCTCAAAATTTTCTTTACCTTAATGTATCACACTTTGGTTGATCTTTCTCCATCACTATGGACCTCTTTTTGCGGGGGGCATGATCTATCAAAGTTGTCAAAGTTGAAACCTAACTAACAAACAAAAGAGTTATCCGAGTTCAAGAATAGTTCTAAATTCTAAGGAATGATTTCTTGTTGAGCATTGCATTGCTGGAGAAATTTTTTTTGTAAATGTAATGTATCTATAGTTAGTGGGAAGATGTTTCAATGTTCCTAAGTAGAATTAGAAGGTAGAGAACTAATCTAATAGCTTCATTTGTAGAATATCACTTGATTGTTTGATCTATAGCTAGTGTGAAGACAATTTGATATCCTGAAGTTGAATTATTAGGATGTTAAACATGAAATAATCTGACAGCTTTACCAAGTAGGATTATAATATCCATCACACTATTGATAAAAATATTTTTCTCTTCAACAATAGACTATTTTGCAACCTTCATATTTCATTGTCTTCTTACTATCCCACATTGCATTCCTTGATATTTATATGAAAATATGTAGAACCAGCTTATTCATGAGAACATCCAATAGTAACTTCTCTTCATTTTTTCTTTCTATTTTACACTTTTTTGTTGTGATTGGTATACAAAACTATATTTTTAATGTATGCTACTGAGATCACACCTAAATAGTATGGAAAGTAATTTGTTTATGGTAGCCAGCTGCAACATCAAACAATATTCCTCTATCAAATTTTCTAGTTGGATTTCTGCAATTCTTTTATGAAGACCTCCATATATTCCAGCTCTGACTTCTTGGTTGTTCTTGTTGCTATGTTTGCAGGTCTGATTTAAGATGCTAAAATCTGGAGATAGTTTCAAGTTCATTATTCTCTTCTTCAGAAATCTAGATTCCTCACTAATGAAAGACTTAAATCCAATAGTTACCTATTCATCATTTCATCCAAACATTGTATACAAAAGACTTTAGAAATCCAAGACTTGAGCATCTGCGTTGTATCTTAACAAAATGTATATAAATATAAAAATTTTAACTTCAAGATAGTCCCTTTTGATTGTATTCATAATGAAACAAGTAAATGATTAATTTTTCTATGCAGATAGAAAATTGTAGCTTTATTTTCACTTTTACATTCAAAACAACAAGACTATATTTTGATATTCAAGGTCATTATTTTTCTTTCAACTATAGCCATCTTCATTAAAAATTCTCATGCATTGTTAATGTACTGACTAGAGGATTACAACAGATATGCCCTTTGCATCATCTTATGGTATTGTTTTATGATTATGGGACTATTATCTAGTCATACCTTTTCACTATCTTCATCTTTTCTTTTTGTAATTGCATACAATGATTTGGGTGAGTCAAATTTGATTGTGTTTACAATTAATTATGACAACACTACTATCCTCCTCTCATTTTTTCTCTAAGAATTCTCTTGAATTGACGTTACTGTTATAACTTCAATTCTATCCACTTTACGAATACATTTTTGTTTAAATGCTTCTTCTTCTTAGCATATTTTAGCACCACTACAATAGCATTATTGATTTTAATTGTCACATATGTAAGATGCCTGTAATCCCTATATTCTCACCATTTCATTTGATAGCTCTACTTTCTGACAACCACGTGTCTATCTTTTAAACATATAGCAGTGGTGACACCTTTTATATTTGACCTTGTATTGATCGCTATTTCATGTATTTTCTATGGAAAATTTGTCCTCTTATCTCTACATTTCATGTATGATAATCTTGCATTTCATTATACCTCATGTACCTTTCTTATTTGTTTTCTCAACAATGTGAAGCCTACTACACAATGTTTAGCCAAATGAACACTTTTTGCTACTCCCCTACCTAAGGCAGGGACTCCAACTGTGTGTATCCCTTCTTTAATATAGTTACATGCAATCTATCAATTTTAGGATGAAAATCTATGTTTTGCCATAGTAGCTTGCAAGAATAATTATAATTATGCTCCTATAGGGTGACCTTAATTAGAATCCTATAAAATGCATCTCTTCTTATTGCATAGCCAAGAGTGAATATGAACAACAACCAATTTTGCAACTTTCCTTATTATTTTTATCCTTATGAAATGCACAATATATGCAAAGTCAGGATAGAAGACTACAAAAGGATCGAGTTCAATAGTAAGCTCTTGTATCTAGGATGGCCAAAAAATATTGCAGGTGGTAGAGGAAAACATTGGTAGAGTTGATAAAATGTACAAGTTTATGTTTGAGAAAATATCAAAGCAATCGGTACCAACATTGCTATATGATTTAACTGTATCTATTCTAAATTATTTGTTGGCTGTGGCAAATGGATTATATTAAGTGAATGTTGATTGTCATAGTTTCTAATGTCTTCTATCTAATTAATTCCAATTTGAATGGACCCATTTTAATATTTGTGGTGTATCAAGACAAAAAAAAATAATATAGTAATTTATTATATATTTAATGAATATCTTTCTATTGATAAGTATGATAAATAAATAACAGTATTTAAATGTTGTTATTAAATTTATGAATAAGAAAGATAAATGTTTTTGATTAGGTAAAATAGGATTTGAATGGGCCCTAAAACTATATACAAGCAGTTTTTTAGAAGAACTGTAACCCAAATAGGAAGAATTAGCACAAATCTAAGATGAGACAGCTGGGAGAAGAAGATAGTCATAACAAAGCCCCCCAACACAGGCTGCCTAAGGAACTACCAGCAGCCCCAGAACCAGAAAATAACAGTAGCCAAAATGGTGCTAAGCACTAAGGAACTAGCTGCGCGAAACCATTAGGGTGAAGCCTAAGCTTTACGCCAACAGAAGGAGACCAGGGTAATCATGTATCCCAAACCTATAAAATTGGTTTTGATGTGGCTCCCATAACCAATCTAGGTTTTAACCTAGGACCCAAAACTAGCATGGTGGTGAAACCAATCCACCCTTGCAGATCCTAACATGAGTAAAAATAGAAGCTTAAAATTATTGAGTAGTTTAAACTTGAGCTGCACCTGAGCATAAGGGTTTTGAAAGGCTCCCCCAACCCTCACCAGAAGATTGGGGCAATGAAAGTCTCCCCAATCCACCAAGCCATAATCTGCCAGGAGAGAGTAAGTACATGCATAGAGCTCGGGTAGAAAGAGCTCCCACCAACATGGGCCAGGCCCAGCAGCAAAAGTCCTTCACACCACTTTCAACCAGGATCGAGCCTCCTCAATAGGCTGAGCCTCCACCTCAAAAGGAGCTTCCACCTCTACAAGAAGCGGGAAAGGAGGACGAAATAGTGGCCATTGGGCCCAGGAATGAAACCCCACCTCAACAGGGGTCTACTCCATGGAATGGAAAGGGAAAAATGAGCCAACACTCCAGCACAGCTGCCCTCTAACCCTATGTGATAGAGGAGTGAAGCCTCTCCAAACTAGAGTTGCAAGAGGCAGAGCACTCCGCAAGAAGCAAAGCCACAGGGAATAGAGCTTTACCCCCACAGCCAACAGGCCCAAGAGCACAAAGGGAGAGAGGGCACCCAAAAACCTTCCACTGAGTGGAATGAAAAGAGGACGACAAGATAGATCCACCGAAAGAGCCAATAATGAGCCACCAGATCCATCCCCCCTAAGAAAAAAAGCCACACTGCCGACAGAGCAGGCACAGGGCAAGGCAAAAGAAAACAAGACTGCATGACGCCTGCTCCAACAAACCACACTCTGAGCAAGAACCATGAAGCAGGAAAGAGATCGGGCATTGTGGGCAAGAGTGGAGAAGGCCACCAAAAAGGCATCACCTGCTGTCCCAGCGTAGACAGGAGCAGGCAGGCACACTAGGAAAGCATCAGGCCGAAGCATGTCAGGCACAAAAAGGATCCCATTCACTAGATCAAGCATTAGCGTGGGTGGGTCATCATCTTCATCACCAGACTCGCTCGGCTCCTCCAAAGAGCCACAAACCCTAGCCCCTGTGGTCCTGTTCCCGCTCCCGCTCGGCTCCCGCTCGGCTCCATCCAATTTATAAGTAAGATAAATGTTAAATATCATTGTTTAATCAAAATAAGTAAAATTTATTTGTAAATAAGTAAAATTTATTTGTTGAGTATCATTATTTAATCAAAATAAATGTTGTCATTAACTTTATTAATAAATTTAAAGACTATATCATTTATTTAATATTATTATATTCATATTAATATCATATTAAATTATTATTAATTATTAATTATTACTATATATCTATAAATTATATGTTAGTAAATTAGATACGTACATTTTGATTTTTTATTTATTTTGGCTCTTTATTTTTATAAATTTTTTATTTTTTTAACAATTTTGATTTTTGATATTTAATCTAAGAGTCACATATTTAAATATTGTAATATATGGAAAAATTTTATTTTTTTAAAATAATATGATTTTTTATATTTAATATAAGTCACATATTTAAATATATAATTTATGTAAATATAAGTTTTGACTTCAATTTGATATCTCATCTTTAAAAAATTGAAATTCAAATTTTTTGATGAATAGTGCGAAATTCAAATTTTCAATTTATGATTTTATTTATTTTAATTATGTCTTATTTCTAAAAATTCTATTATTATTATTATAATGATGAAACACATTTTATTTTTTTAATGTTGCATTTACACATTTCTAGATTGAATTAACCACGCTTGTTATTTTTATTGGAATAAAAGAGAAGTTTACACAAGCTATTATTTTTTCTCATGTGTCTCCAATAAGCCCCGTAAGGTGAAACTACTAGATCCTTGTAATTATAGAAAAGGTATTTTCCTGCAACACTTAGAGGTCGGCTTGCAAAAACATTATCGTGAGTTTTGAAAAACTCCTTGGCCATGGCAGAAGAAGAAACCACAACAGTGGGAACAGAACCCAATTTCAACATCATGATGGGCCCATATTTCTTCCCGAGTTCATGAAGATCACGATGAGGAAGCTTTCTCAGCTGGTTTAGATTTCCTATAATGGGCCATGCAAACGGTCCAGGGGGTAATCTCTGACCCAATGTGTTCTTCCGTTTCAGGGTAAATCTATGCAAAACCCAGAAGAAAAGTAAGAGTGAACAAAGTGTAGCCGTTGCTGGAGCATAAGCACCGCCTCTAATTATATCTAATGCTTGAAAAGATTGGGGAAAGCCTACAGAAGCCATACTGAGCAGAGATGCACGAAACACTTATAGACTGGAGTTGGCATCTCTACTGCCTTTTTTTTCTACACGTAAAGACCATATTGTCAATAGCAGGTTCTTTCAAGATTTTAAGTCGCGGGCACGTTCTAGAACGAATGGCTATGCAATCAATTCTTTCTATAGATTCAAAAATAATGGTTCTTTCGTTTTCAATTTAATTACTTTTTTTCCTAGAGTTTCACTGACTTTTCTCTATTATAAAGAGTTTCTATTCAACAAAGTACCATCTAACTACCATCTACTGGTTATTTCTAGTGGTTATTATGTTATGTATTTTGTTTGTAAATTATTTTTGTTTGGACATGTGATAAATTATATTGGTAACAGTTTTGAAAGTTCTTAAAAGGTTTTAACCATTTTGTCATTGACTAAATAATTTGATCGTCAATAAAAAAATTTAATGGTAAGATATTCATAGACTTAAATTTGATAAGGTAACAATATCTAGACATTTGTACATGGAAATTAATTTCTTTTCTATTAATGATTAATTCATATGCAATTTTGTATTTGTTTTTATAGTGTTCCAAAAATGACCAAGATATAGTACTATTTTCATCAAATTAATCATCACTAACATAGATAAAGTTGAGTTTGATTGTTAAAATAAATATTTCTTCAACATAGTTGAAATAAATATTTATACAATTGCAAAACTTAAATTTAATATCCTTTCTTATTGAAAATATAATATGCATAAGAATCTCTTGATGGAATCTCTCATTTTCTCATCCCCACTACCTGATTTGAATCTCAGTCTCTCGTGCATTGCATCTTCCCCCTCCCTAGACATGTGGAGTGAGATTGCAAACTCAAGAAAAGAAACCATTTCGAACAAAGATGCAGGAAACGCTCTCTCTATGCCAAATATATGGTGGTGTTCACCTCACTTTCTATGTCAGGAAAAACGTGTTTCTCAAGAAAATACTATGTCGTCGTCTTTATGACTTAGTTTTAATATAATTTACGTACAGTATAATTTACTTTCAGTATAAAATGAATCCTGTAGATTGATTTTTGTTGGGCTTTTTTTTAATGATTGCAGTAATTTAGCTGATAAAAAAAACATAGTTATAATTTAACAAAGTTAGGTGTTATGGGCAAACGGTTTAAGTAAAATAATATGATTTATTATAAAGAGGCAAGAAAAAATGAGTGTTGAATAATAGAGAAGGATTTGGTAAGTTATAATTTAATAAAATTAGGTACCTAAGCAAATGATTTAGTTAAATGAATTCTTTAGATTGATTTTTTTTGTTGTTATTTGGTTATGTGATCACAGTAATGTCGACGATAAAAAAAATATAGTTATAATTTAATAAAGTTAGGTGTTATGAGAAAATGATTAAAATAAAAGAATCTGGTTTATTATAAAGAGACAAAAGAAAAAATAAGTGTTAAAAGATATAGAAAGAAGGATTTGGTAATAGTAATAAGGAGCAAATGACTAAAGGACATTTAGAGTGAACATATTGTACAAGGTGATTGAAATTTTAGTTTTAAATTTAAGAGCATGTGGATAGCCTCAATGAAAAAGAGTGAATTAGTCTTAAAGTTTCCCTTTAATACTATTTTTCTATAAAAAATTAATAAAAAGAGGAATACTTAAAATAATATTAGGTGAAAAATAATATAATTCTTTTAAATTTTTTATTTAAATAATATCTTTAAAATATATTATTTTTTGTTAAATCAATATAAAATATAAAATAATTATAATTTAATTATTATCATTTTATATATATTGAATGTTATTTTTAAAAATTATATTATAATAATATGATTAATTGAATTATAGCAATAATACATTAAAATATAAATTCAAAAGCTTGTATTTTCATCAATATCAATATAATATTGAAATCGCACATATGCGACATATAACACATAATAATTTTAGCTTATATTGGAAGAACATGGGGAGCTTATATAAATTATTAAAGCTGAAACACTAAATATAGGATAAAATTTAGACATGGTGTATAAGAAAATAGGAAATATAGTTATAAATTCAATCAAATTGAATTTAGGCAAGAAAAAGTTTAATAATTGACAAAACTACACAAAATTATGCATGTTTTAATTATAAAAAAATTCCTCTAACTCATCTTATAAGGCGATGAACTTAATTTAGATGGAATCGCATAAATCAAGAAGGATGTTTAAAGGAAACTAGTCAATGATTATTTAAATAATAAAATATATTTATTACTTTCAAATTTAATGTCATTTATAAATTGAAGTAGTTTTTTTTTTAATTCTATCACTACTTACAAAGATGCTATTTTTTTTTATAAATAATGAGGTCACAAAAGAGGTCCTCACCCCTAAAATAACTAATCAGCAATAACATATAAATAGAATTTGAACGTTGATAAAGAAAATGACAAAAAAAATAATTCAATCATAACAATATGGCAAATCAACTATTAAAAAGGTAACTTTGACATGAAGAATAAGTCCTATAATATTTTAAGCAACTAAATGCAAAGCTTCATAATTGTTGATAAATAATAAAATAATACATATAATTAGATCATGAGAATATGAAAATAGAATTTTTGTATTGTTGAGCTCACTAGAGGATATGAATATCTCATATAAGTATTAAAGTTTGTCACTAATTAGAAAGATAATACTTTTATTGATAAGCAATGAGGTCACAAAAGAGGTTCCCCTGTGACTGATAATCGCAAGGGCCATTTCCCCTTCGATTGATAATCGCAAGGGCCATTTCCTCGATGCACGAGCCTTGCGACACATTGCAGGATCTGCTCTTCAACCTGCCCATTCTGGAACAATTAGCCTATTGTGGTTTTTTGTTCCACCGCCACATGGACAGTACGGTTTTTCTTCGCTTTCCCCTGTTTATGGTGATTATTCCAGCTCGACTTTGTATTCTTCATCCTTTTCAGCCATGCTGGCTGCTCAGGCCATTCCAGAAGGGAGATATTTGCAGGCTCAGGCAATGCCCGAATTTGAATCAGGAGCCAAATTTTGACAATCCATATGGCCACACCGATCAAATAAAGGAATCACAAAGCGAGGACTTGTACCAGTTCCCCTTTGACGAATTCTGATAAACAGACGAAAATATTGTTGAAGAATTTAATTCCAACAGTTCAATAAACTTTCAGTGCATTATTGCTGACTGTCACCCAACACATGGAGAGTTGACTGTCACTCATAAACATGTTTTACATGGAAGTCACCGTCTAGTACAGCCTGCCATCCACCTACTCTGTCGTCCAGAAGCCTCTCTTTTTACTGCAGATTTCAAGCATTTTGCACATGCCTACAAACCTTTGTTGACTAGAATATGCAAGCTCATCTATAAATTTGTAGATGAAGGCATGTATTTGTATGAGTGAACCCAGATTTGGGGTTTCTTCATTGTAAAAATTCATTGTTGTTCTAATTTGTTCTATTTCTTAAATTGTTTCATTTTCTCATAGCTAGATCTTTGAACAACATTAGCTATAAATTTCTACATGGTATCAGAGCGGGTTGCTAAGAAGGAGAAAATAAAACTCTTTACTTGCAGGTATTGCAGATCAGAGCTATTTTAGAATGAATTTTTCATTGTTTTGGGGGTTTCTCTTATTTTCTTTTCTGTATTTATGAACTGAAAATAAAGTTCCAAAAGGGGATAGTCTAATATTACAATGGGGATTAAATATCATCCGTCTGTCATTAGTTTGGAAGAAGGAAATTATAAGTCTTGGCGTGATGGAATCCTAAAGCATTGCCGATGGATTCATCTATTGCCACATTTGTATGGGCTTATTCCTGAACCAAGTTCATGTTGGCAGAAATCTGTTTGGGAAAGTAGAAATGATCATGTCTTAGGATTAATTGGTTTAAGTGTTGGTGAGCACACATCATGGGCTCTATCGCACATTGAGTGCCCTCGTACTCTTTGGACCATTTTATGGGAAAGATATGGAGATCCCACTGAACCTCCATTCTCAGATGATCCAGCTACAGACATGCTTCTCTCCCTTGAGAAAGATGATGATCTTATGTATGACGATGACACTGAAGAGGAACTTGCTTATTGGAAGAGTCTTAATTGTCTTGATTGCAAAAAGACATCTCCTCCTGATGCTCCTCTTTGTACATCTCCAACATTGGAAGCTATTCAGTCACCTCCACCTACTGGTTTGATAGAGATCTTGGCTTCTTCAAATGCTACTTTAGATTCTCTTCAACAGGTTCACTCTTGTCTTCAAGATTCAGTTCATTGGGATGAATTTCTATCAGACATATCTTTTTTGTTTGTAGAATCCCTCATTTCGGATCTAGATGACACCATTGATTGTATACATCTTCTCTTTGATGATGGTGATTCTTCTCCAATAGTTGTGAAAGAACATTGTGATCCTCTTCCTTATTCTCTTCATTATCATTCCTCACAGTCTTATATGAGTGTGGATCACTTGGCTCAACATTTGAAGGAGATTAATTTGCCTTGTGAGGAGATACATGAGTTTTTTGATCGTGCTCTACATCAGTTTCTAAACGCTTCTAGATTGTCATATTCAACATTATCTGATTTTCTTATGACAAGTTTCAGGATCAACATGGAGACCATGGAGCAATTTTCAAAAGCCTCATACATCTTGAAATCTCTTCCCACATATGCCTTTCAAGATTTGGGAAATTTCATTCAAGCATATTTGGTTTTATTTCTTCCCAAAGGAAGGAATGTTGTTTGAAGATCATGGACCAGCTTCTACATCCAGTTTCGAGCATCTATCATTGGCTACACATTATGGAAGACTACATCGCCTCTTGTATTTCACTTTCTTCGAGATCTTCTTGGAGTAAAGAACACTGTAATACAGTAGTCTCATTTCTATGTTGGCATCCATTTTGAGGGGGGGTTTTGTTCCCACTGGGTTTTCCCTCTTTCCTCATTTTTCTTTTCTAGTTAGTTAGAATTAAGGGGGGGTGTTGAAGAATTTAATTCCAACAGTTCAATAAACTTTCGGTGCATTATTGCTAACTGTCACCCAGCACATGGAGAGTTGACTGTCACTCATAAACATATTTTACATGGAAGTCACCGTCCAGTACAGCCTGCCATCCACCTACTCTGCCGTCCAGAAGCCTCTCTTTTTACTGCAGATTTCAAGCATTTTGCACATGTCTGCAAACCTTTGTTGACTAGAATATGCAAGCTCATCTATAAATTTGTAGATGAAGGCATGTATTTGTATGAGTGAGCCCAGATTTGGGGTTTCTTCATTGTAAAAATTCATTGCTATTCTAATTTGTTCTGTTTCTTAAATTGTTTCATTTTCTCATAGCTAGATCTTTGAGCAGCATTAGCTGTAAATTTCTACAAATATGTGAGCTTTGCATCATAAATGGACTCATCGCCGGTGTCATTTCCAGCGGTAAAGTCACCGCCCTGCCACATAAAGCCAGGGATGATGCGGTGGAAAAAGGAGCAATAATATTGATTTAACGTATACTCAAGTAGTTTACTCAAAATGTGCATATAAAAATTGCAAAAAACCTAAAGAAGCCCCAGATGCATTAAATTCAAAGCGCATATAAAAATTAAAGAACGCATCCCTGCATTCTTATCAAAATGCACAAATGCTATAGATTTTTCCATTTCAACAAGGGCATCATCATCATTCAGCCCAACGCCATTATACAACAAATTATTATTCCCTAATCAATAGCCATGATTTATCCAGCATCACAAATGGATCGAGATTACATGAGAATTGGACAACTATTATAATTTCACCACTTTGCTCCTTACCCTCAAAACACCTTCAGCTACACTTTTATCTTTTTCTAGAATAAGAAGAAAACAACACTTGTCGGATGCATATACAGATTTCTCATTTTAGGCTACCTTTTTTTTTTGGTTGAAACTCCTTTCTAGACTTTTATTTTCACTCTGCATATACAGCTACTGTCCATTGGCGCAAATCATCCCTTCATGTAGATTCCCTGCACCAAACATTCTCTTCTACAATTCCTCAAACAAGACCTATTTCATGCTTAAACTTGCATAAGAGAAATTTTATTTAGTAACCCACAAAATACAAGAAAACAGACCAAAATATCATTTCCATCATTAAGCCGATAGGCTTTTCACTGCGGGCATTGTCCGCTGACGGAAAATTGTCCTATGCCGTTAAATTGTCTGATATCGGAAACAATTAACCGTGTTTTAAAGACATCTTTATTAAAGCCGATTTGGACTATAGATTTGTTTGATACTTAAAGCGGTCGATCATTCCGCATCCTGCATTTACGCCCTTCCACTGCCGCTCGAGGAGTTGTATATCCAGCCATCTCTATACGACATGCCATTTTTTTGTCTGATTTTTGTGATGCCCGTAAATGCTGTCTGCGATCGGCGGATAAGCTCCAGGTGTTTTCGGTACACACAGCTGTCACACCGTCTTCGCGGTAAGCTACAGCTGTTTTGGGTAGGGTTTATCAATTTGGGGAAATGCCATCTGTCTGCAGCAGCCTCTTACGGATGTCTTTTTTTGGGTATAAATCGTTGAAGCAAGGTTTTGCATGACAGTGATCATCCAAGGTTTCATTTGGCACCGAACTTGCTATAGGATTCAGCTTATACATTTATCGTTGTGTTTGTGCATTATTTTGTTTTTCATTTCCGTGACTGTCTTCAATAGTTTTCAGAGATTTTTTTAACAGCAAATATGTGTTTGGCTTTAATACGTGTGCAGGAAAAGTTCTTCGAGCTCTGCAATACGTGTGCAGAAATTCTAATGCTTTGAGATTAAATTTGTACAAATTTTCCCACTGTTAATAGAAAAAGGGTACGTACTATAATAGATTTTTTATTTTATTCTTTAGTCTTTTAGTTTTCGAATTTAAATGTTTTTTAGATTTTTGCTGGAATTCGAAATAGAAGTCATAAAATTTTAACAGTTGATGCTCTACCTAGGGTTCAAGTCTATATTATCAATGTCAAATTTTTTTGGTTTATTGCGTTAATTTCAAAATACCCAACAGGAAAGGGTCATTGCCTGGATGAGCAGAGAAGGACAATATCGTAACAGCGACTCCAGGATTCTGACTATTAAACGAAACTATCCAATTCGCCGGGGTCTTTTCTATATTATGAAGAAAATGAAGCGTGCCCTTGGGAAAAACAAAAACATCCCCTGCTGTCATTTTCTGAGAGAAAAGCCTGTTAAACCGAACATATGTTTCCAATTGTACTTGAGGTTTTTTATTTTCCTTTCCCTAACAGGACAACATATTGGCAATAGGCAATATAACTGCATCAGCAAACATATGAAATAACAAATGGGTTGATTAAGAACATATTGGAGATTTTTAAGCCAATTCTCGTAAGTAAATGAAACTCATAAAAGAAAATCCAAGCTTTTAAACCTTTGCCAGCATGCTTTCAACATGCCAACGGAGCTTAGCACCAAACTTTCAAAAAGCAGTATTATATTGGAATATGTGACCAAAAAAAAATGAGAAGGAAATGAAAACCAAATGGTTAGATAAAAATTTTCTACTCAAAATAGAATTCAAAATAGAATTCAGAATAGAATGACAGTTTGTACATGTCAAAGTCAGTTTATGAAAAGGAAATGAAAACCAAATGGTTAGATAAAACATTTGACTGTATGCACCACAACAAAGATGATTTTAGATACTTGTTTTCGTTTCATACTTGTTTTCCTTTCATATTTATGTTAGTAGCTTCATATTGTAAAGTATCTAAGTGCTAGACCATTTACAAGCATCGCGCCCAATTTCCTATTGATTTCAAGTTTTCTTTTCATCATTCCAACCAAAATCTTCATCATTCAATCTGCAATTTGCATAAAGACTGATTGCAAGTTTGCATACTTGACATCACAATCATATCAAGTTCAAAGGCCTCTTCTAATTTCACCTAAGTGTGGAGAACAACATGCAATTAAAAGACTCTCATCCACTACAAGAACTTGATTTGAAACTCAAACTGACTTTCTACCTTATCGGCCCTTCAAGACTTGGAAAATGTTGCCACACTAAGACTAAGACTAACAATGACTAACCACTAAAGCAAAAAAGGTAGGGTCCCCATTTGCAATGGGGCATGTGTGTTTGACAACACAACACATAGGTATAGTTCAGCATTTGAGAATGTTCATCAAATCTCTCTGCTATATCTCTCTCCTATAGGAGCACCTTTGTATACCATAACTGCTGATGGTATGTCTTCTAGGTGGGATTGGAAATGGAAAAATGCATTTGATGAATTAAAGTAAAAGACTAGCAAAACACCAGTTTAAAGAAAAATATCTAGCTTCAAGTATAACAGTAAAATTTCACTAACAGATCTTAAAAGTAAGGTGTGAAAACGGACTAGAAACCATTTAATAGAACAAATAATCCTAAATGGATATTTGAATAGGCCATTAGATTAAAAAATATGCAAGATTTAACTGTACCCATAAATATGTATATGCGTGCATCAATATATCTAAAAGTACTAAAAAAGGACAGGAAGGGAGAGAGCCAGAGACAAAGTTTTAGTTTTCTCACCTAGCTATGAGCTTCTTAAATACCTTTTTCTTACTTAGTACCTCTGATTCTCTGAATAATTTAAATGGCAAAGCATGCTAGGGAGCACTTCCAAAGCTTAAGTTTCCAAATAACTCATAACCTGGAACGGGGATGCTAACAAATACCAAAAACAATGAATAAAGAGCCAAACCTCTCTCACCACTCTACGAAAAGCTTAATCTGCAAGCAAAATTATTTGTGAGGTGTACCATTCGTGAAACCAGACAACAACACAAGGAAAAACGTATACTGAAAATTTTCCTTGTGGTTATTGGCATAATACATTGCAGTTTTAACTGCTCATAACCAATATTTCCATTCCCGTAAGCGGTTAAAAGTTATTAGTTAACTGTTCCCTGCATTATATAATATTGCATTCAATGATTAATAGAACATCGAATGTTCATCTTTAACATTTGGTATCAGAGCACTGCTAGTCTTTGTGCCTGTGAAGCAGATGGAAGGCTATTAAACTGTTGTACCAAAAAGACAGAGGCAGTAACCACCATGGAAGGCAAGCGATTCTGCAGCTGTAGAAAGATCAAAGGAGAGTGAAGGATCAGAAAAATGGATGCTTCAATATAGTTTTGGGTTCTCTGGCATTGGGAATAAGATTCTGCCGTTTAATGGAGTGGGCCTGTGATGGCGTGTGAAGAAATGAACATCTGCCAGACACGTTAATCTCTGCAATGCATGAAAACAGTGAGTGAAATATCAATGCCATTTGATGTTGTGTGGGAGTGATGCAGTGGAAATTGTTGCTGTTCTGAAGTTGCGTTGATACATAATTTTGAGCGTCATCTCAATTTCAAATTTAGAAAGGCGTGGAGCATTTTGTGGCTGCTTCCTCAATACATACTACTCAGTATCTATCTGGTTACACTCTTGTACTCCAAAAAAAAAGCATTCTCCTTATGAGTTATTCACAGTTCTCTGGCATAGTTTGTGAGAATGCTTAAAATGAAATGACAGCATGTTGCCCAAAAATCCTTATGGAGGGTCCAGGACTGCTGGTTTTAGAATACTGTTGGGGATTAATTTGATTTTTATACTCAAGAAATGGGTTAGATATGATCAAGATCTAATTACTTTTTCATAGATTTTTCTGTCTCCTGGCATTACCTGTTGCTCTGATCAATATCTAATTACTTTTTGATATCAGGAGCAATATATATTCAGGATGGTCAGACACACACGTGTGTGTGAATTGACCAAGGAGAAACTTGTGGTTGTGATATTGGATATTCCTTGGAACCATTCAATCTCTCGACACACAATTAGTAGAACTTATAGAGGTAGGAGGTAGTCGACTGCTCGCATAGTTCCAGCCGTGCCATCAACTGTTGCCAGAATAGAGGGTATATGCGTATCGCCTGGTTGCTGCAGGAACAGACGAAGAGGACATTCATAAAGTTTCTTTGAGAAAAGAATTCATGTCAAAGATGGCTTCTAACTGAGGTAAATCAAGATGAATGTGAAGATATCTTCTTGCAAAGTATTGCTCTAAAGGAGAATACACTGTACAATTTTTGTACAAGAGTTTTTTAATATGCTTTATCAGTAGTGGCCTAGACTAAAAGTAGACATAGCCTGTCAGTTTTCCTTTCCCACATGGACATCTTTGAGTGTACACATCTGCTAGATATGGTCATGTTCTTCTGTTGATTATATACACACTATAATAATTCATCATCAATTTGGTTCCATACTTATGAATATATAACCCAGCATTTCAAAGCCCTGATCATTTTTGATATTGCAGGAAAGGGTCTCCTCTGTATAAAAGACATCAATCTCAGACCTGTTTACAGCCATATGCTTCAAATGTACAACACCATACAGCATATGTGACTATCAACGCAAACGTTGCACCTCGCCGGTGCAAGTGCTAGTCTAGATATTTAAACAAGAACCCAACTCATTTTACAAATAAAATGTTCATTCATGATGAACCTTGAAACATATCTTCATTGTGATTCACCAAATGCAAATTGGCAAGCGTAATACTGAATTCTCCTCCCTCCTGCCAGCATTCTCTGATAACTTTCCTTTTCACTATAAGGCTCTCTCCTTGTTTTCCTAAATTCTTCTCTCCTATTAATGCATAAATCTGGAAGCATAAAAGAAAATAAGGTATGACAATGCACATGAATTGCTCAATGAATGCCACGATTCCCATATTTGCTCCACGCGTCTAAAGAACCACTAATGTCTCTTCTTCTTCTATAATATGACTTTAAAGAAAATGAAGTGCCAATAAATACAAAACTTGGAAATTACATCTACAATATGAATCCAACGATTTTATAATATTTTTTTAACATATAATATTATATGTCAAGGATATTAGAAGACATTTCATTATGATTAAAAGATATATAATTTAATATTCAAGGATATTATAGTGGCATATCAACCTCTTATTAAATGATATGTCTTTTAATCATAATGAAATTTGTGGAGCCAATTGTCAGAACAGATGAACCGATCCAATTATCAAGGACGAGAAAAATAATACTGAAATTACAGTGGAAGCTAAAAACATGTCTGCTCCATAACAGAATTTTAGAATAGAGGAATTGCAGAGTAAAGTATGTGGTCTTGCGACAGAGAATGCCATCCTGAGGAATGACATTGAAGTCAATGTTCAAAGACTGCAAAGTCCTAAAAAAATTGCCATTAAATTGTAATCGAAGAACTCAAAGCTTTGTACACAGAGTAAGAATGTTGAGAGCATATTGGGAGAGAAGGAAAAATTAGTAATGGAACAAAGCCTCAAAATAGGGGCACTGCAAAATGAGGTCTATCAGATACTTGATGAAAATAGGGTACAGGAGATACAACTGCTTGAGCAAAATGAAAAGGTAAGAGAGGCAGCTTTGTTTTACTTTGGATGCACTCCTTGAGCAAAATGAAAAGGTAAGAGAGGCAGCTTTGTTTTACTTTGGATGCATTGATGGATAAAAATAAGAGATTGCAGAAATCTCTCCAAATAATAAGAGAAGAAAAGGGATACTAAAAATATTGAAACCAGAATTTCACAAACATAATAGAAAATTTAAATAAAAAAAGCTAAACATATAAGTTGAACAAAAAAACCAACTTCACATTTTTTCGGAATACAAATTGCATATCAAGATGCAATTACTAGTAAAATATTAATTACTAAAAAGATAACTTTGACATGAATAACTCTTACGAAAATATGAAGATGAAATCTTCGTATTGCAGAGCTCAGTAGAGGGTATGAAGAGCGAAGGTACAAAGAACTTATTTAACAAATATGAAGTATTTGGAGCACTCTACTACAACTCAGGGGCATGTAGAAAGCCTCAAGGCAGGACAAGCGAGAAGCTGGACACTCCTGGGCGTGTTGACTCCAAAGAGTTTCGTCATATCTAACTCTCCAACCACGCTCCACTCAAAGCAAGGAAGGCGCTGAGCCAGCATAAAGTTTAAGGTATCTTCCCACACAGATGGGTCTCTTCCGATAGCCCAAGCATTGACCATAAGCCTGCTCTTCGCAGGAATGAAGTACCCACCAATTGTACTATCTTGGGTCTATTCATGTGGAACCATCAAGGGTAATGCCAGATATAACCTCAGTGTCTCCTTCACCACACACTGCACATACTCCATGCTTGCTAAATCATGCTCACATACCGTCCTCTGTCTGCCTACAACCGAATTGATTTCCTCTTGCATTTTCTTGGCCATGCTAGGGGTTCTAAGAATCTCACTCATTGCCCATTCTAGTGTATTAGACATTGTTTCAACTCCAGCCATGAACATATCCTAAAAACATTATATATCCTTGTTACATCAATTTAAAAAAATAGAACTACCAACAAACGTAAAAAAATAGTTTTTGGGATTTGAGTTATAAATAAGAAATGAATGAGATACATACAAAAACAATGTCTTCAATGCTTTCCTGTTTGATTGTCTTTCCATTGAGGCTTCCCACTTCTAAGAGAACATCAATAATGTTGGAAGTGGTGACAATTCTGAGAGGGGCGCTGAATCAAAATACAATAATTTTAACAAGCTTACTGCAATTGGTAACATTAAATATCTGAAATGACAAATTCATAAGCTGTAGAAAATAAACCAAATGTAAAGTAATCCACTCACAGAGACAAGACAAGATTTTTGCCGAGTGGGAAATGTTCAAAACCTTACAGTTTTGTCATAGGGAGAAAAACCACTCCTATAGAATCTATACTTTTATTGAGCAATAACCCTCTTTATACAACAGAAGCCACAACTGCTTTCCTGGGCTATAGCCCTTCACTTCTTTCTTAAAATAAACCTCTGTCAATACAGTTTATATATATAACTCTATGCATTTAATAGCTTATACACCTTATAAATATAAACTATTGAACATATTCTTTCAATGATTTTCATATCAAAGATATGTCTCTTTTTCATGTACACTTTTTACATCCACATCTTCCTCTTTAATAGGAATTATACATAATACCTTTTCAAAGTTATTTCCAAGAGTAGTTACAATAGACATTGCAACTGTTTACAATATCAGTTCACATAAACTGATTTTCAAATAACCAGATAAAAGAACTGTATCACAAAACCCTTCACAAAAGTTCCTGATGAAAAATAGAGAATATTTTGCTCAAGAACCGAACTCAATCGAGTTGTTCCCAACTTCACCATTACACAACTGAACTGTGTAACTAACAACTGTAACCACAAACTTGATACAAAATAAAATGCAAGCACTGCAGAGAATTGCTCAAGTGTCAAAATGACACAAATTCCTTTCACACCACTATGCAGATATCAAACCAATATTAAAGCTGAAAGTTAAGATTATTTTTGCAGTGACCCTATTCATGAATCATTTTAAGAAACTGTGAATAGACCAGCATAGTCATATAACAAATGCTGCTGTACAAATGCCTCAGATATATGTATATAAAAACCCTATCATTTTGCCAATAATGACTATTCTTTGCTAGAGAAAAACTTGCTGAAGACGCATACATGTTGACAGAAAACCATACTGACAACAAACCATAAGAAGACTATCGTATTTGGTATCCAGTCGAAACCACTGAAGATCAAATGCTCAGAGAGATTTTCAACAAAACAAAACAAAGCATGTATTATCCTTCGTATCATAACAAAATAAGATAGAGCAATAAGATCTCTCTGTTAATCAGACAACAAGAGTACCTTCATTTAAGAAACAAAGATACCATAAAAATGGTATTAACCGGTTCCTCACACAGAGATGAGTATCTTATAAAAAAACCCACAATCACAAAGTCAACACAGTGTCACCAAAAACTCACTATAGTAATCATGGCGGCATCCTTAGTTAGCATAAGAAAAATGATACACATGCAAATCCTTTAAGTAATAATGAACAAAAGGACTGTTGATGTGAGTTTTGTACCACTACATAACATATAGCAATTGAAATACTTGATACGGCGTACCAAACACTCAACCCTCTCTTGAAAAGTATATAAGATACTCCAAGGTTCCTTACACCTGTGGATACTAACTCAGTTAAAATGATGTGATTTGCTGGTAATCACGTTGGCGGGCTTACGTTGTTCATTTGAAAGATGTCAAATTCTTGCCATGATGATGATCTAGCTTTGCAATGCATACTCAAATGATTTTCCAATTTACCACTTTCAACTTTACTTCTTAAACTTCTCACTACTAACTACTTCTTGCTTTACTACTACTCCTATAGAATGGAAAGATTGGCGAATGGACGGGGATCAAACCAAATGAAAGCTTACCAGCGGCTCTACTTCCATCGGTGCGATGAGTCTAAGGGAAACTCTTAGGATTTTCACACTAACACCTATCTTCCAACCCAACTTGAAATACAAGCGGAAAGATGAAATGCAAGTAGAACTTGGGAGCGATTAGACTAGATTACCACACAAGGCTCCTCAACAAGCCGCCAAGGTGCTAGTGGCCTAGTATATAGATCCCTATCAAACATTTACCAATATCAGCCTACAACTAGCCATCTACTTCTATCCTTACTTTAACAACTTTGAAATGAAATCCTACTTTAATTTGAGAGATGAGAGGAACCATGCAAATACACCAAAATGATCATGTATATCCACCATGCAAGTCACAACAATGAATAGAGAACAATTTTGATAGTATTTTGGCAACAATTTCTCCAACATAACTCTCTTTACAAATGAGTACAAATGGCCTTATATAGAGGCCCAAAATTACAACGAGTGGCCAAGATTAAGAGGCAAAATCAAGGGCCAAGATTAAACCTTACAAACCCTAATTAGGGTTACCATCTTTCAACTAATTATATGAGGGCACCAACTTTATGGGCCAATGAGAAAATTACAATAATTTGTCAACCAATGAGAACATAGGACACTTGGCATGATTTGATTGCATGCACATGAAATTGCCACCTCATCAACCTTGTCTTATAAAGTTCATTAATCCTTGAGATGAGATGAAGCCTTGGATGCTTGAGCTTGTCCTTAGAAATTTTCTCACCACCACTTGAACTTGCTTGTACTTGATGTCTTGACCTTAAAAGATTAAGGTCTCTATGCACTTGGGGTAATCTTGCCTTGACCTTGGTGGCTTGCCTAGGTGTGAACCTTGTGCAATTTAAGAGCCTTGCTCTTAGCCATCGCCTTGAAATCAAACTTGACCTCTCTCAACCTTTCAATCACTTTCGTCCTTGCTTCAATACTTTGCCATTTTTTAACCTTCCTATTTGGATTTGATCTGCATGCATGCATCTTTGTTTCAATAACCTTGGGTTTTGGGGCACCTGCCCTCACCATATCTCCTTGATTGTTCCACAATCCACTCATCATTGAGTTCATCAACTGCTTCCACAATGCTTTCCTCCTTGGTTAACCCTTGACTGCCTTCAACTGTTCGAATTGCCACAACCTTGCTTTTTTGGCATAAGTACTTGCCTCAACCATAGTGGTGCAGTGCATCTCCCCAACTGGATTTGGTTCGACCGGCAAAGCATCACTAGTAGTCTTGCACCCGAATTGAAGAAGTAGGACCCCATGTAGATTTGCCCCCGATTTTGTACTATTTAAGTTGCAACTCTAAATTCATGCTAGTGATCCTAATCCAATCAATTTTCCTCAACCATTCTCAATCTCTTCAATAAAATAAAACATCCAAGGATCAAACTGTGTACCTTTAGCATAGCTTGGGATTTGACTGAGAAGCATGATGAAGTTGCTGCACTCTGACTTGCTGATCTGATCGGGTGAGCCTTGATGACTTGGTGTTAACTAATCCTGCTGTATCATTTCCGCCGCTGGGGTAGATTGAACCTTTCCTTGTACAAATCCATATTGATTGATCTTCTTTGCCAAAGGGGACTAGCTGTCTCTCAACCTCTCTCTTAATTGAATCATATCAAAGGTACCAATGTTGGTGTCTCCAACGTATTTCAATTTTGAGTGGAAGTTGGAATTGGGTATCATGACTTCCTTGTCTCCTATTTCAGCATTAATTCCTTTGGGTCGCTTGCTTGCATTAACATCAGCCATCCTAAACACTTATCACTCCCCGCCTTTTCTACAATGCTGGTGAAACTACACTTATCACTCCAATCTTCGCCTAGGGGTGGAATACTACACTTATCACTCCCCGCCGTTGCCTTAAGATGGGCTACACTTATCACTCCAATCTTCTCCCTAAAAAAATGCAATGCAATGATGCAAACTACACTTATCACTCCCCGCCTTTGCCTTAAAATGGACTACAATTATCACTCCAATCTTTGCCTAGGGGTGGAATACTACACTTATCACTCCCCACCGTTACCTTAAGATGGGCTACACTTATCACTCCAAATCTTCGCCTAAGATGAAATGCAATGATGAAATGCAAGCGAGAACTTGAGGGAAAAAAGCCAATCAAGACAATCGAGTAATCTACTTAATATCCAAATACCTAACTCTACTCTTGAAATTAGTTTTCAACACCTAAACTAGCACCAATGAAATGAAAACAATTAAAGAGAGAGGAAAAGATAGGCCACTCACCCAAGGGCTAGGAATCCTTTGTCTAGGCAATTAGCTGGGCTTGATCTTCAAAATCTTCTATCTCCACAAGAAAATCTCCCCTTCTCCAATTCACTCTCAAAATCTGATTGCTATGAATCTTCTATCAATAAATTCTTCTATTACAAATCTGATTTGCCTCAACTCAAGCTTCTTCTCTTCATCAAACTCTCCAATTTTCGAATTTGCTTTTCGGATTTGCTTTTTTGGACTGCTTTTTCGCTCTGCTTTTTCGGACTGCTTTTTCGCTTTGCTTTTTCGCTGCCAAGAGAAAAGGAGAGAAGTGAATGAGATGGTGAAATGAAGTGGGGGAGAGCTCCCCTTATATACCAAATTTTGCCTCCAAAAAAGCAAGGCCGACTTTGTAGGAGGAGGGAAAAACAAAAAAATTAAAATTGCCAAATTAAACATGAATTAAATGAAATAAATTGCCCAGCCCTAGGGGATTTTATTTTAATTTAAAATTGGGTCAACCTAGTGCAAAATTATCGGTTTAAATTAGCCAAATCCGAAATTATCATAGGCCCTAAAATTGAAATTTTGAAAAAAGGTTATTTAGGCGTCCAATATAGCTTTAAACCCTCCCCATTGTGGACCCAATAACTTGCCTGGAATTTCACACCTCCTAGGCCTTAAAATACGTTGAATTTAACACACAAAGGGGCCCAATTAAATTTCTAAATTACAAACACTTAGCCCAAAAAATATGATTTTAATGCATTTAATCATGACAACGAAAATTAATTTTTTATTATTTTGCAACCCAAAAATCATTTTGCAATTTAATTTCCATTTGGCAATTTTATCCTTTTTTATTTTTGCAATTTATTATCTCTAATTGGCAACTTTAAATTTATTCTTTAATTTCCATTTTTCTCCACCAAAAAAAATTTACAAGATTTTCCCAAAAATATCCAATTTCACAATTAAATTTTGAAAATCTCGAGTTCTTCAATTTCATCAATTTTCAAAATTTATCTTAGTCTGAAAATTTTGCAAATTTGCCCTGCCAGATATTTTTCTAACAATCGAAATAAAATATTCCTATTGAATTTCATTTGGCCTAAAGACAAAATCAACTGTTTAGGAAAATCAATGTTTCACACAAGGTGAAAACAAGCTATACCCCCCCAGGCACTTCAAAATATCCCAGGTGTAAAATTTTCATTTCAAAACCTCTGGATCGCCCAAAAATTCGCTAAGGCACCCAAATACCCGGATCTAGAAAAATTGTCAAGGCTTGCTCAAAAAAAATGGGGGTCCCCAAATTCTTTGGGGCGATGGTGTGAAAACCTCACAACAAGGACCTTAAGGAAATTCCAAACAAGTTTCACGTCCACCATGCCTAAAAGACACGTGGAAAAAGAAGAGCCAAATGTTGACAACCAAGAGTCAACAAAAACCATAATACAACTCAAGTTTAACTCAAGTCTATCTGCAATGGCATAGTACAAGCACACCTCAGCATAACAGTTGGATGACAATAAAGATAGCTGCAGTAGCGCATCATGGACACAAAAGAAGACAACAATCTCCCCCATTTTTCCTTGAGGCAAAATTGACCAAATACCTAAATCCATAGAACCCATACTCATGTGCAATCTGAATTCACTAAAGCAATACTCAACTGAATACAATAGACAATAGAACCATCGGACATGGAGCAGAGCAAAGAATCATCAATTGAAGCAATGCAAGAGCAACTAAAACATAGAATCATCAACTTCTCCCCCAATTTTCATCAAGGACACAAAATAATGCCAGAAAAGAGGAAAATAGACTGTGAAGAGAAAGCAACAACCTCTCACAGACTCCTCCACAAGAGAAAAACTTAGTGCAGTAGAGAAAGAGAAACAACACCCAACTGAGTGCGGAGTTGTTCAAAAGAAGCCCGGGGAAGAGCTTTAGTAAAAATATTTGCCACTTGTGCCTGACTAGGAATATAAATCAAGTTGAACTCATTGGAAAGTACATGATCACATAAAAAATGAAGTTCGATGGCCACATGTTTGGTGCGGGACTGCTTAACTAGATTTTTACTTAATTGAATACCACTTATATTATCACATATGATAGAAATAAGTTTAGGAATCTGAATACCAAGATTAGATAACTGATATGTCATCCAAATTAACTGAGTATAGTAGGTTGGAGCAGTAACGTATTCAGACTCACAAGCAGGTAAAGTAACACAGTCCTATTTCTTACTATGCCAGGCAGCCAAACGACTACCTAAGAAAAATGCAACACCACTAGTGCTCTTTTTGTCATCTGATCCACCCCAATCTAAATCAATATATCGAAGCAAGGTGAAATCATCATTATGTGGATACCATAAACCAAAATCAAGAGTACCTTGAATGTACTTAAAAATCCGAGTAACAGCATAAGATTAGATTATTTTGGAGCAGATTGAAAGTGGGACACTAGACAAACAACTTGCATCAGGTCTGGTCTAGATGCTGTAAGATATAATAGATTACCAATCATAGATCTATAATAAGTTTGATCCACTGGAGGTGAATCATCATCTTTAACAAGTTTGCACCATGTTTCCATAGCCGTGCTGATAGGTCTACAATCGGTCATATTAAATTTCTTTAACATTTCTTTGGCATCTTTTGATCATGACAAGAATAAACCATGCTCAAGTTGTGTACTTGTAGACCAAGAAAGAATGTTAGTTCACCCAAAAGAGACATTTCAAACTCAGATTCCATGATGTCAGAAAAATGCTTTGACAATGCATTAGCCAAAAATAATATCATCTACATTGACTTCCACAGCTAAGATATCTCCATTAATATTTTTAATATATAAAGTGCTATCTACACTACCACATGTAAAACCATTTGCAATAAGATGCTTATCTAGTCTGGAGTACGAAGCTCGAGGATCTTGTTTAAGCCATATAATGCCTTTTTAAGATGATATTCATAATCAGGTTTATCAGACGACTCAAACCCTTCTGGCTATTCCATATAGACTTCTTCATCAAGATAACCATTTAAAAAAGAAGTTTTAACATCCATTTGATAAACAGTGAACTTTTTGTAATTAGCATATGCAAGAAAGATTCTAATGGATTCTAACCTTGCAACCAGTGCAAAAGTCTCACCAAAGTCAATACCTTCTTGTTGAGCATAACCTTTACACACAAATCTGGCTTTATTTCTTACTACTTTTTCATCTTCATTTTCTTTATTTCTAAAAATCCATTTCCCACCTATAACATTCTTGTTATTGGGTCTAGGAACAAGTTCCCATGTCTGATTTTTCTCAATCTAGTTTATTTCATCTTTCATAGCATTCATCCAGCAAGGTTCTGTCAAGGCTTCAGTCACAGTTTTCGGTTCAAAATTTGATAGCAGACAAAAATGTTCTGCAATATGAGCATGCTCATCAATTTTGGCCTTTCTTCTAGTTAGAATTCCTCCCTCTATATCTCCAATGACTTGAGATTCAAGATATTTTTTGGCTATGATTCTAGAAGGAGTCTTTAAAGGAAGTTTTGATTCTTGAGAATTTGAACAATGTTCTTGATCAGTATGATCCGAAAGTTCTTGAATATCATTATCGATCTTATGATGTTCACAAGGCACATCTTCTTTTCTTTGCAAAGACACTTTTTCAACACAACTTTCAATGTTATTGTTTAATAAAGAGCTTTCATAAAAAATCACATTAATTGCTTCAATGACTTTATTCAGCCTTGTATTATAACATTTGAAATCTTTACTTTGCGTAGAGTATCCCAGAAAAATACCCTCAACAGACTTATAATTAAAACTGTCTAACAAATCATTGTCCTTTTTAATAAAAGACTTACAGCCAAAAATTTTAAAATTCTTAACATTAGCAGTTTTCCCATGCCAAAGTTCATAAGGAGTATATGTTGTTCTTACTCTGATTTGAGCCCTGTTAAGAATATATATGGCTTTATTAACAACTTCTTTCCATAATTTATTAGGTAGTTTAGCTTCATTCAACATAGTTCTAGCCATTTCCTTAACTGTCCTATTTTTCCTTTCCACAACACCATTTTTTCCATGGTCTACGAGCAGTTGAAAATTGCCTCTTAATACCATGTTTTTCACAATACTCTATGAATTCTTGAGAGGTGAATTCTCCACCTCTGTTAGATCATAAACACTTTGTTGGAATTGGGAGAGATAGGTACTGAGAGGGGAGGGGTGAATTAGTGCCTTCAAAAATTTTACTTGTAAAACCTTTCAGATCTATTATTCTGTACTGTGATAACCAATCAAAATAACTTGAATCTAATTGCATAAATCAATCATCTAGTTAACTTGAGAAAGTAAACAACATGAAATCAATATGACAATCACATAACACAAGTATTTTGGTAACGCAGAAACCCTTGTAAGAAGGTAAAAACTGCGGTGGGGATGGCACTCACAAATTCTTCACTACTACAGATAGAAAAGGTTTGCCTGTTAAGGCTACAAGTTTTGATCACTTCTGGTGATCTTACTCTGTTAAGAGTTACATATTAGATCAGCTAGATCTACCTAGTTATAGGATTTTGACAACACTAATGAAGTGTGCACTTGGTTAAGAGATTTACATAAGACTGTTAAGTGTACTCTGTTATGAGATTTTATCAAAAACTATATTACAATTGTCAGAAAGTAATAGGCATTTATCTGCTAATTGACAACTCAATTGTCTGAAATAGATCAATAAGTTATCATTAAAATATAACCTTATCTGTGATGATTCTTTGCTTTGTTCTACTCAGTAGCCTTCTCTGATTCTACTCAATCTGATATCTTATGTACTCTGTTTTGCTCGGTAAACTGATTGACTTGAAGTTAGACAATGTCTTCAAGTGCTCCATTATTCATATATATTAGTTCACAAACCACACAAAATGATGCAAACATACAAAATATATAGTGTTCTATTTTTGCCGCTTTAGCAAAAATTAGGTTACAAAAATAATCATAACCCTAAGATCTACGGTGCAAAATTGACCTAGATCAACTATTAGAATAAGATAAACATTACATTTAATGAGTATCTTTTACAATAAATGCTCCTCGATCTTGGTAAACTATTTTATGATCTGTTGTAACCATTTGCATAGAAGAATGTGCCATTTTAGATTACTATGCCATTTTCTGTGATCATCGGTAAACACTATATAATCTGCTCAGTGTATACTATCCGTCGGTGTCAGTGTTGCTGGTGCTCGGTAAATTGTGTGAGGCTTGGTGTAAAGGCTTTACTAACTGCTCTGTCTTACTTTTGGTTACCGTCCAACTCAATATAAGTGATAGACCGATCTCTTTGATATCCTTTGATGCTAATGACAACTTTAAATGCTCAATAGAAATTAACAATCTCCACCTTTGACATTAGTATCAAAACTTCAAATGTATATAGACAAAATGTTTCTATATATTCCTTATATCTCCACCATATACATATATACACAAATTTTTTTTTCTAAAAACAAAGTACTCCCCCTCGGTGCATGCTCCCTATTAGGCCTTTTTCTGTCATTGCAAAATCTTGTGAAGTTGGCCTATTCCATGCAATGTTTTTGTTTTTCTATCCTGTCGTGCCTGCAATCTCAGTCTTGAATTGCAATGAAAATCCTTAGTGTTTCATGGTATGCGTGTCTTGCCCCTGGTAGTTTATGTTGTCACCTGGCCCTGGTTCAAACTGCATCTCCTAATGTGCAAAACCCAGTAAGATTTTCGAGTTTCAAGGTCCGCGGGAAGCATTTTTAAAGTTCTGCCAAAGTGTCGAAAACCCACAATGTTTTCAAAAACCCGTGATATTTTTGGCTTCCTTACTACCTTTCGGTTTGTTGAAAATTTCCTGTGTGTTTTCGATCTTTTGTTGAAAACCTGTGTTGTTTTCGACCCTTTGCCTTCAGGCTTTGTACACTTTTCTTATGGTGCCAAAGACTTTGTGTGTTTTCGACGTTTGCTCAACTGTGCAAGCTCGACATTGATGGTGGGTCCAGTTTCTTCCTGATTGGCTGTCGCATGGCCGCATGTCAAACTTTTCTGACATGCGATCATGCGACCGCTTGCCACCTGTCCGCGTGGTCCCAGTTCTTGTTTGGCTGGCTGGCGGTTTACTTTTCCTCAAGTGCGCAAGTGCGATGTGTGGTGGGACCTGGTTTTTGGATTGGGCAGAGGGTCCTGACGTGTCAGAGCATCAACGGTTGTCGTTAAAGCATGAAGGATTTGTAAAGGCTATGCACTTTTGCGATAACCATCCGATCCTCCGAAGAATGAGGCTTCTTTGGTGTGGTCCTGAAGGTGGACATGTGGTAGCCTGTGATTGGCTGTCAGATGGTCGCATAGCCTAGTTTCTAGGCTATGCGATCATGTGACTGATTGACATGTGTCCGTGGCAATGTGTTGTCGTTTTGGTGGGTGGGCCCCTTAGCTTTTGTTGCGGAGATGGTGATGACTTGGCTTATGTCAGAGGGGGCCGCATTGAAAGACTTTTAATCAATGGTCGGCATATAATCTCAAGGAATATTCTCTGCCTTTGAGATCATGCGCCATTCGTCGATTTTATTCCATCTTGCCAGGTTGTTTGTTGTCCACAGTGGGTCCGGTGTGACATGTCTGCACAGGTGGAGGTTTCTTATTGGTCGACGTGGATGTGCTCAGAGGTGGGGCCGTTGTCGAAAGGGTTTGTGACGAGGATGGATCCTACAACCGGCATAAGTTCTCATGGGATTTGTCAGAGCCATGAGATCTTATGCCAGCCGTTTATTTTTAGGGGCCCGTGGAAAGTGGGTCCTGTGCCAGTAACTGGGCGTGGATCAACGTGTGGCAATGTTCTATTGGCCGGTGGGCGATGATGTGGCGGTCTAAGGGCCTTGTCGCATGATCGCAAGGGGCCATTACCATGGCACGCGATCATGCGACAACGGTCTGGTTGCGCAGTTGTGGAGTTGTGCGGTGGCAATTATGGCAAGGTTAAGTTTGCGGGTTGTCTCATGTTCGCATAGCCTAGTTTTCAGGCTATGCGATCATGCGACCACTAAGGGCGTCGCGGTTGCAGAGTTATTGGTGGGGTCTGAGATTTGGCGAAGTGAATAAAGATTTAGCAGTGCTGATATATTTCTGGCTTGTCACTCATTCGCGTGACGATTTGGTGGTTCCCCAATTCATTTGGCGACTTGGCGAATAGCAGTCGCGGGATCGCTAGATTCTTTAGTGGAGGCAAGATGTTTTCTGGGAACTGGTGAAATGCTTTTGTCGCCAGTTCGCCAGATGATTTAAGTGGGCTATTTTAACACATACAGTCGTGTGTTCGCAAAGTCTAACTGGAGTTAGGCCTTTCATTTCGCGACTGGGATTTTACCTTGTCACCAGTTCGCAGAATGTTGACCCAAGGTATCTGATGAGTTAGAGTTATGAAGCCCGGGAAAGAAAAAGAGGATCTACAGTCAGGACTTAAAGTTGACAAAGTTTTTAGCGATGGCCGCTGATTTGCCGCTAAAGCCATGAAGTGACCGTTGGAATTCAAATTCAAATTTGCATAGGATTTCCTGTGACCAAAGGACTGGTTTTCAATGCTTTCTTGGTAGTTTTTGATCTGGTTGGTGGCACCGGTTATTGCAAAGTGGTCCAGGGGCTCTGTGGTCATTTGTAGAGGTGATTTTGTACTTGGTGCTGTGTGGTTTTGAGCTTGAGGAACTATTTGTAGGCAATGATTAGATTGATTTTAATGGCATTCCTGATGTACTATGCTGATCTCATAGATTTTCATGATTTTTTTTCTCCAGGCTGCTTGTGTTTCCCACCCCTGTAATAACTGTTAGACCATTTTCAGCAGGTTGGGTGGTTGAGACCTTAGCCCTAGCTATCTGAAGCTTGTTGCATTTGATCTTGAGGATCCCAAGGCAGCTAGTGGTATAAGTTGCATAATTTTTGATTTGGCAAGGGTTCCAAAATCTTGTTGCTTTTGGTCCCTGGTTTTTGACTGTATATGCTCATAGAGGTTTGATTTGGTGTCTTTTTCTCAGCTTTGTGTCATGCTAATTGTATGCTGATTTTGGATTTGTTAATGAAAACATTCTTGAATCCCAATCTTGTATCTTATGTATGTCTTCTTGCTTGTCTCTGAGCTCATATATGTTAATATCACAAAGTGTGTTAATGTATGGTAAACAAAAAGTATTTTGAATTCATCTCTGAGTTTCTAACAAAGTTAGGATTAAAGCCTTTTAGGTGAATTCAGTGAGTTCACAGCCAGGTATAGAATTTGATGTCCTTGTGCTTGAGGGAAAGGGGTAATAGGCAAAACACTTACTTTGGTTTCCATTGTGTTTGATTTGAGGTGTTCGGTTTAAGTATACGGTTGGGTGACTCTTAGCCCTGGGATAAGGCACTGGTCCTTTCTCTTGAAGTCATGGTTAATGACCACACAAACATAAACATTCATTTGATAAACCTTTTATAGATTTGTGTTGAGCATTGTATACATCATTTTGAGACTCCTTTGAAGAAGTGAGTCAAGGGTACACCCGCCTGAACATTGAAGCTCAAAGAGTAGAAGGTTCCTTTGATCCTTGTCAGTTGGCCCTCTTCCTTGTGGACTTTGGAGTGGTGATAGAGTCAAGATTTTATTTATACTATCCATCAAAGTGTAAATCTGCAAGTTGAAGATGTTGGAAATATAGATGCAGTAACTAAGAGGGGGGGTGAATCAGTTAACCACAAAAATATTACCACTGATCCCTTAAATATTTTAACAAATTATTTACTGTGCCACTCGGTAAATATATAGAGAAATGCTAAAACTTGATCCTTGAAGTGTGTAATAATTAAATTGTTCTTAAGCATTCATCACTGATTAACTTACATGAATAAAGAAAATAACATGAACAAAAGAGACACCAGATTTACCGTGGAAACCCAATATGGGAAAAACCACCAATGTAACTAGTTACTATTTTTTACTCTTCTGAAGTGATGCCCGGTTAGAAGCCAACCTGGTAAAAGGTTACAAAACACACTGTTAGGTGTGACCTTGTTAGAGGATTTAATCACCCTGCTAGGAGTGGCCTTGTAAGAGGTCTTGAAACAATTCAATAGAACTATCACCTTGTTAGAGGATTTACAAAATGGTTGTTAAATCAACTCGGTTAAGAGATTTTGATATCACTGCTACAATTGTAAGAGAGTAACAATGAAATGACCTGCAACTGAATTGTTGAATATAGATCTCTGTTCTGCTTCACTAGATCCTTACTGATCAAATAAATCTTTGCTACTCCTTAAGGATATCTAACCATCCTTCAAAATTCGCACATACCTTTCTTCAAAATGATTTTTGCATGCTGTATATTTTTTATTCACCACTTGACCTTCTATATATATATGCCATTTTAATTAACATTTAGATTGTCAAGTCAGCACTAATAATTATTATAACAGTCAGCTTGGATAAACAAACTGTAACAACAAAATCTTTTGAAAGGCCGACCTTGCTCGGTAAACATTAATCCTGAAAAGATTTCCTTCGGTGACCGAGTGAACTCGGTAACCACAGTGAATTCTGCAACATCCTTCGGAGACCGAGAGAGCTCGGTAACCACTACTTTTCCTTTGATAACCGAGGAGGCTCGGTTAACACTGTTTCCCTGTCATGTTTCCTTTAGACACCCGAGAGATCTCAGTAGACACTAAGAACTGCTTAGCTGACTGACTGAGCTCAGTGGACACTGAGAACTGCTTAGCTGACCGACTAAACTCGGTAGACACTGAGAATGATAATTGATATGACATTTGTGTGACATCAAAGACAACACATAGCTAATCCAACAGTGTCATTTAGACAATTGTATCCAAAAATCTCCCTCTTTGGCATTGATGGCAACACAACATGTCATAGCACAATGAAATTTCACAGAGAAACCTAGAAACATATCCTTAGCTTCATTCTGATTCTTATCATCTTCAAACTTCTTTCTGACTGAGAACTCTCCCTCTTAACTTCTCAAATTATTCTTCTTAGAAATTTCTTGAAATGACAGCAAATTCTTCCTCTTTGACAACACGTGCCAAAGACAACTTACACAGTTTCGGTAAATATCAATGTACCTTATGTACTGATTCATATGCACTGATTCCCTGACTATGCTGCATCAACTGATTGATCTTCAACATGTTTTGGTTGATGCATCACTAAAACTTTATTTAGTGAACCTCGGATAGGGGAGTGACCCCTAACTTGCCTCTAAGATACAAGAATGCATCCTTAGGTAGTGGCTTGGTGAAGATATCTGCAATTTGTTCTTTTGTATGAATATATTCTAATCTGATTTCTTTGTCCTGGACCAATTCTCTGACAAAGTGATATTTAATTGCAATGTGCTTGGTTTTGGAATGCATTACTGGATTCTTTGAAATATTTATTGCACTTGTATTATCACAAAACATAACAACTGGTTCTTTGATCTCAACCTTCATACCTTCCAAAAGCTGTTTAAACCATACAATATTAGAGCAGTTTACTGCTGCAGCAACATATTCTGCTTCTGTTGTGGATTGGGATGTGCAGTTTTGCTTTTTACTAGTCCAAGATACTAACCTCTTGCCAAGAAAGAATGCTCCACCACTTGTACTCTTTCTGTCATCAATGTTTCTTACCCAATCAACATCAATAAACACTTTTAAATCCAGATTACCTCCAAATTTATACCACAAGCCATAATCTTCATTTCCCCTTAAATACCTCAAGATTCTTTTGATTTCCATCATGTGATTTTCTCTGAGTTTAGCTGAGAATCTTGCCACTATACCAACTGCTAAGGCAATATCAGGCCTTGTGTGTACTACATACTGTAATTTTCCAATCATTGATCTGTATAAGGTCTGATCTACTTCTTTTGAATCATCATCTTTGGTAAGCTTCAGTCCAGTACACATGGGTGTACCAATTGGTTTTGAATCTTCCATACCAAATTTCTTAAGTATTCCCTGATATATTTAGACTGAGTAATGTAAATCCCATTTTTGTTTTGCTGAATCTGAAGTCCAACAAACAATTTTATCTGACCAAACATAGACATTTCAAATTCTTTGTTCATATGCTCTAAAAATTCTTTGCACTGATCATCATTTCCTGTAAACACAGTATCATCCACAAATATTTCTGCCAAAATAATTTTGTTATCTGATCCTTCTTTGATGTATAAATTACTGTTGTCATTAGCTCTTTTGAAATCAATCTAAGTAAGGTAGTTATGTAATCTTTCATACCATGCTCTAGGAGCTTGTTTCAGACCATACAATGCTTTGTGTAATTTACAGACCATATCCCTTTTGTCTGGATCAATAAAACTTTCAGGTTGCTCAATGTAGACTTCTTCCTCAAGAATACCATTGAGAAATGCAGATTTTATATTCATCTGATATACCTTAAATCCTTTGTGCTGCATATTCAAGTAAAGTCCTCACACCTTCTAATCTTGCAATAGGAGCAAAAGTCTCTCCATAGTCTATTCCTTCTTCTTGAGAATATCCTTTACATACCAATCTTGCTTTGTTTCTTGATACTTGACCATCTTCATTTAACTTATTTCTGAATACCCATTTTGTCCCAATTACATTTTTATCTTTAGGCCTAGGTACAATAGTCCATGTCTTATTTTTCTCTATTTGCTCTATTTCTTCATTCATAGCCTTGATCCAACTTTCATTTTCCAATGCATCTTTGACATTTTTGGTTCAAAATCAGCAAATAAACATGTACCTTTTAGTTTACTTCTTGTCATAGTACCATCTGATTTGTTTCCAATAATTTGATCTGGTTTATGATGCTTTCTGACGTACTTGGCCAATACAGGTTCCTTGCTTCCTGAATGAGTTACATTGTCATCTTCTTCATCTTCAGGTTCAAGTTGCTTGGGCTTGGTAGATACTTGCTCGGTAGCTTCAGACTGAGACTCGGTACTGTGTGACTCGGTCTAAACTTCTTCTTGTGACTCAATTACTGTACTAGGCTCGATAGATGTAGTTTCCTTATATGTGTCTGGTAGTGTATTAGGTTTGATGTAAACAAATTTTCTGTAATCCTCTAGTTCCTTTTTGCTTTCTTCTTCAGTCTTTTCTGCAAACTCATCAATTCTCACATGTGCACTTTCTATGATTTTGTGAGTAGACAAATTTAGACATCTATATGCCTTACTTTTGCAAGAATATCCCAAAAATATTCCTTCATCACTTTTTACATCAAATTTTTCTTTTCTAGATTCTTTTAAAATATAACATTTACTACCAAATACTTTTAGGTAACTTACATTTGGTTTGTAGCCATACCATAGCTCATACGGAGTCTTGAATGTGTCTTTTCTCAGCTGTACTCGGTTCAAGGTATGAACTGCAGTGCTGATAGCTTCCTTCCAGTATTTCATAGCAATGTTCTTTTCAATCATTAGAGTCCTTGCACAGTCCATGATAGATCTATTCCTTCTTTCATCCATTCCATTCTCCTCAGGAGTTCTCGGGGCTGATACCTGTCTTTTGATTCCTCTTTCAATGCAGAAATTATTGAATTCATAGGAGATGAATTCACCACCTTTGTCTGATCTCAAGCATTTTATTCTTTTTCCTATTTCCTTTTCTACTCTTGCTAAATACCATTTGAACTTCTCAAATGCTTCCGACTTTTCTCTTAAATACATAACAGTCATCATTCTAGAGTAATCATCAACAAAGAGAATAAATAATTTTTCTTCGGTATAGCTCTCAATTCCAATTGGTCCACATAAATCAGTATGCACAATTTCCAAAATATCTTCAAACTGATAGTTTTTGCTTTTAAAACTAGACTTTCCCATTTTACCAATTTGACAATTCTTGCATAGACCAACATCAGGTTTCTTCAAAGTAGGAATACCTCTTACTTTCTTGAATTTGCTTATTTTCATCATGTTGTCAAAATTTACATGACATAACCTTTTGTGCCATAGCCAACTTTCTTCAATTTGAACAATAAAACATGAGTAATCACCAAGATCAAGATAAAACAAGTTACCTTTGGTTTGTTTGCCTGATCCTATCAATTTTCCTTTGTCATCCAGCAGTCTTGCTTTGCCATTCATGAATTCAACCTTGAATCCAATGTTAATTAGCTGTGCCACACTTAGAAGATTATGCTTTAGTCCTTCAACCCAATATGCATTATCACATATAAGTTCTTTGGTTAATGAAATTCGTCCCTTTCCTTTTATACAACAAAGTTCATTGTTTCCAAACCTTACATTACCACCATCAAAGTTTTCAAAGTGTTCAAGCTTAGTCCTGTCACCAGTCATATGATGTGAACATCCACTATCTATAATCCATGTATCATTCTTGCTTATATGAGAGATAAGTGCCATCTCATCTTCATCATTATCAGATTCATCTTTTACAGCAATGAAAACAATTTTTTCTTCACTATCATCCAAATTTTTAGCTAAAAAACATGTTTTTTTACCTTTATCCTTGAATGATTTGAAATTTTTCTTGCCATTGTACTTGTAATTTTTCTTCTCATCTTTGCTTTGCTTGTTTGGACACCTAGCTGCAATATGACCAATTTCTTCACATGAAAAATAGATTAAGGGAGTTTTACCTTTGTATTTTCCTTTGCCTCTTGAATACCTTTTTGTAAGTAATGCTTCAATAACTTCAAGATCGCTATCAGAACTTTCCTCTAATTCTTCTTCACTTTCTAATTGAATTTTCTTTCCTTTCTTGAGTGAAAGTTTGGCCTCAAAAGCTGATTCAATATTTTTAGAAGTTGGAACATAGTTGTCATAGTTATCCAGTTCAAAGGCTGTCAATCTTCCAACTAAGGCATCCAAAGTTATATTGTGATTTTCTTCACATCTTCTTTCTTGAATAGCAGAAACTCTTATTGCATAAATAGGAAGTAATGTTCTAAGAACCTTACTTATAACAGTTTCATCATCAATTTTTCCTCCAGAAGCTCTGATTGCTCTAACACTTGTCTTGATCCTTTCAACATATTTTGCAATGTTTTCTTCTTCTCTCATTTTCATCTAATCAAACTGTCCTCTTAGGCTCTCTGCTTTGGCTCTCTTCACATTATCATCACCACCATAGATTTTCTTCAGCTTGTTCCACATTTCATGAGCATTTGTGCAGTCTTTGATTTCATCAAATTCTTCATAGCTAAGAGCTGATGCAATGTCTATCATCATAGTGTTATGGTTCTTCTTCTCCGCAATGTCTTCAACAGTTAATGTGCCAGTAGGAATTGTATATTCTTGATCAATATATTTGCATCCTGAACCACCAATGGAAGCCAGATGTAGTCTCATGAGACCTTGCCATGCTGAAAATTTATTTCTGTTAAGCCTTGGAATTTCTCTTTTGTAAGACATCTTGATCTTTAGCTTAGGTCCTTGAAACCCTTCCTGCAAGCACCAAAAGCTCTGATACCAATTGTTGGAAATATAGATGCAGTAACTGAGAGGGGGGGTGAATCAGTTAACCACAAAAATATTACCACTGATCCCTTAAATATCTTAACAAATTATTTACTATGCCACTCGGTAAATATATAGAGAAATGCTAAAACTTGATCCTTGAAGTGTGTAATAATTAAACTATTCTTAAGCATTCATCACTGATTAACTTACATGAATAAAGAAAATAACATGAACACAAGAGACACCAGATTTATCATGGAAACCCAATATGGGAAAAACCACCAATGTAACTAGTTACTATTTTTCACTCTTCTGATGTGATGCCTAGTTAGAAGCCAACCTAGTAAAAGGTTACAAAACACATTGTTAGATGTGACCTTGTTAGAGGATTTAATCACCCTGCTAGGAGTGGCCTTGTAAGAGGTCTTGAAACAATTCAATAGAACTGTCACCTTGTTAGAGGATTTACAAAATGGTTGTTAAACCAACTCGGTTAAAAGATTTTGATATCACTGCTACAATTGTAAGAGAGTAACAATGAAATGACCTGCAACTGAATTGTTGAATATAGATCTTTGTTTTGCTTCACTAGATCCTTACTGATCAAATAAATCTTTGCTGCTCCTCAAGGATATCTAACCATCCTTCAAAATTTGCACATACCTTTCTTCAAAATGATTTCTGCATGCTGTATATTTTTTATTCACCACTTGACCTTCTATATATATATGCCATTTTAATTAACATTTAGATTGTCAAGTCAGCACTAATAATTATTATAACAGTTAGCTTGCATAAACAAACTATAACAAAAAAATCCTTTGAAAGGTCGACCTTGCTTAGTAAACATTAATCCTAAAAAGATTTCCTTTGGTGACCGAGTGAACTCGGTAACCACAGCGAATTATGCAACATCCTTCAGAGACCGAGAGAGCTCGGTAACCACTACTTTTCCTTCGATAACCGAGGAGGCTCGGTTAACACTGTTTCCCTGTCATGTTTCCTTTAGACACCCGAGAGATCTCGGTAGACACTGAGAACCGCTTAGCTGATCGACTGAGCTCAGTAAACACTGAGAACCGCTTAGCTGATCGACTCAACTTGGTAGACACTGAGAATGATAATTGATATGACATTTGTGTGACATCAAAGACAACACATAGCTAATCCAACAATGTCCTTCAGACAATTGTATCCAACAGAAGATCAAAGGGAATAATCCACAACCAACAAAATGGCGACTTTGCTGGGGAGAACTAAAAGATATGCATTTGTTAAGAGTCTGTGATTCTACTAGGGAGAATCTAAAGAGAAAGGTTATTTTATGTTCTTGTTTTCCTGAGTGTTTTGAAGATTTCCCATCTAGGTGGGTGGGGGCTCAAAGGTCTGAACTAGTGCAACATATTGAAGAAGCATGGATAAGAGAAGAAATAGTAGGTCATATGTTAGAAAGAATTCAGAGGTCACTCTGGAGCAATTACCTAGACAGGGAAACAAGAGCTGGATTAGAAGGAATGGTGAGTCTGCTAGTGCTCCCATGAGAGAACAGAGAAATGCAAGAGCTAGAAGACCACATGTATCCTCAAGTGAGGATGGTTCACAAAATAGAGCTTCTAGATCAGATGGTGGTCACTCTGAAGAGAGATTCTATGATACCCCTGAGGTTGCATTTCATGACAAGGGTCCTTTGCCTACAGGTCAAAATGAAGAAAATAGAGATATTGGTTTGGAGGTTGACCTGGATCTTGATGAAGATCAATTCAGAGGAGAACCCATGAGACATAGGTAGGTTCATTTCCCATATCAAAATCTTCCTGGTATGGATGTGTCATCTGGTTCTGATGACATTATGGTAGATCCTGATGATTTGAATGCACTAAGGTTGCAGTTGGCAGAGAAGGATGCCATACATAAAAGATTACAGGAGGAGAGAGAGAAAAAGTAAGTGCTTTGATAGAGAGGCAGTCTCTTATTAGAAAAATAAATGAAATGAAGGAGAAAAATAAGATGCTTGCTTCTTCTCCTAAAACGTTGCAGCATGATGTTTTTGGTGGTCTTGATGCTTTGAGGAGTGAGCAAAAACGCTTACTACAGGATCACAAATTTGAAAATGAGGGCCCTGTGGTTAGACAAGTGCAAAGCTAGGTCCCTTTGCCTAAAGATAAGGATGGGCATAGGATTACCAGACCTGCTGTTATCATAAATGAGAAAGGAAAGCAGAAGATGGTGGGTGACCAAGCAAGCAAACCAGTAACAATACCAGGGATCCCACCACTTGATTCAAATAAGGACACTAAAATGGAGAGAAGGAGAAAGGAAGATGAGGACCTTGCAAGAGAACTAGAGAGAGCTGAGGTTGATGTTGCCATTGCAGAAAAGAAAAGGAAGATCCAATTTTTGAGGGCTTCTTCAGCTAATGCTCTTGGCCCATCTGCTACTGAACTAGGTATGCCATCTATGACTACTGCTATTCCACTTAGTAATGTTACTAGTTCTATTCCTTCTTCATCTGCTAGGATAGGTGCAGATCCTAGGCAGCAGTCAAATGCACAAATAAATGTAGATGCTAATGTTGATCCTAGGGTTAACACTAGTTCAAGCTTTCAAAGAAGACCTATGCAATTAGAAGGCTATAGGCAAATAAGTTTTGATGGAATTCCTGGCTATCCAAATGCTTTTCCAAGTGATCTTAGAGATAAGGTACCTAAGTTTGCTGGTAATAATGCTATTAGTTGTGAAGAGCATCTTAAGTTATTTTTTGATATGCTTAATGATTATGAGTTAGAGCAGGAGGATGTTGTCATGAAATTGTTTGTTCAATCTCTAATGGAGGATGCTAGAGATTGGTTTAAGAGGCTTCCTGATAAGTGTATTGATACTTGGGACTCTTTTGAGAAATGTTTCAAGGAACAGTATGGTGATAGGCCTAATGCTAGCTTCATGTTGAATGAATTCAATACCATAAGAAAAAATTAGAATGAGTCTGCAGCTGAGTTCAACATGAGATTTCAGAAAGGTATGCATAAGTTGTTCCATGTCATGCGGTTGGATGACAATGTCTGTCTGACTACATACTTCAATGCATTTGATGGGAAGATGGGATATTTATTGAGGGATAAAGAACCAAGAACTCTTAGAGATTCTTTTAGGATTGCTATCAATATTCAGAACAACATGAAAATATTAGGAAAATTGGGTGGGAAGAGAGATGACCCAAAGTTGTTTGGGGACAAGAAATACAAGAAAGAAAATGATAAGGGTGTTGGATCTAGGAGGCAGGTTGAAGATAAGTTCGATAAGGTGCTTAATGCATTAAAGGATTTGAAGGCACCTGCAAATAGGAACATCAGTGCTCCTACCAATGAGAGGCCTCGGTTCAACAACAATTTCAGTAAGTAGAATAGACTGCAGAATTACCCCTACAACACCCAATGGAAGGACGACAAGGCTATTGTCCCTACTGCAAGAGGAAACAATGATAGAGGTGTCCCTGACCCTCTACATAAAGCTTCAATAAATGTCATGGAGAATGTACCTTGGTGTGTTGCATGCCAGTCCCCTCATTCGGCAGAGCATTGTGTGGTTGCACAATCTATGGCTGCAAATCAAGATTGTGGTGATGAGGAGATAGAACAAGAAGAAGAACAAGATGATGTTGGTTGCAACATGGATTCTTCATGTCTAGGATATGAAGATGACTCTGATTTTGATGAAGAGGCAGATGTGAATGTGAAGAGACATAATCAGGCCCTTTTTCATCAAGAGGTTTTTCCTGATGGTGAGTGCATTAATCAGAAAACATGTAATATGAACTCTTCTCCCAAGCCAGTAAATTTGAGAAGACCTTCTACAGAAGAGATGGAGAGGATTACTACAGAAATGATTGCCTAGGTGCAAACTAGAGGCATGGCGGCAAGCAATACAAATGAGAAAGCTGCAGGAATGTTTATAAAGAGTGCCAACTCCGGAGAACCTAATGAGAACAAATCAAAGGTTGATCACATGGTAAAATTCAAGAATGTAAAAAGTAAACATTGTGAGCCTAAGGGAGTTGGAATTGAAAGGATCTCTAGTGAGATTGAGAAGCCAGTTAACACAATGGCTAAGCTTGAAAAAGTGAAGGTGATCAATACACCTAATGTGTCAGACAAGCAAAAATATGTCAAGGTAGTACAGATTGAGATTCCTTCTTCTACCCTTATTGACATGTTATCTGTATTGTCACAAATTACAGTTAAGGTTCCATTATCAAAGTTGTTGAGGATCCCTGAACATAAAGATAAAGCTATTGCATGGGTTGGTAATATTCATACAATGGATCTCAGGATAAAGCTTTGAAGGATGTTGCTGCTCAGGGAATTGTGTCTCAAATTCCTCCAATATATTTGGACAGTTCTGTCAATGCCAGCCTTGAAAATATTGACCCATTCTTCTTGAGTGTTCTTGTGAATGGGATGAAATTAAGGAATTGTATGATTGATAGTGGTGCCTCTAATACTGTCATGCCTTTCAAAATCATGGAGAGGTTGGGCCTTAAAGTTGACACAGTGCAGGGCAGGTGTTGTGCAATGGATCAGAGGGAGGTACCAGTCATTGGGACTATCAATGCAATGCCATATAGGTTGGCAACATATCCAGAGAAGAGCTAACAATGAGTGTTTTGGTGGTGGATATCCCCTCTCATTATGGGATGTTGTTATCAAGAAGATGGAGTGCTGCCATGGGTGGAAGTTTACAGTGTGATTTGTCCTATGCAACTTTCAAGATTGATGATCAGTTTGTCAAGATTGAACGAGAGCCAAGAGTATGCCACATGATTGAGAGGAACATAGATAATGAAACTACATGTTTTGTGGATACTAATGTAAATGCTTTTAGGGCAGAGATCCTTGTATTTGAGAATGAACTTGCTTCGTCACCTATTTCTACTGAGGTAGGTGCTGACTCTATGAAGGGTGATTTGTGGGTCATGTACTTTGATGGTGCAAACTGCAAAGATGGTGCAGGAGCAGGTATTTTACTTATTTCTCTTGATGGAAATACCTACAAGTTCTCTTTCACATTGAATTTCTTTTGCACCAACAATATAGTAGAGTATGAGGCCTTGTTGTTAGGGCTGAGGTTGGCACAAAAGCATGGTATAAAATGCATAAGTGTTATTGGTGATTCTGAGTTGGTGGTGTCCCAAGTCAGGTCAGTGTATGCTTCCAAGAATAGAAGGTTGAAACAATATAGGAATGTAGTGTGGGATTTGATTGAGCATTTTGATGCCTTCAATATTGAGTGGAAGGATAGGAGTAGCAACAAGATGGCTGACTTGTTGGCCAATATTGCAATCAATCCTAATGATATTACATTCTCTGGTATTTCTAAAGTTGAAATTCAGGCTAGGCCTAGTATACCAGACAATATTGAGAATTGGAAAGTTTTTGATGATGATAATGATATTTTGAAGTTTATGGATTGCAAGGATCAGTATCATGGTCAAGAACTTGATTGTTCAGCCTTGGTTGAGTCAATAGAAGGAAGGGAGGTTGTGTTAGGCAATGAGGTCATTCAGCTTAGAACTAATAAGGTGCCCAAGGGGCTTTGTGTTTTGGAGACTGTCTTTGACAACCAAGATAGAGTTTAATAGAATATCAAAGGAGAAGATCATGCTGATTTTGAGGAGATAAATCTTGGATCACATGAGGCACCTAAGAAAGTATACATTGGTAGATATATATCTCAAAAGGTAAGGAGACCTTTGATTGAATTATTGAGGAAATTCAGGCATGTTTTTGCATGGTCGTATGATGACTTAAGGGTTTATAAAGAGGATTTATTTCAGCATGTTATTCCATTAAGAGAGGATGCTAAAGCTTTTCGGCAAAAGCAAAGGCCTATTAATCCTACTTTGGCACCCAAGATGCAAGAAGAATTAATGAAGTTGAGAGATGCTGGCATTATCAAGCCTATAAGGCATTCTTCTTGGGTGTCAAATCTTGTCCCTGTAAGACAAAAGAATGGTGACATCAGGCTTTGTGTGGACTTCAGAAATTTGAACATCAGCTCATTGAAAGATAATTATTGTTTGCCCAATATGGAGGCTATGTTGCAGAGAGTAACTAGGTCAGAATTGATGTCAATGATGGATGGTTTCTCTGGCTACAATCAGGTCATTGTTAAGGAATCAGAACAATTCAAGATAGCCTTTACAACACCTTGGGGAACATATGTTTATGTGAGAATGCGTTTTGGTCTTACAAATGCTGGTGCTACTTTTTAGAGGGCAATGGATGTTGCCTTTTCAGATTTCATTAATGATTTCCTTGTTGTGTATCAGGATGATTTAATTGCCTATTCCAAGAAGGAAGAGGACCATTGTGCTCATTTAGAGAAAATATTTATGAGGGCCTTGGAATTTGGCATTTCATTAAACTCAAGGAAATGTGCTTTTGGTGTCAAAGAAGGTAAGTTACTTGGCCACTTGGTTGGGAAGCAAAGAGTGAGAATTGACCCTGAGAGGGTAGCAGTCATTCATAAAATTCAGAGGCCAAAGAATGTTAAAGGGATTCAGTCCTTCTTTGGTCAGGTCAATTTTCTAAGGAGGTTTGTGACAAACTTTGCAGAGGTTACTAGACCTATTTCCAAGATGTTGAAGAAGGGATCTGTAATCAATTGGGAGGGTGAGCTTGATGAAGCTTTCAAGAATATCAAGCAGGCTATCAAAGATGCACCAGTGCTAAATGCACTTGATTATAGTGTCCCAATGCATATCTTTTCTTTTGCATCCTTTCACACTATTGCTGCAGTTCTATTACAAAAGAATAAGGATGGTTTCGAGTAGCCTATTACATTTTTTAGTAAATCTTTGTAGGCTACAGAATTGAAATATGATATAAATGAAAAATAGGCTTATGCACTTGTGAAGGCAATCAAGGCTTTTAGATGTTACTTGATGGGAGTAGTTGTGATTGCTTTTGTGCCAAGTGCAGTTGTGAAGGACATTTTCTCACAGCAGGAGGTGTCTGGAAGAAGATGCAGATGGATCAATAGGATCCAAGAGTTCAATGTTGAGATCCAGATCACTAAGTTGGTTAGAGGACAGGGATTGGCAAAGCTGATGGTCCAATCCAATCTAGATGCAAACTAGGTAAATCATTCTGAAATTGATTATACATGTGATATGGATGATTGTATTTGGTATCAGGATATTATTTATTATTTGAGAAACATGAGGTGTCTAGATAGTATGAATGATAATCAAAAGAGGACATTGAAGTTACAGACCATCAAGTATGTAATTGTGAAATGTAAGTTGTATAGAAAAAATCTAGATTGCATACTATTGAAATGTGTAGATGAGGATCAGGCCAATCTAATGTTGAAGGAGATGCACGAGGGAGTTTGTGGTGGACATTACATGGGTAAAACAACTGCTCATAAGATCTTGAGAGCATGATTTTGGTGGCCCACAATCTTCAGGGATGCAGAGCAGTTGGTAAGGAGATGTGATGCTTGTCAAAGGTTCTCTGGTAAGCTTAAGTTTTCAGGTAATGTACCATTAAAACTAGTAGAAGTTCTGGCTCCTTTCCAACAGTGGGGAATTGTTCATAGGGGAGATACCAAACAAGTCAAGTGGAGGACATTCATGGATCTTAATTTCCATTGATTATTTTACAAAGTGGGTAGAAGCTGTACCTACAAGGAATGCAACTAGTGGGGTGGTAATTGATTTCTTGATGAACAATATTGTTACAAGGTTTGGGTGCCCTGAGAGGATAGTGAGTGATAATGCTATGTGCTTTAGGTCTGTTGAATATAAGGACTTTTGCAAAGGTTTGGGAATTCAGATTTCTAATTCCTCACCTTATCATCCGCAAGGAAATGGTTAGGCAGAATCTACTAATAAGAGTTTGATTAAAATCTTGAAGAGAATTCTGGAGAAGAATAAGAGGGCATGGAATTCAAAGCTACCATTAGCTCTATGGGCTGATAGGGTAACTGTGAAGAAGGCAATTGGTTGTGCACCATTTGACCTAGTGTATGGAATTCATGCTAGGATGCCTCAGAATAATTTGTTGGAGATGTACAAGTTTGTGCAGTTGTATGATGATGACATTAATGATGAGATACAATTGAGAATGGAGGACCTCATTAGGCTAGATGAAACTAGAAGAGAATCAGTTGCAAGGAATGCCAAATTGCAGTTCCAGGTTAAGAATCTATATGATAAAAAGACTATTGACAGAAAGTTTGAACCTGGTGATTTCGTGTTAGTTTGGAATGCCAGATTGGAGGATAAGGGGAAGCATGGTAAATTTGATCTCATCTGGTTAGGGCCATATCTGATTCATGAGAAATGGGGCCAAGATTCTTACATCATCAAGGGTTTTAATGGTGATCTTCAGGAGTTGCCAGTTCATGGACAATTCTTGAAGCAATACTTCATTTGATGTACTCTATTGTCCGTGAACAGTAGTTAGGGTTGTACATCTTGTAAATTCTTGTATATAGGTTGCTTTCCCTCACCCTGCTTTGCCCTGGTCTGTCGGTTTTTGGTCCTGTTGCTCGTCTTGCCCTGCTTGTTCCTTGCTCCCTGCAATTTTTGTCCTATGGGATGTTTTTCTTTAACCAGTGATTCTAAGTTCTTTCTATGCCTGCAGGAGGCATACATCCCCAGACAGAGCCACTGTTAGGCCTTTTTCTGTCATTGCAAAATCTTGTGAAGTTGGCCTGTTCCATGCAATATTTTTGTTTTGTTGTCCTGCCGTGCCTGTAATCTCAGTCTTGACTTGCGATGAAAATCCTTAGTGTTTCATGGTATGCGTGTCCTGCCCCTGGTAGTTGATGTTGTCACCTGGCCTTAGTTCAAACTGCATCTCCTAATGTGCAAAACCTAGTAAGATTTTTGAGTTTCAAGGTCCGCGGGAAGCATTTTTAAAGTTCTGCCAAAGTGTCAAAAACGCACAGTGTTTTCGAAAACCCATGATGTTTTCGGCTTCTTTGCTATCTTTCGGTCTCTTGAAAATTTCCTGTATGTTTTCGATCTTTTGTTGAAAACCTGCGTTGTTTTCGACCCTTTGCCTTCATGCTTTGTACACTTGTCTTATGGTGCCAAAGACTTTGTGTGTTTTCGATGTTCCCTCAACTGCGCAAGCCCGACGTTGATGGTGGGTCTAGTTTCTTCCTGATTGGCTGTCGCATGGCCGCATGTCAGACCTTTCTGACATGCGATCATGTGACCACTTGCCACCTGTCCGCGTGGTCCCAGTTCTTGTTCGTCTACCTGGCGGTTTACTTTTCCTCAAGTGTGCAAGTGCGATGTGTGGTGGGACTTGGTTTACGGATTGGGCAGAGGGTCCTGACGTGTCGGAGCATCAACGGTTGTCGTTAAAGCGTGAAAGATTTGTAAAGGCTATGTGCTTTTGTGATAACCGTCCAATCCTCCGAAGAATGAGGCTTCTTTGGTGTGGTCCCGAAGGCACACATGTGGCAGCCTGTGATTGGCTGTCGCATGGTCACATAGCCCAGTTTTCGGGCTATGCGATCATGCGACTGATTGACACATGTCTGTGGTAGTGTGTTGGCATTTTGGTGGGTGGGCCCGTTAGCTTTTGTTGCAGAGATGGTGATGACTTGGCTTATGTCAGAGGGGCCCGCATTGAAAGACTTTTAATCAACGGTTGGCGTATAATCTCAAGGAATATTCTCGGCCTTTGAGATCATGCACCATCCGTTGATTTTATTCCATCTTGCCAGGTTGTCTGTTGTCCGCAATGGGTCCGGTGTGACATGTCTATGCAGGTGGAGGTTTCTTATTGGTCAACGTGGATGTGCTCAGAGGTGGGGCTATTGTCGGAAGGGTTTGTGATGAGGATGGATCCTACGGCTGGTGTAAGTTCTCATGGAATTTGTTAGAGCCATGAGATCTTACGCTAGCCGTTCATTTTCAAGGGCCCATGGAAAGTGGGTCCTGTGCCAGTAACTGGGCGTGGATCAATGAGTGGTAGTGTTCTATTAGCCAGCGGGCAATGATGTGGCGGTCTAAGGGCCTTGTCGCATGATCACAAGGGGCCATTTCCACGGCATGTGATCATGTGACAACGGTTTGCTTGCACGATTGTGGAGTTGTGCAGTGGCGGTTGCGGAAAGGTTAAGTTTGCAGGTTGTCACATGTTCGCATAGCCTAGTTTCTGGGCTATGCAATCATGTGACCACTAAGGGCGTCATGGTTGCGGACTTATTGGTGGGGTCTGAGATTTGCTGAAGTGAATAAAGATTTAGTGGTGCCGATATATTTTTGGCTTCTCGCTCATTCGCGTGACGATTTGGCGGTTCCCCAATTCATTTGGCGACTTGGCGAATAGCGGTCGTGGGATCGCTAGATTCTTTAGCGGAGGCAGGATGTTTTCTGAGAACTAGCGAAATGCTTTTGTTGCCAGTTCGCCAGATGATTTAAGTGGGCTATTTTAACACGTGCAGTCGTGTGTTCGTGAAGTCTAACTAGAGTTAGGCCTTTCATTTTGCGACTAGGATTTTACCTTGTCGCTAGTTCGCAGAATGTTGACCTGGGGTATCTGATGAGTTAGAGTTGTGAAGCTCGGGAAAGAAAAAGAGGATCTACGGTCAGGACTTAAAGTTGACAAAGTTTTTAGTAATGGCCGCCGATTTGCCGCTAAAGCCATGAAGTGACCATTGGAATTCAAATTCAAATTTGCATAGGGTTTCCTGTGACCAAAGGACTAGTTTTCAATGCTTTCTCGGCAGTTTTTGATCTGGTTGGTGGCACCGGTTGTTACGAAGTGGTCCAGGGGCTCTGTGGTCATTTGTAGAGGTGATTTTGTACTTGGTGCCATGTGGTTTTGAGCTTGAGGAACTATTTGCAGGCAATGATTAGATTGATTTTAATGGCATTCCTGGTGTACTATGCTGAGCTCGTAGATTTTCATGATTTGTTTTCTCCAGGCTGCTTGTGTTTCCCACCCCTGTAATAACTTTTAGATCGTTTTTAGCAGGTTGGGTGGTTGAGACCTTAGCCCTAGCTGTCTGAAGCTTGTTGCATCTGATCTTGAGGATCCCAAGGCAGCTAGTGGTATAAGTTGCAGAATTTTTGATTTTACAAGGGTTCCAAAATCTTGTTGCTTTTGGTCCCTGGTTTTTGACTGTATATGCTCATAGAGGTTTGATTTGGTGTCTTTTTCTCAGCTTTGTGTCATGCTAATTGTATGCTGATTCTGGATTTGTTAATGAAAACATTCTTGAATCCCAATCTTGTATCTTGTGTATGTCTTCTTGCTTGTCTCTGAGCTCATATATGTTAATATCACAAAGTATGTTAATGTATGGTAAACAAAGAGTAGTTTGAATTCATCTCTAAGTTTTTAACAAAGTTAGGATTAAAGCCTTTTAGGTGAATTCAGTGAGTTTACAGCCAGGTATAGAATTTGATGTCCTTGTGCTTGAGGGAAAGGGCTAATAGGCAAAGCACTTACTCTGGTTTCCATTGTGTTTGATTTGAAGTGTTCGGTTTAAGTATACGGTTGGGTGACTCTTAGCTCTAGGATAAGGCACTGGTCCTTTCTCTTGAAGTCATGGTTAATGACCACACAAACATAAACATTCATTTGATAAACCTTTTATAGATTTGTGTTGAGCATTGTATACATCATTTTGAGACTCCTTTGAAGAAGTGAGTCAAAGGTACACCTGCCTGAGCATTGAAGCTCAAAGAGTATAAGGATCCTTTGATCCTTGTCAGTTGGCCCTCTTCCTTGTGGACTTTGGAGTGGTGATAGAGTCAGGATTTTATTTATACTATCCATCAAAGTGTAAATCTACAAGTTGAAGATCAAAGGGAATAATCCACAACCAACACTCCCGGTAGTATGTAATATACATATCAAAGTATACTTATTTGGCATATACATGTTTTCCCCCTTTTTGATAATAATGCAAAATGCAGAAAATATAATGTATACTTAAATCTTATAAAAAATGTTTTGATGGGTTTTCTTTACTGACGCCAAGAGGTTGTCCCATTCCTCTTTCAAGTTTGTGAGAGCAATATGCTCTAGACCGACTTGTGCATGCATGTCTAAGATATTATCTAACACCGAAATCTCTAGAGTTGCTACGAGTTGTTCAGCTTTGACAATATGTGCTTCAAAAATTTTCAGGTATGGAGTGAGTTCTATTTGTAACTCTATGACCTGATCTATGACTTGCTCTTCTTGTTTTCTTAGATCTGCTATCAACCGTCGGAGTTCCTAAACTTGGTGAATATGCTTTAATAAAGCATTCGGCTTGGTTATAGCTGCTTTTCACTGCCGGTATAGCCCGCTAATGGAAAATTGTCCTATGTCGTTAAATTGTTTCATATTGGAAACAATTAACCATGTTTTTAAAGACATCTTTATTAAAGCCAATTTGGACTATAGATTTGTTTGATACTTAATGCGGCCGATCATTCTGCATCCCACATTTACGCCCTTCCACTACCGCTCGAGGAGTCGTATATCAAGCCATCTCTATACGACATGCCATTTTTTTGTCTAATTTTTGTGATGCCCGTAAATGTTGTCTACGATCGGTGGATAAGCTCCAAGTGTTTTTGGTACACATAGCTTTCACATCGTCTTAGCGGTAAGCTACAACTATTTTGGGTAGGGTTTATCAATTTGGGGGAATGCCATCTGTCTGCAGCAGCCTATTACGGATGTTTTTTTTGGGGGGTATAAATCGTTGAAGCAAGGTTTTGCATGACAGTGATCATCCAAGGTTTCATTTGGCACCAAATTTGCTATAGGATTCAGCTTATACATTTATCATTGTGTTTGTGCATTATTTTGTTTTTCATTTTCGTGACTGTCTTCAATAGTTTTCAGAGATTTTTTTAATAGCAAATATCTGTTTGGCTTTAATACATGTGCAGGAAAGTTCTTCGAGCTCTGCAATACGTGTGCAGAAATTCTAATGCTTTGAGAGTAAATTTGTACAAATTTTCCCACTGTTAATCGAAAAAGGGTACGTACTATAATAGATTTTTTATTGTATTCTTTAGTCTTTTAGTTTTTGAATTTAAATGTTTTTTAGATTTTTGCTGAAATTCAAAGTAGAAGTCATAAAATTTTAACAGTTGATGCTCTACCTAGGGTTCAAGTCTATATTATCAATGTAAATATTTTTTGGTTTATTGCGTTAATTTCAAAATACCCAACAGGAAAGGGTCATTGCCTGGATGAGCAGAGAAGGACGATATCGTAACAGCGACTCCAGGATTCTAACTATTAAACAAAACTATCCAATTCGCAAGGGTCTTTCCTATATTATGAAGAGAATGAAGCCTGCCCTTGGGAAAAACAAAAACATCCCCTGCTGACATTTTCTGAGAGAAAAGCCTGTTAAACTGAACATATGTTTCCAATTGTACTTGAGGTTTTTTATTTTCCTTTCCCTAACAGGACAACATATTGGCAATAGGCAATATAACTGCATCAGCAAACATATGAAATATCAAAATGGGTTGATTAAGAACATATTGGAGATTTTTAAGCCAATTGTTGTAAGTAAATCCAAGCTTTTAAACCTTTGCCAGCATGCTTTCAACATGCCAACAGAGCTTAGCAGCAAACTTTCAAAAAGCAGTATTATATTGGAATATGTGACCAAAAAAATGAGAAGGAAATGAAAACCAAATGGTTAGATAAAAAATTTCTACTCAAAATAGAATTCAGAATAGAATGACATTTTGTACATGTCAAAGTCAGTTTATGAAAAGGAAATGAAAACCAAATGGTTAGATAAAACATTTGACTATATGTACGACAACAAAGATGATTTTAGATACTTGTTTTCCTTTCATATTTATGTTAGTAGCTTCATATTGTAAAGTATCTAAGTGCTAGACCATTTACAAGCATCGCGCCCAATTTCCTATTGATTTCAAGTTTTCTTTTCATCATTCCAACCAAAATCTTCATCATTCAATCTACAATTTGCATAAAGACTGATTGGAAGTTTGCATACTTGACATCACAATCATATCAAATTCAAAGGCCTCTTCTAATTTCACCTAAGTGTGGAGAAAAACTTGCAACTAAAAGACTCTCATCCACTACAAGAACTTGATTTGAAACTCAAACTGAATTTCTACCTTATCGGCCCTTCAAGACTTGGAAAATGTTGCCACACTAAGACTAAAACTAACAGCGACTAACCACTAAAGAAAAAAAGGTAGGGTCCCCATTTGCAATGGGGCATGTGTGTTTGACAATGCAACACATAGTTATAGTTCAGCATTTGAGAATGTTCATCAAATCTCTCTGCTATAGGAGCACCTTTGTATACCATAACTGCTGATGGTATGTCTTCTAGGTGGGATTGGAAATGGAAAAACGCATTTGATGAATTAAAGTAAAAGACTAGCAAAACAGTAAAATTTCACTAACAGATCTTAACAGATCTTAAAAGTAAGGTGTGAAAATAGACTAGAAACCATTTAATAGAACAAATAATCCTAAATGGATATTTGAATAGGCCATTAGATTGAAAAATATGCAAGATTTAATTGTACCCATAAATATGTATATGCGTGCATCAATATATCTAAAAGTACTAAAAAAGGCCAGGAAGGGAGAGAGCCAGAGACAAAGTTTTAGTTTTCTCACCTAGCTATGAGATTCTTAAATACCTTTTTCTTACTTAGTACCTCCGATTCTCTGAATAATTTAAATGGCAAAGCATGCATGGGAACACTTCCAAAGCTTAAGTTTCCAAACAACTCATAACCTAGAACGGGGATGCTAACAAATACCAAAAACAATGAATAAAGAGCCAAACCTCTCTCACCACTCTACGAAAAGCTTAATCTGCAAGCAAAATTATTTGTGAGGTGTACCATTTGTGAAACCAGACAACAAAGACAAGGAAAAACATAAACTAAAAATTTTCCTTGTGGTTGTTGGCATAATACATTGCAGTTTTAACTGCTCATAACCAATACTTCCATTCCCGTAAGCGGTTAAAAGTTATTAGTTAACTATTTCGTGCATTATATAATATTGCATTCAATCATCAATAGAACATTGAATGTTCATCTTTAACATTTGGTATCAGAGCACTGCTAGTCTTTGTGCCTGTGAAGCAGATGCAAGGCGATTAAACAGTTGTACCAAAAAGACAGAGGCAGTAACCACCATGGAAGGCAAGCGATTCTGCAGCTGTAGAAAGATTGAAGGAGAGTGAAGGATCAAAAAAATGTATGATTCAATATAGTTTTGGGTTCTCTGGCATTGGGATTAAGATTCTGCGGTTTAATGGAGTGGGCTTGTGATGGCGTGTGAAGAAATGAACATCTGCCAGACACGTTAATCTCGGCAATGCATGAAAACAGTGAGTGAAATATCAATGCCATTTGATGGTGTGTGGGAGTGATGCAGTGGAAATTGTCGCTGTTCTGAAGTTGCGTTGATACATAATTTTGAGCTTCATCTCAATTTCAAATTTAGAAAGGCGTGGAGCATTTTGTGGCTGCTTCCTTAATACATACTACTCAGTATCTATCTAGTTACACTCTTGTACTCCAAAAAAAGGGCATTCTCCTTATGAGTTGTTCACAGTTCTCTAGCATAGTTTGTGAGAATGCTGAAAATGAAATGACAGCATGTTGCCCAAAAATCCTTATGTAGGGTCTAGGACGGCTGGTTTTAGAATACTGTTGGGGATTAATTTGATTTTTATACTCAAGAAATGTGTTAGATCTGATCAAGATCTAATTACTTTTTCATAGATTTTTCTGTCCCCTGGCATTGCCTGTTGCTCTGATCAATATCTAATTACTTTTTGATATCAGGAGCAATATATATTCAGGATGGTCAGGCACACACGTGTGTGTGAATTGACCAAGGAGAAACTTGTGGTTGTGATATTGGATATTCCTTGGAACCATTCAATCTCTCGACACGCAATTTGTAGAACTTATAGAGGTAGGAGGTAGTCGACTGCTCGCATAGTTCCAGCCGTGCAATCAACTGTTGCCGGAAAAGAAGGTATATGCGTATCACCTAGTTGCTGCAAGAAGAGAGGAAGAGGACATTCATAAAGTTTCTTTGCGAAAAGAACTCATGTCAAAGATGGCTTCTAACTGAGGTAAATCAAGATGAACGTGAAGATATCTTCTTGCAAAGTATTGCTCTAAAGGAGAATACACTGTACAGTTTTTGTACAAGAGTTTTTTAATATGTTTTATCAGTAGTGGCCTAGACTAAAAGTAGACCTAGCCTGTCAGTTTTCCTTTCCCACATGGACATCTTTGAGTGTACACATCTGCTAGATATGGTCATGTTCTTCAGTTGATTATATACACTACAATAATTCATCATCAATTTGGTTCCATACTTATGAATATATAACCCAGCATTTCAAAGCCCTGATCATTTTTTATATTGCAGGAAAGGGTCTCCTCCTCTGTATAAAAGACATCAATCTCAGACCTGTTTACAGCCATATGCTTCAAATGTACAACACCATACAGCATATGTGACTATCAACGCAAACATTGCACCTCGCCAGTGCAAGTGCTAGTCTAGATATTTAAACAAGAACCCAACTCATTTTACAAATGAAATGTTCATTCATGATGAACCTTGAAACATATCTTCATTGTGATTCACCAAATGCAAATTGGCAAGCGTAATACTGAATTCTCCTCCCTCCTGCCAGCATTCTCTGATAACTTTCCTTTTCACTGTAAGGTTCTCTCCTCGTTTTCCTAAATTCTTCTCTCCTATTAATGCATAAATTTGGAAGGATAAAAGAAAATAAGGTATGACAATGGACATGAATTGCTCAATGAATGCCATGATTCCCATATTTGCTCCATGCGTCTAAAGAACCACTAATGTCTCTTCTTCTTCTATAATATGACTTTAAAGAAAATGAAGTACCGATAAATAGAAAACTTGGAAATTACATCTACAATATGGCTCCAACGATTTTATAATATTATTCTAACATATAATATTATATGTCAAGGATATTAGAAGACATTTCATTATGATTAAAATATATATAATTTAATATTCAAGGATATTATAGTGGCATATCAACCTCGTTATTAAATGATATGTCTTTTAATCATAATGAAATTTGCGGAGCCAATTGTCAGAATAGATGAACCGATCCAATTATCAACGATGAGAAAATTAATATTGAAATTACAATGGAAGCTAAAAACATGTCTTCTCCATAACAGAATATTAGAATAGAGGAATTGCAGAGGAAAGTATGTGGTCTTGCGACAGAGAATGCCATCCTGAGGAATGACATTGAAGTCAATGTTCAAAGACTGCAAGTTCTTAAAAAAATTGCCATTAAATTGTAATCAGAGAACTCAAAGCTCTGTACACAGAGTAAGAATGTTGAGAGCATATTGGGAGAGAAGGAAAAATTAGTAATGGAACAGAGCCTCAAAATAGGGGCACTACAAAATGAGGTCTATCAGTTACTTGATGAAAATAGGGTACAGGAGATACAACTGCTTGAGCGAAATGAAAATGTAAGAGAGGCAACTTTGTTTTACTTTGGATGCATTGATGGATAAAAACAAGAGATTGTAGATATATCTCCAAATAATAAGAGAAGAAAAGGGATGCAAGACTATAAATATTGAAACCAGAACATCACAAACATAATAGAAAATTTAAATAAAAAAAGCTAAACATATAAGTTGAACAAAAAAACCAACTTCACATTTTTTCGGTGTACAAAGTGGATACCAAGAAGCAATTACTAGTAAAATATTAATTACTAAAAAGATAACTTTGACATGAATAACTCTTATAGTATTTTGAACTAAATAACATAACTAAATAATTGTCTATAAAAAACAAAAACCATACATATAATTAAATTATGAAAATATGAAGATGAAATCTTCGTATTGCAGAGCTCAGTAGAGGGTATGAAGAGAAACGGTACAAAGAACTTATTTAACAAATATGAAGTATTTGGAGCACTCTACTACAACTCAAGGGAATGTAGAAAGCATCAAGGCAGGACGAGCGAGATGCTGGACACTCCTGGGCGTGTTGACTCCAAAGAGTTTCGTCATATCTAACTCTCCATCCACGCTCCACTCAAAGCAATGAAGGAGCTAAGCCGGCATAAAGTTTAAGGTTACACCAGCCATGGCCCCTGGGCATCCTCTCCTTCCTACTACAAATGAAATCTTATCAAAATATTCTTTGTCTTTCACAATATCAACATTTTTATCCATAAATCTCTACGGTCTGAATTCCAGAGGATCTTCCCACACAGATGGGTCTCTTCGGATAGCCCAAGCATTGACCATAAGGCTGCTCTTCGTAGGAATGAAGTACCCACCAACTGTACTATCTTGGGTCAATTCATGTGGAACCATCAAGGGTAATGCCAGATATAACCTCAGTGTCTCCTTCACCACACACTGCACGTACTCCATGCTTGCTAAATCATGCTCACATATCGTCCTCTGTCTGCCTACAATTGAATTGATTTCCTCTTGCATTTTCTTGGCCACGCCAGGGGTTCTAAGAATCTCACTCATTGCCCATTCTAGTGTAGTAGACGTCGTTTCAACTCCAGCCATGAACATATCCTAAAAACATTATATATCCTTGTTACATCAATTAAAAAAAATAGAACTACCAACAAACGTACAAAAATAGTTTTTGGGATTTGAGTTATAAATATGAAATGAATGAGATACATACAAAAACAATGTCTTCAATGCTTTCCTGTTTGATTGTCTTTCCATTGAGGCTTCCCACTTCTAAGACAACATCAATAATGTTGGAAGTGGTGACAATTCTAAGAGGGGGGGTGAATCAGAATACAATAATTTTAACAAGCTTACTGCAATTGATAACATTAAATCTCTGAAATGACAAATTCATAAGCTATAGAAAATAAACCAAATGTAAATTAATCCACTCACAGAGACAAGACAAGATTTTTTCCAAGTGGGAAACCCTCAAAACCTTACGGTTTTGTCACAGGGAGAAAAACCACTCCTATAGAACCTGTACTTTTTTTGAGCAATAACCCTCTTTATACAATAGAAGCTACAACTACTTTCCTGGGCTATAGCCCTTCACTTCTTTCTTCAAACAAACCTTTGTCAATACTGTTTATATATATAACTATATGCATTTAACAACACATACACCTTATACATATAAACTATTTAAGATATTCTTTTAGTGATTTTCATATCAAAGATATGTCTCTTTTTCATGTACACTTTTTACATCCACATCTTCCTCCTTAATAGGAAGTATACATAATACCTTTTCAAAGTTATTTCCAAGAGTAGTTACAACAGACATTGCAATTGTTTACAATATCAGTTCACATAAACTGATTTTCAAATAACCAGATAAAAGAACTATTTCGCAAAACCCTTCACAAAAGTTCCTGATGAAAAATAGAGAATATTTTGCTCAAGAACCGAACTCAATCGAGTTTTTCCCAACTTAACCGTTACACAACTGAACTTCGTAACGAACAACCGTAACCACAAACTTGATACAAAATAAAACGCAAGCACTGCAGAGAATTTCTCAAGTGTCGAAATAACACAAATTCCTTTCACACCACTATGTAGATATCAAACCAATATTAAAGTTGAAAGTTAAGAAGATTTTTCCTGTGACCCTTTTCATGAATCATTTTAAGAAACTATTAATAGACCAGCATTTTCATATAACAAATGCTATTGTAAAAATGCCTCAGATATATGTATATAAAAAACCCTATCATTTTGCCAATAATGACTATTCTTTGCCAGAGAAAAACTTGTTGAAAATGCATACATGTTGACAGAAAACCATATTGACAACAAACCATAAGAAGACTGTCGTATTTGGTATCCAGTCAAAACCATTGAAGATCAAATGCTTGAAGAGATTTTCAACAAAACAAAACAAAGCATGTATTATCCATCATATCATAACAAAATAAGATAGAGGAATAAGATCTCTCTGTTAATCAGACAACAAGAGTACCTTCATTTAAGAAACAAAGATACCATAAAAATGGTATTAATCGGTTCCTCGCACAGAGATGAGTATCTTATAAAAAACCCACAATCACAAAATCAACACAGTGTCACCAAAAATTCACTGTAGTAATCATGGCGGTGTCCTCAGTTAGGGTAAGAAAAATGATCCACATGCAAATCCTTTAAGTGATAATGAACAAAAAGACCTTAAGGAAATTCCAAACAAGTTTAATGTCCACCATGCATGAAAGACACTTGGAAAAAGAAGAGCCAAATGTTGACAACAAAGAGTCAACAAAAACCATAATACAACTCAAGTTTAACTCAAGTCTATCTACAATGGCACAGTACAAGAACACCTCAGCATAACAACTGGATGACAATAAAGATAGCCATAGCAGCACATCATGGACACAAAAGAAGACAACAATATCCCCCATTTTTCCTTGAGGCAAAATTGACCAAATACCTAAATCCATAGAACCCATACTCGTGCAATCTGAATTCACTAAAGCAATAATCAACTAAATACAATAGACAATAGAACCATTGGACATGGAGCAGAGCAAAGAATCATCAACTGAAGCAATGGAAGAGCAACTTCTGCAAGAGCAACTGAAACATAGAATCATCAACTTCTCCCCCAATTTTCATCAAGGACACAAAATACTGCTAGAAAAGAGCAAAATAGAATGTGAAGAGAAAGCAACAACCTCTCATAGACTCCCCCATAAGAGAAAAACTTAGTGCAGTAGAGAAAGAGAAACAACACCCAACTGAGTGCGGAGTTGTTCAAAAGAAGCCCGGGGAAGAGCTTTAGTAAAAATATTTTCCACTTGTGCTTAAGTAGGAATATAAATCAACTTGAACTCATTGGAAAGTACATCATCACACAAAAAATGAAGTTTGATGGCCACATGTTTGGTGCAAGAGTGCATAACTAGATTTTTACTTAACTGAATACCACTCATATTATCACACATGATAGAAATAGGTTTAGGAATCTGAATGCCAAGATTAGATAATTGATATGTCATCCAAATTAACTGAGTACAATAGGTTGGAGCAGTAATATATTTAGACTCACAAGTAGATAAAGTAACACAGTCCTGTTTCTTACTATGCCAAGCAGCCAAATGATTACCTAAGAAAAATGCTGCACCACTAGTGCTCTTTTTGTCATCCGATCCACCCCAATCTGAATCAATATATCCAAGCAAAGTGAAATCATCATTAGGTGGATACCATAAACCAAAATCAAGAGTACCTTGAATGTACTTAAAAATATGAGTAACAACATTAAGATGACATTGTTTTGGAGCAGATTGAAAGCGGGACACCAGACAAATAGCTTGCATCAAGTCTGGTCTAGATGTTGTAAGATATAATAGATTACCAATCATAGATCTATAATAAGTTTGATCCACTGCAGGTGAATCATCATCTTTAACAAGTTTGCACCCTGTTTTCATAGGTGTGCTGATAGGTCTACAACCGGTAATATTAAATTTCTTTAACATTTCTTTGGCATATTTTGATTGTGACAAGAATAAACCATGCTCAAGTTGTGTCACTTGTAGACCAAGAAAGAATGTCAGTTCACCCAAAAGAGACATTTCAAACTCAGATTCCATGATGTCATAAAAATGCTTTGACAATGCATCATTAGTAGAGCCAAAAATAATATCATCTACATAGACTTCCACGGCTAAGATATCTCCATTAATATTTTTAATATATAAAGTGTTGTCTACACTACCACGTGTAAAACCATTTGCAGTAAGATGCTTATCTAGTCTAGAGTATGAAGCTCGAGGATCTTGTTTTAAGCCATATAATGCCTTTTTAAGACGATATACATAATTAGGTTTATCAGATGACTCAAACACTTATGGCTATTCCATATAGACTTCTTCATCAAGATAACCATTTAAAAAAGAAGTTTTAACATCCATTTGATAAAAAATGAACTTTTTGTAACTAGGATATGCAAGAAAGATTCTAATGGATTCTAACGTTGCAACCAGTGCAAAAGTCTCACCAAAGTCAATACCTTCTTGTTGAGCATAACCTTTACACACAAATCTGGCTTTATTTCTTACTACTTTTTCATCTTCATTTAGTTTATTTCTAAAAATCCATTTCCCACCTATAACATTCTTGTTATTGAGTCTAGGAACAAGTTCCCATGTCTGATTTTTCTCAATCTGGTTTATTTCATCTTTCATAGCATTCATCCAGCAAGGTTCTGTCCATGTTTCAGTCATAGTTTTCGGTTCAAAATTTGATAGTAGACAAAAATGTTCTACAATATGAGCATGCTCATCAATTTTGTCTTTTCTTCTAGTTAGAATTCCTCCCTCTATATCTCCAATGACTTGAGATTCAAGATGTTTTTTGGCTATGATTCTAGGAGTCTTTAAAGGAAGTTTTGATTCTTGAGAATTTGAACAATGTTCTTGATCAGTATGATCCGAAATTGCTTGACAATCATTATCAATCTTATGATGTTCACAAGGCACATCTTCTTTTCTTTGCAAAGACACTTTTTCAACACAACTTTCAATGTTATTGTTTAATAAAGAGCTTTCATTAAAAAGCACATTAATTGCTTCAATGACTTTATTCAGCCTTGTATTATAACATTTGAAAGCTTTACTTTGCGTAGAGTATCCCAAAAAAATACCCTCAACAGACCTGGAATTAAAACTCTCTAAAAAATCATTGTCCTTTTTAATAAAACACTTACAGCCAAAAATTTTAAAATTCTTAACATTAGCAGTTTTCTCATGCCAAAGTTCATAAGGAGTATATGTTGTTCTTACTCTGATTTGAGACCTGTTAAGAATATATATGGTTGTACATGAACAGCTTCTTTCCAGAATTTATTAGGTAGTTTAGCTTCATTCAACATAGTTCTAGCCATTTCCTTAACTGTCCTATTTTTCCTTTCCACAACACCATTTTGCTGTGGTGTACAAGCAATTGAAAATTGCCTCTTAATACCATGTTTTTCAAAATACTCTATGAATTCTTGAGAGGTGAATTCTCCACCTCTGTCAGATCATAAACACTATGTTGGAATTAGGAGAGATAGGTATTGAGAGGGGAGGGGTGAATCAATGCCTTCAAAATTTTTACTTGTAAAACCTTTCAGATCTATTACTGTGTACTGTGATAACCAATCAAAATAACTTGAATCTAATTGCATAAATCAATCATCTAGTTAACTTGAGAAAGTAAACAACATGAAATCAATATGACAATCACATAACACAAGTATTTTGGTAATGCAGAAACCCTTGTAAGAAGGTAAAAACCGTCGTGGGGATGACACCCACAAATTCTTCACTACTACAGATAGAAAAGGTTTTCCTGTTAAGGCTACAAGTTTTGATCACTTCTGGTGATCTTACCCTATTAAGAGTAACATATTAGATTAGCTAGATCTACCTAGTTATAGGATTTTGACAACACTAACGAAGTGTGCAATTGGTTAAGAGATTTACATAAGACTGTTAAGTCTACTCTGTTAAGAGATTTTATCAAAAACTATATTACAATTGTCAAAAAGTAATAGGCAGTTATCTGCTAATTGACAACTCAATTGTTTGAAATAGATCAATAAGTGCTCATTAAAATATCACCTTATTTATGATGATTCTCTGCTCTGTTCTGCTCAGTAGTCTTCTCTGAGTCTACTCAATCTGATATCTTTTGTACTCTGTTCTGCTCAGTAAACTGACTGACTTGAAGTTAGGCAATTTCTTCAAGTGCTCCGTGATTCATATATATTAGTTCACCAACCACACAAAATGATGCAAACATACAAAATATATAGTGTTATGTTTTTGCCACTTTAGCAAAAATTAGGTTACAAAAATAATCATAACCCTAGGATCTACGGTGCAAAATTAACCTAGATCAAATATTATAATAAGATAAACATTACATTTAATGAGCATCTTTTACAATAAATGCTCCTTGATCTTGGTAAACCATTTTACGATCTGTTGTAACCATTTGCATAGAAGAATGTGCCATTTCAGATTACTATGCCATTTTCTATGATCATCGGTAAACACTGTATAATCTTCTTAGTGTATAATATCCATTGGTGTCGGTGTCGTTGGTGCTCGATAAACTATGTGATGCTTGGTGTAAAGGCTTTATCGACTGCTCTATCTTACTTCTAGTTACCGACCAACTCAATATAAGTGACTGACTGATCTCTTTGATATCTTTTGATGTTAATGACAACTTTAAATGCTCAATAGAGATTAACAATCTCCCCCTTTGGCATTATTATCAAAACTTCAAATGTATATAGACAAAATGTTTCTATATATTCCTTATATCTCCGCCATATACATATATACACACAAAAAAAAAAAATTAAGTACAAAGTACTCCCCCTCGGTGCATGCTCCCAGTAGTATGTAATATACATATCAAAGTATACTTATTTGGCATATACATGTTTTCCCCCTTTTTGATAATAATGTGAAATGCAAAAAATATAATGTATACTTACATCTTATAAAAAATGTTTTGATGGGTTTTCTTTACTGATGCCAAGAGGTTGTCCCATTCCTCTTTCAAGTTGGTGAGAGCAACATGCTCAAGACCAACTTGTGCATGCATGTCAAAGATATTATCTAACACTAAAATCTCTGGTGTTGCTACAAGTTGTTCAGCTTTGACAATATGTGCTTCAAAAAATTGTAGATATGGAGTGAGTTCTATTTGTAACTCTATGACCTGATCAATGATTTGCTCTTCTTGTTTTCTTAGATCTGGTATCAACCGTCGGAGTTCCTGAACTCAGTGAATATGCTTTAAGAAAGCATTCGGCTTGGTTATAACTGCTTGTGTACTCAACTTTATTTCTGCTTCTAAACCTTTTATCTTTTCATTGACTTCTACAGTGAAGATGTTTGAAGTAGAAAGCTTGATAAAAAATTGACAAATTATTTAGGTGATAGATTTTACCTCGGTAATGACCTTAGATAATTTTACCTTTTTAAGTGCCACTTCTATGCTAATCCTTTCTACCAATTTGTCCTGAATTTTTTATTCTGCCCTTTCTTCTATTATTTTGTCTGCGTCAATATCAGGGGCATTGATTTTGTCAGTGAGTGTAGCAAGTTGATCTATGATGGGAGTATTCTCATCAATATTTGTCTCCGATACTATCTGTTGCAAAATATCTCTCACATCATGTAACACTTCTTTTCTTTTGTGTTCTTGCCTTAACTTTTCTTGTGTCACCTTTCTTGAACATAATTCCCCATATCTACTTAGTTCCTCGGGGCTTAGAGTCCTTGGGTCACATTCTGGTATAAGTATAACTTCATCAATGGTGACCGACCCTTTTCCTTTCTTCTTCTTCTTCTCTAGTGCAAGAAGTGACTTCTTCTCACTAATAACAATAGCTTTTTATCCACTTTTCGGAGTATCCTTCCCAATTGACACCATATCTTCCTTCTTCTGCTCCTCGGTAGATGGTGTGGGAGTCTCGGTTGTAGTGTCAGGTGGGTTCACCTTGGTTGACTTTGTTCCTTCTGGTTCCTTTGTTTCTATAGACTGTGCCTCTATTTTTTTAGGCTCATTTGTATCTGCAGGTTGCTCAGGTGCTTGTATCCTTGTTTTATCCTTGTGTATCTTTGGATGTGAGTCGTCGGGTTGTACTTGTGAAAATATTTTAGCTACCTCTGCAAGTACAGGGAGTTCACCCGGTAGAGATGTGAACACACTATCAGTGTCTAGTGCTTCATCTTTGTTTGGTGTAATATTCACATCTTCATCATCTTTATCATTAAGATCACCATTAGTGATGTCCTCAATGAGTACATCATCATCAGTTTTCTTCTGCAAGTGGATCTTTACTTGATCCGGTGCATCCTATGAAATTCTTATTTCCTCCTTTTGTTCAGTGATATCAATTACCTCAGTAACTGATATACCAGTGTCCTTTATTTTCTTTCCTTTTTTATCATTGATGAAAATACCTTTACCTTTTGAGTTGTGTCTCTTCTTAGACAGTTTCAGGAATGCTTCCTGTTCAGCTTTCTATTCTGCTTTCAAAATTGATGTCCATAGAGAATCACATGTGACATCCTTATCAACCACATTCTCATCCATTATCTGCATAGCTCTATTCTTGACTATAAATATTGCTTGGTACTTTGTCAAGTATTCACTTACAACATCATATCTGAAGTGTGAGCTTGCATGAACTAATGATCATTTTCTTTTCCTTTTCTCTATATCTAGTGCAATAGCCCATTTCTCATTTATTTGGTCATCTAGTTCCTTTGGTAATTGACACGCAAATTCCATTGGCACTCTCTTGAATTTAATCATCATTTGGATGATAGCATGTTCTAGCTTTGTCTTGTCCTCAATTGACATTTTGTCAAATTTGCCTATGCTTGGATCTACAAGATTTCCATTTTCAATTGTATCTTCAATTATTTCTTCTATTGTACTTTCCCTGTTACGAACTATTTTGAATTGATTAGGATCATTTTTTAGTTTCAGTCTCCTCTATATCTTCTTTACTTATGACTAATTTTCTCCTTTTCTTTGTTGCCTCAGCTACAACCTTTGTCTTTCTCTTAACATATGTTCTTGTCGGTGTAGCTGCCCTCAATTTCTTAACTTTTATTTCCTCTTTTGTCGGAGGAGATGAGGCTGCTGTTGATGACCTTGTTTTCATACCTTTTTGTTCTGGTAATTGCATTTCTTGTTCAACATTGATGGGAGGAACTGCTATGGGATCCTTTTCTTTGTCTGACTCGGTCTCCTTGCTATCATAGGGCTTGTCAGCCAACTATAACTGACCTTCAATTGCCTATTCAATCGGTATCCCTTCAGATGTTTCTAACTTATCTCCATATTTAGTAGCGAAATCCTTCTTCATTTTCTTTACCTTTCTGTGAATTCTACCGATCTCCTAGATATCCTAGATTTAGGTTCTTCGTATACTCCAAACCTAGTGGCTGTGGGATCCTTCGGTACTGCAAGCAATGCATTAATAGATTTCAAAGTGAAATCGTAGTTCATTTCATATCCCATCGGTGCCAGCCATTTTATTATCGGTTCTACTGCCTTTATCATAGAGTGGTCTGTGCTGAATACAAAACATATGTCATCTTCAAATTTACTCACTAATTCCCTTAGAATTCTACTCCTTTGATGCATTTTTGTCTTAAATTCTTTGAAATATGCATTAAATTCCATGTTCATATTCTTTCCTAAACTTTTCATGATTTCACCAATTTGTGGAGTTATCAGTTTTTCGGATTGCCAGTTTACCTTACCGATACCAGGTACATATTTTTGTAGATACAAAAATGTACAGACAAGAAGTGATCCATACTTACATGTTTTGGACTTCTTTGATCTTATTGTCTTCATATTCTCTTTCAGTTGGTGTAGTATCATTTCGGCAAGATCTACCTAGTGATCTTTCTTCACAATTTTATATGCCATGTCCACAGTGTTGTAGGGTACACTATTTAGTCTGCTAGATTGAAATATCTTGTATCCAATGACATGTGCTATGAATTTTACCATTGGGTCTTTGATGGTTGAGTTTTTCAGTTTCCTACTATCCCATTGAGCTCCAGTGTTCTTTTCAACATCGGGACGAGATGAACTTTGAAAGGCTTTTGCTTTGTCAGTTGTAGGGTACCCAGTAACCCTACTGATAATCTTCTTTGTGACCTCAACAAGTTTATCTAACCAAAATTCTCCATCATGAAATCTTCTTAGCATGATTCTTATCCAATCAGTACTGAATGTTTGTAGGAAGTATATATAATACAATAACCCTAACTCCTCAATCTTCTTATATTCATATTTTAACTTGCCATCCAGTCCAAAACCTTGTTGATAAGCAGCAATGGTCTCAAAATAATGCTCCAATTTTGCAGTGAATATAGGCCCTAATGTCTTTTGTTAACAAAACCCTATTTGGAATACTCGAAAATGCACCCATATCATCCGTTTGTGCTGCAACCTTGGGATGTGGTTTGAATTTGGCCTCGGTGAAATTAGCCCTAACAATTAATTCTACTTCCTCCTCAATGTTTTGCGATTTTCTTACAGATGATGTTGATGCCATAAATCAATTCTAGGGTTTCAGCAAGAAATAGATAACCAGGTGTTCGGTAGGGTAATGAACTTCCTCAATATCATTGAAGAATTGTTGTTGGTTCGATCTACGGTAGCTTTGAATCTTTTCTAGAAAATCTTTATCTCGAACTCTTCTTTGTAAAATCTCTATTCTTAAAAATCACAATGTAACAATGAACTATGTTTCCGTGTATTTATAGAGTTTTTGATATTCCCGCACAAACTTTGGTGCATTAAATGTGTGACCTAACTTTTGGTATGAAATAGCTGTTAGCTTAGTAATGTCTACAATTTCTTTTTCTCGGTTAACATAGAATTTCTTCATCGGTTTACACTGTTGTCGGTTAACCTTTTATAGTGATTACTGACAGGTAATCAACTCTCATTTCTTCTTTTACCAACTATGTGACATTTGTAAACTCATAACACATAAACCATAGTGCATCTTTATTCATGTAGATTTGGTATTTTTCACATCATATATAAGGAACTGTATGTAAAATGTGATAATTTAAAATGTCAGTTCCATACATACCTTTGTCATCTTAAGTGGAGGTATCGATGTCACCCAATCCAGTGGATGAGGTTTCGCTGATAGTGTTACTTGACTCAGCATTCTCATTAGATGCTTTCTTCCACATTGTGTTCCTTAACTTCATGATTTCTACAATGTTATATCCACTCTCAAATATATGGTTTTCATCTGGTGCTCGGTCTCTACAGTTCTTGCTTAAATGACCGACCTTGTGATAGTGCATACATGTCATTCCTGCATTTGTCTAGTTTCTTCATTGTCCAATTTGACTCTTTCTGTAACAGTTTGTTGCAATATGTCCATACCAACCACATACAACACAGTTAGTCCATGTATTATAATCCCAAACATATGAGTTACCTTGTCTCTTCAGTTGATATGGATTTCATTGTAGTTTCTCTTTAGGTGTCCAGACTTGTTTCATTTTTGCCTTGCAATCCCTTGCAGTGTGTCCATGCTTATTACAAGTATAGCATATTTTCTCCACAGTAGTATTATTAGCAATGTCATTTTTCTTAGCTCTGCATTCATAAGCTAGATGTCCAAACTTACCAGAGTAATAACAATATCCATTGAATTTAGAAATGACAGGAGGTTTACCTTGTGCTTTGCTTCTACACACATTAGATGTATGTCCTGGTTTTCCACAGTGATAACATGTCAACACTTTAGGTTTTTGACTTTGATTGTTGTTGACTTTTTCAGCTTGTTGTGATGATTCTCCTTCACCAATGTAGCCTATACTAGCTCTGCTTCTGAATCTTCTCTGATTAGTCAGGAAATCATCAATCTTTTTAGAGCTGTCCTCAGCTATCTTCATCATTTCATTGTGTTTCTTTTGTATCTTTATTTCATTTCTTAGTTTTTCATTATCTCCTCTAAGTATTGCAATATCTTCAAGTCTTCTTTATAATTCTCCATTTACTCGATTCATTTCTTGATTAACTGTCATCATCTGATTTGATACTTGGAAGTGACGATCAGTGAGTCTCTGTATTTCACTTTCTTTTTCTTGGAGTTGTTCAGTCATTAGTCTTCGATCTTCAATAGCCAGATTCTGATCTTGTTCAGCCTGTCTAGCATTGTTCATGATTTCCACCATTCTCACCATCTGAGACTCAGGACCAATTTGAAGTGCTTTCACTTGCTCAGATAGATGTTGATTCTTTTCAGACAAGTCAGAGATTATGCTTTCAGATCCATCAGAGATGATGCCAGAGCTTGATCCAATATGATCAAATATTTCATCAATAGGTTCTTCATGATAACTAATTTCATTCTATAGAATTGCAAGATTCTTCCTTTCAACCAGTAATTTCTTCAGTTCTTCCTTGGCTTGTTTATACTGTTCCACAAACATCTGTATTTGTACCTTCTGATTCTCAATAGTCTTGTCAAGTTTGTATCTCTCCATGACTTAGATCTTTACCCTTTACTGGTTAGACTGTTCAACAAGAGAACTAAGCTCTGATACCAATTATTGGAATTAGGAGAGATAAGTACTAAGAGGGGAGGGGTGAATCAGTGCCTTAAAAAATTTTACTTGTAAAACCTTTCAGATCTATAACTGTGTACTCTGATAACTGATCAAAATAACCTAAATCTAATTGCATAAATCAATCATCTAGTTAACTTGAGAAAGTAAAAAACATGAAATCAATATGACAATCACATAACACAAGTATTTTGGTAATGCAGAAACCCTTGTAAGAAGGTAAAAATTGCGGTGGGGATGACACCCACAAATTCTTCACTACTGTAGATAGAAAAGGTTTTCCTGTTAAGGCTACAAGTTTTGATCACTTCTGGTAATCTTACCCTGTTAAGAGTAACATATTAGATTAGCTAGATCTACCTAGTTATAAGATTTTGACAACACTAATGAAGTGTGCACTCGATTAAGAGATTTACATAAGATTGTTAAGTCTACTCTGTTAAGAGATTTTATCAAAAACTCTATTACAATTGTCAGAAAGTAATAGGCAGTTATCTGCTAATTGACAACTCAATTTTCTGAAATAGATCAATAAGTGCTAATTAAAATATCACCTTATCTATGATGATTCTCTGCTCTATTCTGCTCGGTAGCCTTCGTTGATTCTACTCAATCTGATATCTTTTGTACTCTATTCTACTTGGTAAACTGATTGACTTGAAGTTAGGCAATGTCTTCTATACAAACAAAATATTGCACTTCTATGGATCATTACAATCAAGAACACTCAAGAATGAGGTCTCAAAAATTGATCCATAGCTCTCTATGTATGGAGTTGCAAGATTTAAAATTTTTCTCAGCTAGAGCTAATAGGCTTAATGACCTTGCTAGTCAACCACACAATGAAAGATTCAAGTGAAGACAAGGGCGAGAATGCCAATATCTCCAAGAATCAAAATGAAATGCATTGCAAAGCTATACTATGAATGAAAATGCAAGCTAAGCTATGAAAGGAAATATGCAAGTATTACAAATCCTCCTACTAAGCTATGTGAGATTAATCTATAGCATAAAGGAAATCTAAACTATGAATGCCATCAGAATGAAACTACTATGCAAGAAATGAAAGCTAAACTATGAAGTAATGAAGAAATCTAAGATGTGATGCATCAATGACTTCCAAAAGCTTGATGCAATAATATCTTCAAATCTTCAAAGAGCTCCAAAGTGACCTAGAAATCCTGCAGCATAAAGTTAGCATAAAAATAAATGACCTAGAATGAGGAAGAGAGCTCTTCTTTTATAAGAAATGAGGAGAAATTGACCATGGAGATTAAGAGGCAAAAGTCTTAATCAAGGGTGGAGCTTGAAAGAGGAGCAATCCATGTGCACAAGTATCCTCCAATGAGAAAATAAGAGTTGACTTTTGTCTCCATATGAGACAAAAAGTGCTTTTCTCCTTTTTATGAAATAAGAATAATGCTTTATTTGTGCAACTTAGGATAAGAGGAAAAGTGGGGGTTTTTATTTATTAAAAGGGGAGAAAATATTCTTTTTAATAAATAAAGACTTAGGATAAAATGGTTAGTCCAAGGCAAATAATAAAAAATGATAAAATAGGATTTGATAAAATGTTGATTTTTGAAAATATTGATTCAGGGATTTGATAAATTGCTGAATGGGGGCCCAAAGTCTAGGCAACCATTTTAGGGTGCATACATTTGCCTCTCTTTCACTAATGTGTGATCATTTTGGAAACACATGTGGTCAAAGATGAATTGAAATGTGAGTTCATTGTGGGATCACAAAACAACTTAGACGTGTGTTCATTTTGGGAACATGCCTAGACAAAAATAAACAAAAGCTTCTGGACATGAGTTCATTTTGGGATCACATCCAAAATAAGAGATAAAAATCTCAAGTTGAGCGAAAGCTCATAAAAAGATAGTTGAATCAAGAAAATCATGGATTAAATCCAATAGTTACTGCCCCCTCAGAATCGAAATTGAAATCAGGTAGAGGAGAACAACAGATTGATAAAAGATGATCAAATCATAATGAAATCATAATCGAAGATAAAGGGGTAACATGATAACCATTAGGCAGTGAAAACATGCCCCAGTTTGACTAAAAAGATGAAGTCAAACCTCAGAGAGATGAATCAAATGAAGGTGAATGGAAGACTAGAAGTTTCAAAGAGATGGGGGATTAAGAAATGAAGATGCCTCAACAAAGATCGAAGGATCAGGCCTCAAAAGGTCAGCCAACTGCACAAAAGAGGGTGAAATTGTGTAATGTGATTTTGACTATCAAGATTAACTTAGATTTCGATCTCGAGTCCGAAAATGGATCCAGGACGTTGAAATTAGCTAGGGGTGCAATTTTCGCACAATTTCAAGGTGTTTTTTGAAAATTAGGTCAAAAAGTAAAAATGCTATATAAGGGGTGAAAAGATATGCATGATGATTAGATTAACCCCTTGTGATGACAGGAACAAGATGTGATGTGAAAGATAAAGAGTGAAAGACATGATCAAGAAAAGGAAGGGTGAGCGCAGTTGACCGAAAGGTCCGTGAAAGATAAAAGGAGAGCTCTCTCCATATGCAAAGTGCAACACTAAACTAATATGAACCTAAAAATGCAAGCTACTATGAAACTGGTTGACTTGCAAGGTCACAACGCTAATAGACATCTAATAATCATCATTGAGCTTTATTGGTAGCATCACAAGATCATACAATACACACTAGTATGACTATGTGGATCTAAATATGATCTATATCAGATAGGAATGTGAGAATCCTACCTAGGCATCAAAGACATGTAGGTCAAGATGACTAGTGCAGTGAGATTACCTAAATTTACTATATCGAGATTATGCTGGCATCAGGACATAAGAAAGTCAAGATGGTTATAAGCATGCACTCTCAAAATAGTCAAGGATAATATCCAGTAGGTCCTCAATGTCAAGTAGGTCAAGCATATATGCTAATGACAATGAGGACTAACAAAATATACCCACAAGCAGAAAAAGCAATAAAACATGTTCTCATATCCTCAGTCTTCTAGCTATGCATCATCAAAAACTATCATAGGGGGAGAACACTCATCAAAGAAATCATCATAGACAACACACAAAGAAATAAAGTTAAACAAGTCTCAGTGAGTCAAGTGTTTAAGTGCGTGTGTGTAGGTCACAGAGTCAAACTTGGAGTATCACATCTGCTAGTGAGCGATATCGCATCATACTTAGACTGGTGGGTAAGACATCTGATAACTATTTAAGAAACACTTGATGCTAGGGTAGTGTTGAAAAACACAGTTTGGGGTGGTGTTGAAAAACATCTGTTTGTGCAATGCCCCAAGAGACAAACGTACCTAAAGGACCTATGCGAACAGGCATGCCCCCTAGACAAAAATAAAGACCAATTCCAGACCAAGTCAAATAAGGTCAAGGCATGATGAAGAATGGCTAAGTGTCCAGGACGCATGCTAAAAGACAAGGGTGCAAAGGCTTCAAGTAGCGCCTATTTCCAGGTTTTCACCACTTGGAAATGGTTTTTTTTTAATTTTTTAATTTTTATTTTTTTTTGCTACCAAGGCGCCTGTTTCCAGGTTTTCACCAAGGCACTTTTTCTATTTTTTTTGAATTTTTTGAATTTTTGAATTTTTTTTTGATGAGACATCAAAGCGCCTATTGCTAGGTTTTCACTAGGATGCTCTTTTTTAGGATATTTTATGCTTTTTAGGATTTTTTCAGCATCATATATTAATTTTTTTGGTATTTTCTCAGGATCATAAAATATGTACAAAGGATGCCCCCAGACAGAATAGGCATCATGGATAGAACTTCTTGAGGTGCAAAACATTGATGGGATCAGGGAGCTATTCTCCATCCTCATTAGATAACAAGTAAGCACCTGTCCCAAAAGTAGCTATGATGACATATGGCCCAAGCCAATTAGGTTCGAACTTACCCTTTTGTTCTCTATTTTGTTGGTTCTTAGGATTCTCTCACAAAACAAGATCACCTATTTGAAACTCTCTAGGGAAAACCTTCTTGTTGAATGCATTTGACATATGCTTCTGATACACTCTCATATGATCAAATGAGGCCTTGTGCTTCTCATCTAGAAGTTCTAAGTCTTGTAACCTCATGGCATGATAATCATCATTTGTTATCAAACCTTTGAGAGAGACTCTAAGTGAAGGGATCTCTAATTCTAAAGGTAATACTGCTTCAATGCCATAAGTGAGGGTAAAATGAGTAGCCCCTATGGGAGTATGTATACTCATTCTATAAGTCCATAAGGTTGGATTGATCTGTAAGTGCCAGTCTCGACCATTCTTGTGAACTGTTCTATGGAGAATCTTGAGAATGGTCTTATTAGAGGCCTCTACTTGTCCATTTCCTTATGGGAAGTAAATGGAGGACCAATGTTGTTTTATCTTGAATTTCTTGTAGAGGTGTGTAAGGTCCTTGTTTTTGAACTGACCTCCATTATCAGTGATTATCTTAGAAGGTATCCCAAACCAACAAATGATGTGATTCAATATGAACAAAGAGATTATCTTTCTTGAAGCAACAGACAGTGGAACAACTTCTACCCATTTGGTAAAGTAGTCAGTAGCAGTAATAATGAATTTATGTCCACCTGATGAGTTGGGATGAATCTGACCAACAAGATCAAAGGCCCATCGCTGAAATGGCCAATGAGAAATAGAAGGAATAAGCTCCCTACCTGGAGCATGAATCAGGTTTCCATGTTTTTGACACTTTTCACATGATTTGATAAAATCTATAGCATCCATCTGCATTGTGGGCCAATAATACCTCGCCCTAAGCAACCTTTGGGCCATGGCAAGACCATTAGAATGTCCTCCACAAATACCCTCGTGAATGTCAACTAACGCTCAGTCGGACTCATCCTTTTCCAAGAACCTAAGAAGTGTCCCATCTAAACCCCTCCTATACAGATCACTAGAGATAAGGGTATGGTGAGAGGCGTTACGGACAAGGTTTCTTCTTTTAGAATAGTTAAATGTATCAAGGATGGTGCCATCACAGAGGTATGAGTAAATAGCACCATAGTGAGATGAATCATGACTAACCAAGGTACAAACAACATGGTTGTCAGAGGAGTAAAAAATGGGGTGACGTAACTCTTCCACCAAGAATTCAAATCTTGATTCATGTTGTTCCAATTGAAGGAGTGAAGCTAGTGTAGCCATAGCATCTGCTACCTTGTTTTCTACTCTAGGGATCTATTGAAATGTCACAAATATGAAGTAACATCGCAATGAATCAACCATCCTTTTGTAAGGTATCAGTTTATCATCCTTAGTTTGGTACTCTCCATTTACTTGGTTGATAATTAATTGCGAATCCCCAAAGACATGTAACTCTGTTATATTCCACTCTATAGCCATCTTCAGTCCATTGGTTAGAGCCTCATATTCTACAATATTATTTGTGCATGGAAACAAAAGTTTTTAAGACTTAGGTATGTTGTACCCATGAGGAGAAATAAACAATACTCTAGCTCCTAATCCATTTTGCATATTTGAACCATCAAAGAACATTTTCCAAGTACACGTGGTCATGTACATGATATGCTCATCTGGGAATTCCACATGAATAGGCATGCTATCCTTGACTAGGAAATCAGCAAGTTGATTTGCAATAGCTTGCCCCTTTATAGCCTTATGCTCAATGTACTCTATATCCAATTCTGACAAAACCATCATCCACTTAGCAAGTCTACCCATGAGGGCAGCCTTACTAAGAAAATACTTAAGAGGATCAATTTTTGCAACAAGATGTATAGTATGGGCAAGCATGTAGTGGCACAACTTTTGGGAAGCAAACACTACCGCAAGACAAGACTTTTCAATACTATTATAATTGATCTCATAAGATACTAGAGTACGACTAATGTAGTAGATGGGTCTTTCCTTCCCAGTATCATCAAGTTGAGCCAACAATGCCCCAAGGAAGATTTTGTCGCTGAGATGTACAAAATTAATGGTTTTCCTAGGATAGGAGGCATTAAAATTGGGGGATTAGCCAAGTATTGCTTTATTTGATCTAGGCTCTTTTGGAAATCCTCATTCCAAGCACATGTGGCTCCCTTATGAAATGTCTTTTTGAATGGTTGTGCTCTATCTGCAAGCTATGAAATAAACCTCCGTATGGATTGTAGTCATCCTTGAAGACTTCTCATCTGACTAATGTTCTTAGGAGGTGGCATATCTAATATAGCTTGAACCTTTTCAGGATCCGCCTCTATTCCTTTGGCTGAAATTATGAATCCTAGAAGTTTACCTAAGGTAACCCCAAATGTACACTTTTTCGGATTCAATCTTAACTGAAACTGCTCCATTTGATCTAGAATTACTTACAAATCTTCTAGGTGTGTATCCCTTTGCTTAGACTTTGCCAAGGTATCATCCAGATAATCCTCCATGTTTTTATGCATCATATCATGAAATATTGTGGTCATAGCTCTTTGGTATGTGGCGCCTACATTTTTTAAGCCAAATGGCATGACGTTCCAACAGTATGTTCCCCATGCACATGTGAAGGTTGTCTTTTCTTGATCCTCAGCAGCTATTTTTATTTGGTTATAACCGAAAAAACCATCTATTAAAGAGTATATCTCATAGCCCGCAGTCATATCCTTTATCATGTCTATGTTAGGGAGTGGAAAGTCATCCTTTGGGCAAGCTTTGTTGAGATCTCTGAAGTTTGTGTATACATGAATGGACCCATCATGTTCTGAAACTGGAACAATATTTGAGATCCACTCGACATAGTTGATAGCTCTAATAAATCCTGCTCCTAAGAGCTTTTCTAATTCAGCCTTAACAAGGAGAGCTATGTGAGGATGCATTTTCCTCAACTTTTGTTTTACAGGTTTAATTCTTGGAGCTATAGATAAGTGATGCATAATGAGATTAGTGTCAAGCCCTGGCATGTCTGAATATGTCCAAGAAAAATTAATTTTCTTCTTTTGTAAGAACTTTGTGTATGCCTCTTTTTCTTTCACTGACAGAGACTGAGCTAGATGTATCACTTGTGGAGCCTCTGCCATATTCAAATTTACTGGCTGTGTAGGCTCAATAAGAACTGATGACCTATCCTAGAAATAACTTGGTAGGTTATTAAGTACCCCATCCTTGGGTGCCTCAAAGAGGTTTTCACCTTCGGATACATCTTTTATTTTTACTATTTTGGGTTCTGACACCGCCACAAAGTGTTTTTCACCATCAGAACCATATTTCTTTTGTTTCATTTCTTTTATTTTTCAACTAAGGTACTTAATATCCAGCTCCATCATACTCATTGTAGGTTCACTGGTGGAAGAGACTACGGGTTCAAGAGAATTCAAGTAGCAGGCTATCTCATAGTCATTGTGAAAAGTGAGGAGCTGAGGCTCTTGACAAAGTTGTGACCAATCAATCAAATGATAGTTTACAAGGGGTAGGTGAATGACTGGTTTGGTATTATTGATATGAAAGGCATTATCTCTGGTGATCACATAGTTAGGATCTGTCAAGTCTCCTTCTAAGATACCCAAATTAGGACTCATCCTACCAAACGAAGCGTCGTCCACTAAGGCAATTTGAGGAGTCCAATCCTCTGGTCCTACATTAGGCTCATTGGTCATTCTAGGTTTAGTACTATAGGTATGGACAACATCCATGTCCAAATCAACTGTTCCATCTGAAAGAGAGTCCCACTCGAGCTCATGCAAATCTATTTCTGAATCTCTCCTGGGATGTTTACACCAAGAAGGCTTGGGATGCCTTGATGTAGAAGCTTCGAGATTGTGAAGGGTATCACCTTCTCTGGTGTCTATATTTTCAGCTGTTGAATCATCTGAATCTCCCCAAAGGAGATTGGTGGAAGGCACCCAATCATCAGTCATGTCTTGCTAGTTTTGAAGATTGGGTGTATAGTTTGAGTCACTGTCACTATCCATCGCAGCTAGGATAGGGACACTTGTCTTCTTTTCATGATTAAAGCCTAGGCCAACCATTGACTTAGTCCTACGACCAAAAAGAGCATGGTTGAGTGGTTCAGCCTTGGCATCTAACCTATGACTGACAGGCCCATGACCTAGGTAGCCCATTTTTTTAACCAAAGCATACCCTCTCCCATAGGTTTTATGAGATGGCGCAAAATTCTCATTGTGTTGATACTTTTCTTCTCTATATATCCAATCTCTAATGGCTACCTCTTCTTTCTCCTCATGAATAGGTACTGAGGACTCTACAAACTTTCCAAACAAGGTCATAGCTGAGGATGAAGGTTTCCTCTTAGATGAAGGCTTTCCATAAGACCTAGGCGAGATTGGCATTTTTGTGATTGAATCCATTTGGTAGTCTCCCATGCCAAGGTCTATGGACTTAAACTTACTCTTACATTGCTCAGGAGCAGCATCAAAATTATCAGCCTCTCTATTCAAAGGGACATGAGAGCTAGCTGAAATCACATTAACAGATAATGTGCTATCCCCTGGTATGCATACTTCAACTCCATTGTAAGGGAACTTAACACATTGGTGGTAGGTAGATGACACCGCTTGCATGTCATGAATCCATGGCCTACCCAACAAGATGTTATATGCCAAAGGTTTGGCATCAAAAATATGGAACAAAATGTCCTTTTCCACAGGACTGATCATAGGCTTTAATTGTGATCTTCTTCCTAGTGTCAATTATTTTCTCAGAATATCCCAAAGCTTTCAATAGACTCAAAGAGAAAATATTAAGCCCAGCACCCCCATCTATTCACATGCACCTAACATGGGTTTTGTGGATCATGACCTCAATATGAAGGGCCAAATTGTGTGGATGACTTAATGCTTTATCATCCTCTTCTAAAAATGTGAGGTAATGAGGGCTAGCAAGGTGATTGACCATGTTCTAGAATTGATCGACATCTATGTGATTAGGAACATTAGTGGCTCGCAAGGCATCCTCAAGGACACTCCTATTTCTAGGAGACAATTCTAAGAGCCCAAAAATGGAAATCTATGCTGGCGTTCACTGTAACTGATCGACAGGGTTGTAACTCATATCAGGACCAATTGCAGATTTGGAAGGAACACTTTTGGACACTGGTTTCTTGGATTGCTTAGAATTAGGACCTCTAATGACAATAGGACCTTGGGACTGACTCCTAGTAATAGCATTGAGAGGCTGAGATGACCTTCGAGATTGAGGACCCCTAAGCATAACAATGGTTTCTTCATCAAATATGGGAGGTGAGTTTACATCATAACCATAGGGATATTTCCCCCTCATCATATTGACATCATTGTCCACAACTTCAAGCATATTGATGACATTTTCTGCATCTATATAGGTATAATTGATTGTGGCCTTGCCATTCTTGTTTTTAAAAGTCTCCCCCTTCTCATACTTAGGCAAGGGCTCCTTAAAGGCCTTGTGGTCTGCATTTGTGGTCAACCCATCAACCTGTAATTTCCCAGTCTCAATAAGGTCTTGAACAAGATGCTTAAGTTTAAAACAATTTTCAATGTCATGTCCAATCCCATTGTGGTATACATAGTAAGCTTTCTCATTCCACCAATAAGGTTTAGGATCCAGTATGCAAAACTTTGTGGGATCTTGAGGTTGTACCAAATTATGAGCAATCAAGGTCTTAAAAATATCTACATAAGAGTCTCCATGCTTAGTGAATTGCCTCTTTCCTGACTTAGATTTATCTTGATACTTGGGCTTGTGCTCTTGTTGGTCTAAGGGTGTCTGCAACTTCATAGCTTGAACTGCATTAGATAGATTAAGAACTCCTTGTTCCTTAGGTTCTAGAGAGTCAACAACTCCATCATTGACTACTTGCTTATTTTTGTTCCAATATGAGTTCTTCTTATCCTTATTGTTGTTGTTATTGTTTGGGCCATTGTTGTTGTTACTTTGTTTGGCCAAAATACCTTGTTCTTTTAGAACATCCTCGATGCAACATGCAGTTTCTACCATAGTGTCAAAAGAATTAAAGACCCTTTTTTTAACTTCATATCTTAATTCTGGCACTAGATTGCTCACAATTATATCAATCCTTTCTTCCTCAGGGATGGTCCTAGAATATTTGGAGCATAAGCATCTCCACCTTTGTAAAAATGTCACAAAGAGTTCCCCTTGATTTTGTTTTAGCTTGCACAAATCAAGCATGGTGATCGACCTTGATAGATTATATGCGAAGTCCTGCACAAACCTTTGGACAAGTTATTCGAATGTTTTAACAGGAGGGGTAAGGTTAGTAAACCACTCCATAGCTTGGCCTTTATGACTCCTTGGAAATAGCCACAAAAGGTAGGAGTCCTCATCATGAAATTCAAAGCTCATGATATAGAACTGTCGTACATGGTCATGGGGGTAACCACTACCATCATATTTGTCATATGTGGGGATTTCAACCTTTCTAGGAAAATCTACCATAACCACACTCTTGTCAATGGGATTCGGACATATGGAGTCCAAGTTGAAGGTATTCTTTGGAGCCATCATCTTCTCCATAGTCTTTTGCATCTGCTTAATCACCTCATCAGTTGAAGGATTTTGCTTCTTAATTTTTCTGTCCACATCAAAGTTGTATGGGACCCTTGCACCCTTGTTGATCAAGCTTTCCAAGAATTGATCCTTATTTTTCTCAACATATTTTTCCACGTATTGTTGAAATAGTGGTTCTTGTTGCATTCTCATAAAATCATGAGTATCAAAGTTGGCACTACTTCCTCCATGTTGCGAGTCGTGATGTGCCCGTTGGGAGGGATCTCTTGATAGTCTAGGAGGTGTGTGTCTCCTATAATGTGCATGTCGAGAAGTCCTTCTTCCTCTAGGACTCGGTGATCTTGAAGGGGTCCTTGACCTCCTTCTACTTCTTGGAGTTGCTGAGGGAGTTGATGGTGGAGAGTTGGTTCCACTGTTGGTACCCCTGTTGTTGAATTGATTGTTGAGTTGTTGGGCCAATATCCTGTCTTGTTCCTCTTGGAATGATTTTCTCTCTATGTCCAACAAGGCTCGTTGTTCCTCTTCTAGAAGCCTAAGTTTTTCTTCTTTTGTAGCTCATTCATTTTCTACAGCCTATTTTTTCCACTCAATTCTTTTTAGCCTCTCACTTGGTCTTGAATGTTTGTACCAATCATTGGCATGTGTTGCATTGACATGAGCTTCACCACATGCATTGTTTTGGTCCTCATGTTGTGACCATGCATCTTGATGAGCTTGTGCATAATGTCTTTTAGCTCGTTGATGAGCATCTAGATATCTTGAATTAACAGGAGGTGAGTCAGGTTGATTGCCATCTTCAAATGACATGTTTCTTCTATGCCTCTGAAAAATGTCACCCAGTGATTGATCTATTATTTCTATTGGTTGTTTGGTCAAGGTATAACTCATATCCATATTTGATGAAAAATGTGCTACAGAGGTACTCAATTCGCTAGGATTACTCTTTGGGTTAAAACAAACCTCAGACTCACTTTTAGGAGATTGATCGAAAATGGGCTCTTTTCCCTTTCGTTGTTGATGAGTCTTAACTAAGGGTAACTGATTAAAGGCAACCGAGGGTCATTTCCCTTGATTCACTTGGTACCTTGTTGTAACTGACATGAAAGAAAAGGATTCTTGATGATAAGGTGACCTCTCAAAGTGTCAACACCAAACTAGGATAATCAAAGTTCTCTATTGTCCAAAAAAAGAGATGGTAAGATAGAAATTGCAAAAGGTGTTACCAACACTGTCAAAGAGATGCTTAAATCAAAGGATCAATATCCTTGCACATTTGAACCAGGAGGATGGACTTAGCCAAATTGCATAATTAAAATTGAATTTGAGTGGAAATGATTTGGACAAAAAGAGTACTAAAATTCTCCAAGAATGTTACTAACAACTCTAGAGATGTACTTTCTCAACAGGAATAATCTTCTAACTAGACAATTCTTCCTGAGGTCACTTGGTAAATCAAATGACACTACCCCTAGAGGGATAAAAACATAAATTCAGAGTAAAGATAGGCTTCCAACGGTAAGATAAGTTACCTACTTAAAGACCTAGCCAACTAAAAGCAACTGCAAATGACTGAAACCAGATATACAATAGAAAATTCTCAGGCAACACTTTCTAGGCAAACAGTGCACCACTTTAAGACTAAGTGCCACTTCGTGCCACACCAAGTGACACTTTCTAGGCTAGGAGTGCACCACTTTACGGGTAAGTAGGATGACAGTCATGCAAGGGCGAACTGTCACGTGACAGTTCTCAGAACAGGGTGTGATAGCTCTTCAATATTCCATGACTCTTTGACTAGTGAAGTGCAAATTTTCAGTTTTTGGGACTGTTTGTTCAAAATTTTTAGTTTGAGGGTCAATTTTTTTATTTCAATCACAATATTAGCAGAAATTCAATAGGTTTGCAAATAGTAAGGGATCAAACATGTCTTAAAACACTTGGAACAAGGGCAAAAACAACCTTGCCAAGACAAACACTTGTGATATCAAAAATTGAAAACCCTTACGAGTGCTACCAAAATGTTGAGTATGCAAGAACATTTACACGAGTATTACACAATCAAAGACACTTCAAGCAATATCTATCCTAGAAAGTCAAGGCTCAATACTTAACAACTTGGCCCACAACTTGATGTCCCCTCACCTCACACAAAGTGGTTACCCACAATAGATGTTGGCTTTTTCATGGAAGTGTCAATGACACAACCAAAGGAACACATATGGTGAGTATCTTGAGGTGATCCAGGTTATTCCACTTAGATCAATCCTTGCACCAAGAAGCTAAGTGGCAAAATAGGGTGGCTTCTAACTATGGTTCTTAATAAGGGCTTCCATTCGTAGTACCCTTTTTTCTCCCCAAAGGGACTCCTTACCTTGCGGTAAGTAACGGACCTCGTGGCCTCAAGAGTACTTTAAGCATTCTTGCTCAATATTTTCCTCATGGTCACAATCCCACAAGTACTCACATCAAGTGAAGACAAGCACTATGTCTACCAAGGTTTTGTGTCCTTGATAGCCTTGAGTTTATAGTGGGTCAGAATAGCTGGCAATAAGCTTGTCCCCACTTGGGTCATTCCTCTTGATTGCTCAATAGCAAGCCCGCTAAAGGATTCTAACAATCTAAACAAAAATTGGATCAAATTATGAGATTCAAGGATGTTGTTTCACCACAAGGATGAAGAACATACTCCTTTATCTCAAAGCTTTCTCCCAAACACACCAAACAAAGTTCAATTACCCTCTTATTTCCAAAATCCTAAGATGGGTCAAGATTTTCCGGTTCACCACAAGGGTGAAGAGCATACTTCTCCTACCACCTCAAAACTTCTTCCACAAGATATTATGTGCCTACTAAAGGAAACAACTAGTAGATTGCCACACTTGAAATGAAAATAAAAATAAGCACACTTGATTGGGTTTTTATGCTTTGGGTAGCCCTACAAAAACCATTAGTAGCCCTTGTGCATTTGGAGCTTTGGCATGCATTCTTTTGGAAAAATATTTCAAGCAAATGTACTTACAACCACAACTTGTTAGGCCCATAAGGTTAGCAAAATCCAACATTTAAATGAATTTTGCAACTAAACTTTGCTTAACCACAGTGAACTAAACCAGCAAACTAATTAAATCTAAACTCGGCCAAAAAGATCTAAAAACAACTCACTGTTGGCATAGGCGACACTATGATTAGCAGGATTGTCGTGTGACACTTCTCTACATAATAGTGCAAAAGTTTAGCCCGATGCGACAATTCGCTGATCTACAGGCGACAGTTTACACCAAACAGTGTGACACTTTCCATCAAACAATGCGACACTTTTAATTGGTAAAGTGTCACGCTACTATACAAGAAACTACCACATGACACTGGTGAAAGATTTTGTATGACACTCTGAGACAGAAAACTAGAGACCGAAAATAAAGCTGAAATTTGATAAAAAATTTAACGAAAATAAGAAAGATAAAGGACAAAATGCTAATGTTCTACCTCACGGTGGGCGCCAAAAATGTACACACAAAATAGTGCAGTTCTATGGATCATTACAATCAAGAACACTCAAGAATGAGGTCTCAAAAATTGATCCATAGCTCTTCATGTATGGAGTTGCAAGATTTAAAATTGCTGTTAGCTAGAGCTAATAGGCTTAATGACCTTGCTAGTCAACCACACAATGAAAGATCCAAGTGAAGACAAGGGCAAGAATGCCAATATCTCTAAGAATCAAAATGAAATACAATGCAAAGCTATACTATGAATGAAAATGCAAGCTAAGCTATGAAAGGAAATATGCAAGTATTACAAATCCTCCTATTAAGCTATGTGAGATTAATCTATAGCATAAAGGAAATCTAAACTATGAATGCCATGGGAATGAAACTACTATGCAAGAAATGAAAGCTAAACTATGAAGTAATGAAGAAATCTAAGATGTGATGCAACAATGACTTCCAAAAGCTTGATGCAAGAATATCTTCATATCTTCAAAGAGCTCCAAAGTGACCTAGAAATCCTGCAGCATAAAGTTAGCATAAAAATGAATGACCTAGAATGAGGAAGAGAGCTCTTTTTTTATAAGAAATGAGGAGAAATTGACCATGGAGATTAAGAGGGAAAGTCTTAATCAAGGGTGGAGCTTGAAAGAGGAGCAATCCATGTGCACAAGTATCCTTCAATGAAAAAATAAGAGTTGACTTTTGTGTCTATATGAGACAAAAAGTGCTTTTCTCCTTTTTATGAAATAAGAATAATGCTTTATTTGTGCAACTTAGGATAAGAGGTTTTGGTGACCTTTTTCCCTAGAGGTCAGCTTGGCATCAGGATTGATAGGGCTAGTGTCACATTCACTCAACACTCCAAATCTGATAGGAAAAAGGGCCAACTGACAAAGATCAAAGAGAGATCCTTCTACACTTTGAGCTCCACATCACTCAGGTAGGTATACCTCATTTGCACACATGTATTACCTTGTGTCACACTACAGGCCTGCAGATAACTGACTGTGGAATGATTTTCAAACTTTTCTAGGTATCTTGTACCTCAATGAAGCCAATATCTCATGCAATAGCCCAACTTGCATGGGGTGAGTATGAAAACTAGAAACCTATACTAACAACTTGAAAGGGAAAGGCTGGGACAGAAAGGAAATGATTTTAAATGGATTGAAAGGACCTCTGAGATATCCTAAGTCCTTGATAGACCAGTGCCTTATCCAATGGGCCACAGAGTCAAATACCCAACTGCAAGAGACAGCTATGAAACAAGAACACAATATGCTCAATGTGTTGATGCCTAACATCAATCACACACTATGACCAAACCTCAACTTAACACCCACCTGTGCATTCAAGCATGCTATTATCCATTCAAAGGATTTTAACCCTCCCCTTAGAAGAGACCTATAAATCAGACAATACATTGACCAGCATCCAATGGAAGACAAACATGATCTATCTTTGATATTTCAGCTCATACATGCATAAACACTAACCCTGAACCAGTTACCTTTGCGAAGATAACTCCACTTGCAAACACTTAGGCAATACAAGCAAAAAAACCAAACACCCTTGATGTATGATTAATGCATTCAGAATTCAAATGGAGATAGTTCAGTATAGTAAGAACAAATTGAATCCTCATACATAACACAAATCTGCTGCAGCATGCATTGTATTCTTTGAACCAACAATGGAGATAGAACACCCTATATGCAGAGATAAAGGGAAATCTGCAGAACAGAACCTTTCATGGAACCAGAAAGGAACCCAAAGCTGGAACCCTTTGCTAATCAGCAAAAATAACATATATACCCATGGTTACCTTGAAATCCCACACAAAGTAAGGATGCAACAAGCGAGGGGTAACCATCGTTAGAGTTTTCCATCAATTAGGCATTTCAAAATCTGATACAATTCAGAGGGAAAACACCAAGTCCTGAATGCAATTAACACTTGATCTTCAATCATGAAAGAATCTCTGAAAGGCACCGAAGATCAATCAAAATTTGCAAAATTCAAACTGGAAGCAACCCTGCAATTGCTTTTGGTACATTTCATTTATTCCCCTACGGTAAGACACTCCACTTTGCAAATCATCTCATACCCTGGAGCACACTAGAGCGGCGGAGAAGATCAGTTTCACCAACTCGGGCCCCCTCTATCATCAATTTCGGTCCTTTCCAGTTGCTGGAAACATTCACAAAGATTCAAATTTGAATCTGCAATGGTCACCATGCACTCGCGGGCTTAATATTCATCAACCGCTTGCCCCTAGTCGCACAATCGTGCTATCCTAACTCACCACCACAGGAAACTTGCTCAAATTTATGCCTGGTCGCACGATCGCATAACCCAGAGATGGGTTATGCAAACATGCGACAGCCTCTCCCTTTGCCCTCAGCAGAACCACTGACGCCAGACTGCTGCAACAACATGGTTTGTCACATGTTCGCAAGCCGGGAAACTGGATCACACGAACATGTGACAAGCCACTACCCTACACCCCGCTGGCCGTTATAACACCGCCAAGAATCCAAGCCCAGGTCCGCGTTCAAATTCACCTTCCCGCCAGCACGGTCCAACCGAAAACTACCATGACACCACTACATGGAGCCCACCAAACAGCTGCAACGGGCCCCAGGGACACGTGGCACCCTGTCGCATGATCGCATAGCTCAGAGATGGGCTATGCGAACATGCGGCAACCCACAGACCGCTACTAGACAACTCCGCAACTGCGATATCAGATGGTTAGTCTCATGATCTCATAGCCCAAAAATGGGCTATGCGAACATGCGACAACCCGCTAACACTATGCCTCGGCTCCACAAACAATTTGCCAAGCCTCAGACCTAGGCCCACCTGCCATGTGTCACACCACCACTCGCCCAGTCACCGCAAACATGGACCCCACATATCTGGCGAACTGGCGACCAAAGAACCCCCGCCAGTTCGCGAAATGTTTTGCACCTTTCGCTAAAATCTAGCTACTCCGCAACCACTATTCACCAAGTCGCTAGACAAATTAGAAAACTGCCAAATCTTCTTGCGAATGCACGACAAGACCACATTTATCGGCACCGCCACCTTTTTATTCGGACCACCACAGCAACCGCTACATCACCCACTTCTCTGCATCTCCTGGGCCCACTAACGAAATGCTAAGACACTGCCATGTGTCAATCGGTCGCATGATTGCATAGCCAAAAACTAGGCTATGCAATCATGTGATAGCCAACCCAAAGCTGCCACATGTCACATCCGCCAGCGGGCCCAAAGCAAACAAACCGTCAGCACCACATCAGGCGGTGGGTGCATGATCGCATGGGTAAGGAAGATTCCATGTGATCGTACGTCGACCATAGATCTTCGATCACTAATACTGGGCCCCGCTGACAAGTCTGACAAGTCATCACCACATGGACCAATCGGGCACAAGCCTTACCTTTTAGGGGATCAGACGGTTGTCGCAAAAGCACATGGCCCTAAAAAAACCCTTGCGCTTTAACGACAACCGTTGATCTTCTGACACGTCAGGACCCTCTGCACAATCCGAAAACCAGGTCCCACCACACATCGCACTTGCGTAGCAAAGCAAAGTAGATCGCAAGCCGCCGAATAGAATCTGGGACCCACATGGCCAGGTGGCAAGCGGTCGCATGATCGCATGTCAGAAAAGTCTGACATGCGGCCATGCGACCACCAATAGGGAAGAAGCTGGACCCACCACATGGTCAAACATGTGCAGTTAAGACATAGAACAAGGAGAGCCGACAGAAAAGAAGAAAGGCAAAGTCGAAAACACACAGGGTTTTCAGTGAAAGATCAAAAACACATAAATTTTCCAACATGACCCAAAGGATAGCAGGGAAACCGAAAACACCGAGGGTTTTTATGCAAGCCAAAAAGGTCGAAAACAACATGGGTTTGCAAATATACCGTGGGTTTTCAACACTGTGGCAGAATTTTAACAATTTCCTGCAGACTTTAAGCTTTGAATAACTTTTTGGATTTTATGATTCAGCACGTACAAATTTGACCAGAACCTGGTGACAACACAAGGAACACACGGCAAAGGGTATATCAAGAAAACTTGCAAGACAATAGGCCATTTTCAAAAGATTTTCACTATGGCAAAAAACTGGCCTAACAAGAGGAAAAGTGGAGGATTTTTATTTATTAAAAGGTGAGGAAATATTCCTTTTAATAAATAAAGACTTAGGATAAAATGGTTAGCCCAAGGCAAATAATAAAAAATGATAAAATAGGATTTGATCAAGGAAATTGATATAATTGATAAAATGTTGATTTTTGAAAATATTGATTCAGGGATTTGATAAATTGCTGAATGGGGGCCCAAAGTCTAGGTGACCATTTTAGGGTGCATACATCTTCAAGTGCTCCGTGATTCATATATATTAGTTCACCAACCACATAAAATGATGCAAACATACAAAATATATAGTGTTCTATTTTTGCCGCTTTAGCAAAAATTAGGTTACAAAAATAATCATAACCCTAAGATCTACGGTGCAAAATTAACCTAGATCAACTATTACAATAAGATAAACATTACATTTAATGAGTATTTTTTACAATAAATTCTCCTTGATCTTGGTAAACTATTTTACGATCTACTGTAACTGTTTGCATAGAAGAATGTGCCATTTCATATTACTATGTCATTTTCTGTGATCATCGATAAACACTGTATAATCTGCTTGGTGTATACTATCTGTCAGTGTTGGTGTTGCTAGGGCTCAGTAAACTGTGCGATGCTCGGTGTAAAGGCTTTACCGACTGCTCTATCTTACTTCTGGTTACTAACCAACTCAATATAAGTGACCGACCGATCTCTTTGATATCCTTTGATGCTAATGACAACTTTAAATGCTCAATAGACATTAACACACTTCAACTTTAGATCAGTTTCTCTTTCAACCACTTTTCTGAATATTTTGAAGCATGCAAAAGCTTCATATTTATGTCTCAAAAAATTTACCCAGACCATCCTTGAATAATCATCTACAAATAGCATGAAATATCTTTAACCATTTAGGGATGGAGTTTTAGTTGGACCACAAAGATCAGTATGGACAATTTCTAGAGGTCTATTAGGCAAGTACTCTTTGGTTTTAAAAGATTGTTTTGTTTGTTTACCTTTGACACATTCTTCACAAACTTTAGCTGGTTTGCTAATTAGGGGTAAGCCTCTAACCTTTTTGTTCTTGTTGATCCTAGCAAGATTGTCAAAGTTTAAGTCACCCAATCTCTTATGCCGTAACTAATTTTCTTCTACTTGACTTACAAGACAAGTATTAATCAGTGAAGATTCCTTAACAGTAGAATCAATTAGATTATACAGATTTCCTCCTGTTCTTAAACCAATAGCAACAACTTTGTTCTTACTTTTGATAGAATATCCCTTAACATTAAAAGAAATTGAATATCCACTGTCACAAATCTGACTGACACTTAGAAGATTATGTTTTAATCCTTCTACATAATAAATATCATGAATGGGTGTATCTTTATTAAGAACTATTGAACCACGACCAGTGATATAAGCACCTGAGTTATCTCCGAACCAAACAAATCCTCCACCAAAATCTTCTAAAACTTTAAACTTGCTTTTACAGCTAGTCATATGATGAGAACAATCACTATCCAAAACCCAAGTAGCAAGTTTCTGGGCAAACAAAGTTGTTTCAATAATCAGGGACTTTACAATGGGTTTCCATACTTGTTTAGATTTTAAATGGAGTTTACACTGATTAGAAAAGTGTCCATAATGAAAACATTTGAAGCATCTAATTAGGTTCTTGAAACCATACCTTTGTCTATTCATCTTACATTTGAATGCTTTATGACCAAAAATATTGCAGTTGAAACAATAACCTTTGAAATAACTCAAACTTTGATTTGAGGTTTTTCCTTTAGCTTGTTCAATCTGATTTTGTAATAAAACCAGTTTCTTGTCCTTTTCAACAAGAGATTGTTTTTGATTCTAAATAAGCTGATTTTTTGTTGTATGCACCCTAAAATGGTTGCCTAGACTTTGGGCCCCCATTCAACAATTTATCAAATCCCTGAATCAATATTTTCAAAAATCAACATTTTATCAATTATATCAATTTCCTTGATCAAATCCTATTTAAATATTTTCGATTATTTTTCTTGGGCTAACCATTTTACCCTAAAGTCTTTATTTATTTAAAAGGAATATTTCCTCCCCTTTTATTAAATAAAAATCCCCCATTTTTCTTCTTATCCTAAGTTGCACAAATAAAGCATTATTCCTATTTTATAAAAAGGGAAAAAACACTTTTTGTCTCATATGGACACAAAAGTCAACTCTTATTTTCTCATTAGAGGATATTTGTGCACATGGATTGCTCCTCTTTGATGCTCCACTATTGCTTAAATCTTTTGCCTCTTAATCTCCATGGTCCATTCTTTCTCATTTCCTATAAAAGAAGAGCTCTCTTCTTCACTTTCATATGCATTTTTGAATACTAATGTTATGCTGCAGGTTTTCTAGGTCACTTTGGAGCTTTTGAAGATTTGGAGCATTCTTGGCTTTTGCATCTACATGCTATTTTAGTTTCATTTCTTGCACTCTAGTTTCATTATCATGGCTTTCATAGTATAGATTTCCTTTATGCTTTATATTAATTCATCTAGCTTAATTAGGAAGGCTTTGTAATCCTTGCATCTTTCCTTTCATAGTTTAGTTTGTACTTTCATTTCTAGTTTGCATATTCATCTTAATCTAGTTTGCATTTGCATTTCATAGTGATTCTTGGGGATAGTGGCATTCTTTCCCTTGTCTTCATTTGAATCTCTTATTTTGTGGTTGACTAGCAAGGTCATAAGCTTAATAGCTCTACCTGAGAGCAATCAAATAATCTTGCAACTCCATACATATAGAGCTCTAGGTCGCTTTCTAAGGTATCCCATTCATGGATTCCCTTGGATATAATGACTTAGAGAAGTGCACCATTTGAGTGTGTATAGATGTTTCTAAATTAGTTTTCAATATTTTATTCTCTCTTTCAAATTCTAATATCAATTTCTTTTGCTTCTTTAGTTCTTGCAAAGAACAAAGAAGTTCTTTTTCAAGATCAATATCTTCATCTAAATCAGATGAAGATTGTGATTTTCTAGTTTCTAAATTAGGAACATTGATAATTTCAGCCATGAATGATACTTCTCCTTCTTCTTCAGAATCATTTGATTCTTCACTAGAGTCTTCTTTTGACAAAAGACTCTTCTTTTTAAAGTTCTTGAACCTTTGATTCAGATTCCAAGGTTTCCTTCTTGAATTTTTTTTCAGTTTTCTCATTATTATCATCTTGATCAGCATAAGGACATTTTGCAGCAAAGTGTCCTAATTGACCACAACTAAAACACTTAGGTTTTCCTTGATATTTCTTTCTCATTTTCCTGACTAACAATGCTTCTAGGGAACTTGTTAAATCTGTATCACTTTCATGTAGTTTCTAAGCCTTAAAGGCTATTTCTTTCGATGTAAAAGTAGCTTGATTGATGATTCTCATCTCCTATGCAGTCAAGGTTCCTTGTAACTAATGTAAGGTCATTTTAGAAAAATGTGTCTTCTTCTAAGGTAGAGATCTTAGTTTCAAATTTAGGTAGAACAGTTCTAACTACCTTTGAAATAATATCATGTTCTTCAATAGTCTCTCCTAAACCCCTTCTAGCATTTACTACTTCATCATTACATAAAAAATAAGCAGCTATATTTTCATCCTCATTCATCTTCAAATTATCAAACTAAGTTTTTAACGTTATCAATTTTGATTCCTTTACTTTCTCATCACCTTGATAAATGGTTTCTAACTTTTCCCAGATGTCATTAGTAGATTTACAATACACGACTTTAACAAACACAACTTTAGTAAGACCACAAAGAATAGCAAATTTTTCTCTTTTGTCAAGTTCATACTTGGTTTTATCATCAGGATCTGTAGGTACAACATTAGGAATAGTATACTTTTTTGCAACTACTTCCCACATATTAATATCTAAAGAAATAATGAAAGCTTCCATTCTTACTCTCCAAAAAATATAATCATTACCATCAAACAATGGAGCCCTACTAAGAGAAGCTCCCTCATCTTGTACCATTTATTTCCAACTACCCCTGCATAATCCCTATAGGCAGACCTATGAAGGGACCCTTGCTCTGATACCACTTCGTGGAAGTGGTGAAAATTCTGAGAGGGGGGGTGAATCAGAATACAATAATTTTAACAAGCTTACTGCAATTGATAACTTTAAATCTTTGAAATGACAAATTCATAAGCTATAGAAAATAAACCAAATGTAAAGTAATCCACTCACAGAGACAAGACAAGATTTTTGTCAAGTGGGAAACCCTCAAAACCTTACGGTTTTGTCACAGGGAGAAAAACCACTCCTATAGAATCTGTACTTTTATTGAGCAATAACCCTCTTTATACAATAGCAGCTACAACTGCTTTCCTAGGCTATAGCCCTTCACTTCTCTCTTCAAATAAACCTCTGTCAATAGAGTTCATATATATAACTATATGAATTTAACAATGCATACACCTTATACATATAAACTATTTAAGATATTCTTTCAATGATTTTCATATCAGAGATAAGTCTCTTTTTCATTCACACTTTTTACATCCACATCTTCCTCTTTAATAGGAAGTATACATAGTACCTTTTCAAAGTTATTTTCAAGAGAAGTTACAATAGACGTTGCAAATGTTTACAATATCAGTTCACGTAAACTGATTTTTAAATAACCAGATAAAAGAACTATTTCACAAAACCCTTCACAAAAGTTCTTGATGAAAAACAAAGAATATTTTGCTGAAGAACCGAACTCAATCGAGTTGTTCCCAACTTAACCGTTACATAACTGAACTGTGTAACTAACAACCCTAACCACAAACTTGATACAAAATAAAATGCAAGCACTACAAAGAATTGCTCAAGTGTCAAAATGACACAAATTCCTTTCACACCACTATGCAGATATCAAACCAATATTAAAGCTGAAAGTTAAGAATATTTTTGCAGTGACCCTTTTCATGAATCATTTTAAGAAACTGTGAATAGACCAACATATTAATATAAGAAATGGTATTGTAAAAATGCCTTAGATATATGTATATAAAAAACCCTGTCATTTTGCCAATAACGAATGTTCTTTGCCAGAGAAGAACTTGTTGAAGATGCATACCTATTGACAGAAAACCATAGTAACAACAAACCATAAGAAGACTATCGTATTTGGTATCCAGTCAAAACCATTGAAGATCAAATGCTCAGAGATATTTTCAACAAAACAAAACAAAGCATGTATTAGCCATCGTATCATAACAGAATAAGATAGAGCAATAAGATCTCTCTGTTAATCAGACAACAAGAGTACCTTCATTTAAGAAACAAAGATACCATAAAAATAGTATTAACCGGTTCCTCGCATAGAGATGAGTATCTTATCAAAAACCCACAATCACAAAGTTAACACAGTGTCACCAAAAACTCACTGTAGTAATCATGGCAGCATCCTTAGTTAGGGCAACAAAAATTATACACATGCAAATCCTTTAAGCAAGAATGAAAAAAAATACCTTAAGGAAATTCCAAACAAGTTTCACGTCCACCATGCATAAAAGACACGTGGAAAAAGAAGAGCCAAATGTTGACAACCAAGAGTCAACAAAAACTATAATACAACCTAAGTTTAACTCAAGTTTATCTGCAATGGCATAGTACAAGCACACCTTAGCATAACAATTGGATGACAATAAAGATAGCCACAACAACGCATCAAGGAAACAAAAGAATACAACAAATAATGCCTTTAGTAGCTCCCTACTCCTTGTGCAGCTTCATCTTGAGCTGTTGTTGTTCCTCTATTATTCTTTTTATCCTTTGGGCAAGTAAATTGTGTACCTTTTTCATGCACCATTTCATGCCTTGCAAGTCCATCCAGTCTAAGAAATGAATGAATTCCCCAATATTCACAACTCCTACTACTCGTCCCGCCTCTACTACAAGCTTCTTTATATCTTCTCCACCACCACCACTAGCTTTACCATCACTCTCACTAGAAAGTTTATTTCCTGAAAGGATTTGCCACATCACGTCCTGGGAAAATGATGTGAACATGTTGGTCAGATTGATAGCCTTCCTTGCCTGCCCAGACATCTCTCACATTGCACGAATAGTGGAAAGCATTTCTTCCTCTCTTATACAATGGAATGACTTGATCCTCTTTGCACTCAAAAATTCCACACCACGCACAGCTCTCATGTGCCTCCAATAAGGCCCATAACGGGAAAAAATCATATCATTGAAATTCTATGCAAGGTATTTCGTTGTAGTAGAAATAGATCTACTTGCAAAAGCCACATCATGGGTTTTCAAGACCTCCTTTGCCATGGCAGAAGAAGAAACGATGACAGTGGGAACATAACCCAATTTCAACATCATGATGGGCCCATATTTCTTACCAAGCTCACAAAGCTCATGATGAGGAAGGCTTCTCAGCTGGTTCAAATTTCCTATAATAGGCCATGCAAACAGTCCAGGGGGAAATCTCTATCCTAGAGCATTCTTGCTTTTGGTGAGCTATAACTTGACAAAAATGGGACAGCAGTTCCTTAAATCTTCCACAGTCTATGAAACTCAACTGTTTTAAACATGTAACCTTAATGAAGCATTCTAATAGACACTCTAATTTAGGCTAGTTGACCATAGTGAGTGTATGCAATTTTCGTAACATACATACATGCTCAGAAGCCTACATAAAGATGGACAGTTCACCTCCAGCAGGTACTCCAACTTATTTAACCCCTGAAAGAATTTGTTGAATGCCTTTTCACTGTTATCTTTTTCATGCATAGAGAAATCTCTTTTTTCATCTAAAAACCTTATAAATAATTCTTTCAAGGAAGAATTTGGCACTATTTTTTATAAGTCATTTGCCTGTCCCCTTATTACAATGCTCCTTAAGGTTTTTGGTAAGTGAATGCAGTTAGAAGAATATATGTTGTTGTAGATAGAAGATTTCCACAATCTATCAATTGTACTATTATGCTTTAGGGTAAAATTCTGGAGAGCATCATATACTATTATATGCACCATGAAAGTAATGAACCTTTGTGTTAATTTCCATTTTTTCTATATGGTCATCGATAAATTTCAAAAAATTGCCTCCACTCTGGATAATGGAATACTAGATTGAGAGCTTGTCTATACGAGAGGTAGAACAACTTGTAGATGGAGTATCTTGGGTATGGTGCAAAATAATAACAAGAAATGAACATTATGAAAACCCTCTCATCATTATTTACCCTTTCATCATTATTTACCCTTTGATAGAAAGAAGATCTCGCTTATACCAACCTTTTGAGACATGTTTAAGACATCTTTAATGTCTTTGATAAAACTATCTGCCTTGCTTTCAATGTCGATATTTTTTAAATTGTTGATAACTTCTTCACGTGTGGGTGGTGACATTTTAGGTGTAGAAGATGGAGGAGATATTGTTATAAAATTTGTAAAATATTTTTAATGATCATATCAGATTCTCATGACAGACTACATTTTAAAGATTACAAAATGACGGTTGTAAATTGTTCTAGCAATTGTACAAATTGTTATGTAACTATAATCACTAATGACTAAACAATGTAATAATCTATCCAAGAGAATTCTTGCTTTTCAGGGTAAATCTATGCAAAGCCCAGAAGAAAAGTAAGAGTGAACAGAGTGTAGCCATTGCTGGAGCATAAGTCCTGCCTCTAATTATATCTAATGCTTGAAAATATTGGGGAAAGCATACAAAAGCCATACTGAGTAGAGATGTATGAAACAATAAGTTCTTGGTCTCCAATTTATAGACTGGTCTTGGCATCTCTACTGCCTTGTTTTTCTGCACATAAAGACCATATTGTCAATACCACATTCTTTGAAGATTTTAAGTCGCAGGCACGTTCTTGAACGAATGGCTATGCAGGCAAATATTTCTATCTGATATGACGGTTTGTTGACATTTCCAAATTAGATTGAAAAATAATGGTTCTTTCATTTTTAATTTAACTAGCTAATACATACTCTATATTTAAAATACACGAAGATGTATGGAGGCATTGAATTTTTCCAACTATAATTTTTATTAAAGGTGAATGATGAAAAAATTAAATGCCTCGATACATCTCGGCGTATTTTAAATATAGAGTATATATTAGCTAGTAGCAGTCACAGTGCACATAAAACATTGAATAAATTAATCTCATTAGGCTTATAATTAGGGTTCATATTGAAGGTTAAGGTTTATATCATGGTTAGGGTTAGGTTTTTTTAGAATCTTTATTATGATTAGGGTTTAGTGTTAAGGTTGCGTTTACAATTAGGGTTAGGGTTTAATATTAGTGTGAGAATTATGTTAGGGTAATGATTAGAATTAGGGTTAGGGTTAGGATTTAGTGTTATATTTTGAGTACGTTAATACAATAAGACTATATAGAGTATATGTTGAGTATGTTAATAACACTAATACATACTCTATGGTAAGGGTTTTAGAGTTGAGGTGAGGGTTTACATCATGGTTAGGGTTTGGGTTAGTGATAAAGTTGGGTTTAGCGTCATTCTTAGGTTAGAGAAATAATTAGGGTTATGGTTTAGTGTTAGGGTTAAGGTTAAGGTTTAGGTTATGAATATAGTGGGGATTAGGGTTAGGGTTTAGGGTTGAGGTTATGGTTTATGTTATACACTAATTTTTCACCCTTGTTTCAAGCTCTCGTAGTCTTGATAACCTAGTATAACATGGGAATCGTCTCCAAGTTGTGGGACCTATGCTAACTGAGATGAGACCTCCAAGTTCTAGGCTGGTTCCTCTTGGATAATCACCCTAATTTGCTTCTAGAAATGAAAAGTAAATCTTTTGAGGGAAATGGATAGAAGGAATACTTGGAAAGGAAATGAATAAAAGCAAACTACCTACTAGGTGATGCACCAAAAATAGGGTTTGGATCTTAGTATAGAGGAGTGGACTCAATGAAAGGCTTAGGTCTAGTAGGTCACAACTTACTGAATAGGCTTGCATAAGTGTTTCATAGGAGGGCCTGAACATAAGACACAACTTATGACCTGCAAGCAGACATTCACTTTTGCAACTCGGTGTAGGATTGAGACAAGACCATTAGGGGGCTGAAATATACCCACAAAAACATCTAAATCAGATCAAACACAATAACACACACAATTACAGAAAGTAAGAGGGATCAGGAACCCTAAAATATCACTGAAAAACATCATATACTTTGATCCAATAAGAGATAATGCAAAGGAGGAGGCATAGGGACATGAAGGATTGTCACAAAATACCTCTGCAATGTCTGAATAATCAACGGGAGATTACAGAATGTGGAAAACCAGAGGGCAGGAAGAAATGCCATGGATAGCTTTCCAAGAAAGAGAATTTCTTCTTTACAAAATGTGAACTCTGAGCACTAAGGCTCCAAAAAACAATATATACATACTCAACTTACACGCAAGGAGTCGAAAACCTACCTAGGGTTACAAGATTTTTTACATTTGAATAATCAAACCCTAAAGGTACACTAGTCAAAAACTCTAAGAACACCGGTGACCAAATCATATTTTTCTTTGCGTGTTGATCCTTCTGAACTGAATTCACCTACAGACACAACAACCTCGACTCACCAACCCACCTGTAACTCCACTAAGCCATGAAGACTCACAATCTGATCACAATTCCCTGGATAACAGTACCGTTCAAAAGGTGGTGCCAACTCTTTCTAGCATCTCCTAGCATGAAAATGCGGCATAGTACCCTGCAATGTCAGCCAACAGTCAACTCCATCACCCTCTCAACCATAGCTGTCTTGAAAATTTAATTCCTGAGCTAACTAATGTCGTGCATGGCCGAAAGAATGTAAAACCTTAGCAAAACCTTCGTAGGAAATTTGAATTTAAATGTTAATGGCTAGCCTGGTCATTTAAAAACACGACCGTCGATACCCTTTATTTCCTGGGAGATGAACGGCCCAGATTACTCTTGAAAAATAACTTTAAACCCTTCTGACAAGTCAAAACCACCATGGAAGTCGACAGCCAATGAGAAATGAGCAGATCGATGTGTCAGCATATTTGGACCCACCTCGAGCCCTTCTTCCTTTAAGTCATTCGGCGACCATGCGACCAAGGACCTTTTATATTCATGAAATCCATCTCTTTACCCTAGTCTAGTTAAGAGATTCAGTGAACAAGGCATTTCTCTGAATCGCTAAGTCTTTCGTTGACCCTTGGTTAAACCAAGTGAACATGAGAAAGCCCTTTAGTCGCCGATTCACAAAAAAAAAATTTAACTAACCCTGGGCCCAGGCTGCCACATTTCACGTTTCTATTTGTTCTGACCGCTCCATCAGCAACCACCTCGGAAACCTCTGACAATGGACCCACTTAAGACAAGATTCTAATCTAACGGCGGGCGCATGATCTTATATGTCAGAAAGATTCTTTGCACTTTTATGCCAGCCATAGATCTGCATTAAACCGTGACCCTACTGACACATCGGTCCACCTGGAAGTCCTTATCAGCACGCAGCAACCAATCATTCTCAATCACATTAGCGAATGAGGACCCATTGATGAACCCTTGACAAAAATCAAGATCGACGGTCGTCTAAAAATCTCATACCTCTGACACAAACCTTGCGAAGATACGACAACCGTCGATCTTTCGCCGACTGTCAGAACCTCTGACTGCCGAAAGAACCTAGCCCCACTGACAAGAAATGACTCATTCACGCATGGACCAATCAGGAAACACCAATTGCATACACCTGGAAATGGACCCACTAAACCTTGAAGTGCTGCATAGAAGGGAAGATCGACGGTTGTCGTAAGATCGCAAGCCTCTGATAGACCCTATGAGATCTTATGACCATCGTAGATCTTAGCTTTTTTGACACATCTACAGACCCTCTGACATGGTCCCACTGACGCATCCTTATTGTCGCCTAGGAGCCAATAGAGAATAAGCACATCACCAGAAAAGGACCCACCTCGATAGCCCGAAGATAAAGCAGGATCAACGATTGTCGCATGATTGCAAGTGTCAAAAGAACTCCTTGCGAACATGCAACAGCCATTAGATCAACATTGACTGACAACCGTCGGGTCCGCGCTGATGTTCTTTACAAATCATCATCTCTCAACGAATCAGGAGCTTCCACATAGGATGGCGTGGCATCAGACCCACTCATACACTGCAGTGCTTCATTGAAAGGGATTCGACGATGGGTGCATGATTTGATGCTCTGACACAAACCCTTCAGATCATTAGACAGCTGTTATATTTCATCGAACGTGACCCCACATAAAAAGACCGCTTGACCAAGACCGCCAACCAAAACGGTAACTGCTCGCCAAATCGCAAAGTGTTATGGGGTTAACCGCCGAGAATCAGAGATTTGGCGATTGAAGGATTTTAAAATGCACATGTGAAATTGGGACTTTTAAGTTGCCAAATAAAGTAACATGAAAATATAATAGGCCAAAGGGTTTTTAGGGTTTTAAGGGTCCAACGGCTAGTTTTATGAATTTTTTTTTAACCTGCAGACCAGGGAGTATGAAGGATTGCAGAGGCCGGAGGGTCTGTCATGAAGACATGAAATTTTGCAGAGTGCTTGGCAGGGGTAAAACAGGGCCCTGGGGATAGATATTTGCCAAATTTGCATGCATATGAAAATTAGGGTAACAGTTTACATCATGGTTAAGGTTTAGGTTAGTTGTATAGTTAGGTTTTGCATCATGGTTAAGGTTTAGGTTAGTGGTATAGTTAGTTTAGTGGTCATGGTTAGGAATAAGGTTAAGATTAGCATTACGGTTAGGATTTGGTTTAGGCTTATGATTATGGTTAGGGTTAGGTTTTAGTGTTAAGGTTTATTGTTATATGTAGAATAAATTAATATATGTAGGGTCAGGGTTAGCATTTATATTAGGGTTAGGTATAGCATTAGGTTTGTGGTTTACCATTTACAATCAAGTTTTAGCATTTATGATTAGAGTTTAGCATTTAATGAATATGATTATGGTTAAGGTTTAGGCTTATGGTTAGGGTTAGAATTTTGTGTTATGGTTAGGATTATATTTAGGGTTTATACTAAAGTTAGGGTTAAGATAAGGATTAAGGTTTGGAAAAGGATATAATTACAATTAGAATTATGGTTAGGGTTTAGGGTTAGGATTCATATTATTTTTCTAGAACTCAGGGTTTACCTAATGGTTAGGGCTAGGGTTTAGGCTATGGCTAGTTGTGAGGGTTAAGATTAGTGCTAGGATTAGGGTAATGACTCAAGTAATGGTTAGAATAATAGTGTTAGGTTTAATAATAAGGTCAAGGTTAGGTTTAGGATTATGATTAGAGCTATACCATAGTTAGGGTCAAGGTTAGGTTTAGGGGTATGATTATGGTTAGTGCTAGGGTTTAGGATTTAGGTTATAATTATGGTTAGAGTATTATATTATATCATCATTACGATTATGTTTGTAATGTTTTATGTATAATTGTATGTACTTGTATTATTGCTCTATGTGATAATAAAAGTTGAGAAAGTGGGTTATAATTAGGATTTTTTAGTTAAGGTTAGGGTTCTAGGGTTGAAGTTAATGTTCTAGAGTTAGAGACACGTTAAGTGGTAAAAATAGCATTAGGATAGGGTTAATGATGGAGATTAAATAAGGATAGGGTTATGGTATGAGATAGAAATTGAAATTCACAGTTGGCATGAATGAAATTCATCATTCTTTGGTTACAGAAATAGTTATGGTTAGGATTAGGGTTTATGTTATGGTTATGGTTATGGATAGAGTTAGGATTATAGTTTGGGTTAGGGTTTAGAGTTATGATTAGAATTATGGTCAATCTTAGGGTTTGCATTTTGATTAAGGTTAGGGTTTAAATCATAGTTAGTATTAGGATTAGGATTATGAACAACTACTTATATCTTAATTCTAGACAGTGATACTCTTTATATATTTTAGAGTTAAATATAAAAAAACATTCTTATAAAATTGATTAATGATTATTTATAAAAACATTGTTAAATATAAAGAACATTCTTATAAAATTAATTAATGATTATTTATAAAAATATTAATTAACTTAATTGCAAATAGAATTTTTCTTATTATATTATCAAAATTATACTAATCAAAACTTAAAGGTCAATGATGAAAAAATTCAATGCCTCAATGCATCTCGGCATATTTTAAATATAGAGTATATTAGCTAGTAGTAGCCGCAATAAGCATAAAACATTCAATAAATTAATTTGATTAGGGTTATAATTAGGGTTCATATTCAGGGTTAAGGTTTATATCACGGTTAGGGTTAGCATTAGGGTTAGGTTTTGGTTTAGATTATTTATTATGATTAGGGTTAGGGTTTAGTGTTAAGGTTGGTTTTACAATCAGGGTTAGGGTTTAATATCAGTGTGAGAATTATGTTAGGGTCATGAGTAGAATTAGGGTTAGGGTTAGGGTTAGCATTTAGTGTAATATGTTGAGTACATTAATACAATAAGATTATATAGAGTATATTTTGAGTATGTTAATAACACTAATACATACTCTATGGTAAGGGTTTGAGAGTTGACGTGAGGGTTTACATCATGGTTAGGGTTTGGGTTAGTGATAAAGTTGGGTTTAGCATCATTCTTAGGTTAGAGAAATAATTAGGGTTATGGTTTAGTATTAGGGTTAGGGTTAAGGCTTAGGTTATGAATATAGTGGGGATTAGGGTTAGGGTTTAGGGTTGAGGTTATGGTTTACATCATGGTTAAGGTTTAGGTTTGTGGTACCGTTAGGTTTAGCATTATTCTTATGTTAGAAAATTAGTTAAAATTATTATTACGCTTAGTGTTAGGGTAAGGGTTAGGATTATAGTAAGTATAATGGTTTAGGTTAGGGTTTAGTATTTTAGTTATAATTATGGTCATTGCTAATGTTTACATAATGTTTAGTGTTAGGGATTCAATTTTGGGTTAAGGTTAGGGCTAGGGTTATAATTAGGATTATGGTTATAGTTTAGGGTTAGGATTTACATCATTGTTAGTATTAGGTTTCAGGTTAGGACAAAGTTTTAAGTTTACAATGTGGTTAAGGTTATGGTTATATTTAGGGTTCATGTTAGGATTAGGGTTTAACATTTAGGTCTAGAGTTAGGTTTAGGAATATGGTTAGAGTGAGGGTTTAGATCATGGTTCTAGTATAATGGTTACAGTTGGGGTTTTGATTAGAGTTAGGATATGGTTTAACATCATTGTTAGTATTATGGTTAGGGTTAGGGTAATTCATAATATAGGGTCTAATATGTATGAATAAGGTTAGAATTAAGATTTATGAATTAGGATTATAGTTAGGTATGCAGTTTACTGTTAGTTTAGGAATTAGGGTATACATGATGGTTAGGAATAGGGATAGGGTTAGGGTTAGGATTAGGGTTATGGTTAGGTATTATTAGGGTGAGGGTTCAAATTGTGGTTAGTTTTAGAGTTATGATTAAGGTTAGGATTAAGGATATGATTCTAACTACGCTTTGGTTAGGGTTCATATTATTCTTTTGTTAGGGTTCATATTAGGGTTTGTTTAGCGTGAATGTTAGGGTTGGGGTTAATAATATGGGTATAGCTAGGGTTAAATTATGGTTAGGCTTCAAATAGGGATAGATTAGTTCAATTAATGTTATTGTTGAAGGATAATTAGGGTTATAATTATGGTTTGGTTAGGTTTCGGGTACAAATTAGAGGGAAATCTTTGAGTTTCAATTAGGGTTGAAGTTAATTTTAAAGTTCAAGTTTTATTATGGTTAGATTTTATTTATTGTTAGGGTTGAATTATACTTAGGAGTAGGATTAGAGTTCAATTAGGGCTAGAATTAGGGTAATGGATTAATTATATTAGGGTTAGGTTTCAAGTTAGGTTAGATTAGAGTTATAGTTAGGACTCATATATGTAGATATATTAAATTTGATAATATCTTTTAAGATTAGGGTTATAATTCATGTGTGTGCATGTGCTTGTGTATGTATGTGTATCTCAATCTTAATAATATAATTTAGGATTAGGGTCAAGTTTTTTTTATTTGATGGATGTTAAGGTTCAATTAGTTTTAAAATTAGGGTTGTTGTTCAATTTGGCTTAGTGTAAGGTTTAGGGTTTAATTTATCAAGTGACCTTATTTTTTTAATCTTAGATTGGAGTAGATTTTGGAAGAATGTAAAAGATTAATCATGCCCAGGATTAAGGATTGAGATTGAAATAAGGATAGGGCTATGATTTGAGGTAGAAATAGGATTAATGAGGTAGTGGTAAAAGATACTATTATAATTTAGTTTAGTTAAATTAAAGATCCCTAACCTAAATTTGAATCCTAATATTTTTGGAAGCTAATAAACACTTACCATATTCCTAACTCTAGGACTAATTCTAATTATGTGCTTACCCTTAATAATCCTTATCATAATCATATATCTAATTAAAATCTAAGCCTAAACTTAATTAAATAGTAATTGTATCTAATTAGACTTATATTAAACTTTAAAAACAATTAAAATGTTTAACCATTATGTTAACTCTTAGTCCTAACTTTAATTGATCTATTAACTTGATCTAAACTGAACCTTAATTAGACCCTAACAATAATTTCAACCTTAATTTGAGTACTTTGAAATTTCTAATTTTTATTATACTTATATATTATATATTATTAATAAATTTTAATTGAGCTTAAACTTATATAATTATTTTCAAAAATGTTGAGTATCTTTTTAGTTGTAAAATTGGAAAAGATAAATAATTTAGATATCTAAGCAAAATTACTATTCTATTTGTCCTTTTTTATTCAAATCAATTCAAAACTAAAATTAATATGAATAGACCGTTTCTTTTTTTAATTCAACTAAATTCAATTTTTTTTAATTTTTAAAGAAACACTTTACAATTTAAAATAAATGTAAAACTAAAATCTATGTATTTATAGATTCTTTCTATTTTTAAAAATATTTAAACAATATTTCTAAAATCTAGATTTTAATAGAAGCATTGCTATTCTATTTTTTGTTCAATTTATAATTGCTAAATTGAAAATGGAAACATTAATAGTTTAATGAGTAGATTTTTTTTTTTTGGAAAATGTATGTTTAAACAATATTTCTATTGGATGCAAATCAATTCAAAATCCATGATTAAACTAATTTTTTAAATTTTTTTTAGATTTTAATAGAATCTTTCTATACTTTTCTACATTATTAAAAAAAACATTTCTATTCTATTTTTTATTTACAATTGCTAAATAGAAAAAGAAACATTCATAGTTTTAATATAGGTTTATGAAAAATGGTCACAAACTATCAAATATTGATTAATATAGTAATGACAATTACCAACATTTTTTGTCCCAAATTTTATTGTGATTGAACCTCAACATCTTTGCATACTCCAAGCCCTGTCCTATCCCTCTCTCCAACATTGTCAAATTAACTATCCTAAAATTTCACTTCTTCCTCTGATTTGTGTATTGTTTGGCCTCCAAATGATATAAGAATCATTAAAAAATGAAGTATGAACCAAATAATATAGAGACCAAAGACTTTAATTAAGTCGAGGAGTTTAGATCCTCATATTAATTTAAGTAACATTTTATTTTAGAATTTTTCTTAAATCCATTAGTGTAACATTTTCTTTTAGACCCTAACAATAGAAAGACTTGTCTCATATGATTGTCTTCATAATCGATAAGGTAAGTCGTTGCTAGCATCAACACAAACTTGATACATAGGATCGAACAAAAGACTGAATACAATGCTAAGTAGGGTGGTAGAGAAAGAAGAGAGTAAATCAGAAGCAACATTTGGAAAAGGTGAATGCCTCAAGGAGGAATCAGAAGCAATATAAAATGATGAGATCAAATACATGGAAGAACAATAGAAAAGATAAGCGAGGCAACACAGTCAAATACATGAATCACACATGACGAACACAATGTAGGATAGAAGCCATTAGTTGGTATAGTCTTCACAATCATTTACTTGCACCGAGTAACAAAGAAAGAAATAGAATATGACATCAAAACAGTGTTATAACACCTTAGCATATGAGAAGAGCCAAGATCATTTATTGACTATTACCTACGAAACCCAAATGTATTGAACCTGACTAAAGACCTTTCACATTTTTCTCCTATTTGTCCTTTAAAATCTTTGATAGGATTTAAAGAATTTACACTCAATCATAATTTGTAATGTACATTCCCGTAACCAGTGGAGCACTCACTGTGGAAAGACTACTGTGTGTTTATTGGACAGGTGGAATAGAATGCAAACGGGTTCTTTTTTCTTACACTGTTACATTCGCTGACCTTCTATAGGTCTGGGTCTACTACCATTGTAAGGTTACACCTCTCGGCGTAATGACCTTCTATAGGTGTGGGTCTGCTGCCATTGTAAGGTTACGCCTCTCGGTGTAATTAATAAGTGTAAACAAACTGTCATGGCAAATAGAAATAATTGGTTCTATAAGACAGTCATTTTTGAAGGTTGTTTTGTTGCTTTTCTTAAATATACTTTTCCTTCAAGTTTGACTGACTTTTTTTTAAGTAAATAGAGTTTATATTCGACAAAATATCATCTAGTGGTAATTATGTTATGTATTTTGTTTATAAAATATTTTTTTTTGGACAGGTGACAAATTATATTCTTAATAATTTTGAAAGTTCTTAAAAGGTTACCATTTTGTTTTTGATTGAATAATTTGATCATCAATAAAAAAAGTTAACGGTAAGATATTCATAGACTTAAATTTGATAAGGTAACAATATCTAGACATTTGTACATGGAAAGGAATTTATTTTTCATACTGGATTAATTCATATGCAATTTTGTATTTGTCTTTATATTGTTCCAAAAATGACCAAGATATAGTTTTTTCATCAAATTAATCACCACTAATATAGTTAAAGTTGAGTTTGATTGTTAAAATAAATATTTCTTCAACATTGAAATAAATATTTATTAAATACAATTGCAAAAATTAAATTTAATATCCTTTTTTATTGGATATATAATATGCATAAGAATCTCTCAATGGAATCTCTCATTTTCTCATCCCCACTCCCTGATTTGAATTCTAGTCTCTCATGCATTACAACTTCCCCCTCCCTAGACATGAGGATTGGCCTTGGGCTATGAGAGAAGTCTCCATCTAAATTTTTGGGACCTACTAAATGTCATGTGATGGAGACCTTGGTAGTTTCATCTCCTTCTTTGTTTAAGACTTCTAATGCCAATGTGTTCTCACTTTCACAAGATTTTTGTGTAAAGTGAAGCTCTCTTTCTTCTACCATTGCTTAGTCTATGAAGTGAGGATGTGTCTCTAGTAATGTATCTTCTAATGCTCCTATGGGTAGAGGAAATTTTTCTCATAAGGCCTCTTTAATGAATCTCTTGGTCGGACCTACTGCAAATGTTCATAACTATAGATGTATCCCATGTGATAAATGTATCTAATGTATCTTTTACTTTACAATTGAGGGTATCTATGCACATGTCATGTGATCTATGAATTCTATTACCATAGAATTTGATATAAATAAAATGTGAGAAACATTTAAACATTTTCCTTTGTGCATATTATTAGCTTTCAATACACTCCATTGTGTTGGCATGGCTAGTCAAAACAATAAGTTTTTGTTTAGGAGTTTATGAGGTGTTAGAAATGGTTGCATGCAAGAATAAGAGAATCTACTCATTAGGTCAAAGAAATGTCATGGTCGATCAATATTTAACATGTGTCATATCCTTAAAAGTTTGTAGGTGAAATCATTACTATCAATTAAAACCTTGTCTTTGGCTTGCAATCCTCAACTTTCTATTCAATTCAACATGTGCACAAATTTGACCTTGCATATAGGATGTGGACATCCAATAAAGTAGATAAAAAGGGATATTTTGGTTACATGTAGTTACAAGTACTTTGGTAGACATGTGAAAGCATATATAAGACACATGAACATATCAAGGTTTTTGTTTTATTGTCAAAAGGGTCATTTCATGTTATATCATTTACCGGTGGATGATATATTGCCAATGGTTAATTGTGATGAATTATACGAAATATGGCTAATGACCAATTATAGTGTTAGAAATTGTGCACCCCAACAATTTAACACTACATGACATCCCCCTTTTTATCATTATATCAAAATATTTTTACTGTAAAATACTAATACCAAAATGTCTCCTAGCTAAACAAATTTGGATGGTCCTTAGTATCTAAGTAAATTTTCCCTGATGAGAGTACCATGTATCAATATATGCATGACATTCTAGCATTCCAAAACTTTATATCAATTGAAGGGGTCATTAGGTTATTACATTCTAAGGATTTATTCAAGCATAAAAACCTTGAATGATAGTCATGATTCAACAAAAAAATATAAAATTTACAATTTACTATTTAGAAAATGGGGATTTGTCTTTCTCTCAATCTCTTGCACTTTCCCACAAACACTCTCACATTGAAAATTTTAAGACTTTCTTAAAGAAGTTAATTGTTTATGAAGCAATGCCTATGTATTGGTGCCTTGCATGTTGCATTCCTTTTTAGTGAGAAAAATAGCAATGTTGTAGGTTTGGAATCCTCTTTGAAGGTCTCTTGCAACTTCCAATGAAATTTGTCTATTTTTTATCTCCTTCTCATCACATACAAATTTATATGCTAGGAGGTAGAGGTATCTTTTTTTAGTATAGTGTCTTTTATTTATTTTGTATATATTTTATATTTCATCTTGTGTATCATATATGATTTTTTATTATCTTTATCAATCATTTCATTACCTTGGATAGCTTTTAAGGTCTTAATAAAAAAAAAAGGTTTCAACAAACACAAGCCCCTTAAAAACAAACCCAAATTTTCTCATTTTTTTACATTTTGGTAAAACCAATGTTTTGAAATTAAACTTTATTTTATTAAAAAAAAACTATAATTTTTTTGATGAAACTCGTCTTTCTTTAATACCTAAATTACTACTAGATTGAGTGTACTAAAAAATATTATGAGGTTTATGACTTAAGATTTTTATCCTAGTAACATAGAAAGGAGAACTACTCATAACAATAATATATCATTATTAAAATATTTTCACATGACTATCAAGATTAGACCAAAAAAATCATAAGAATGATAGTCTACTAGCATGCCTAATATTATAAATTATCCTTATCATTATATTAATGTTTATCCAATGGTGCTGTCACTCTTTGAACACCTATTATGGATGGCATCCCTAATATAATGATTATCTAGAGAAAAATATATAGAATTGTTGAATGGGCCAAATAATTGAGAGGGGGGTGAATGAGTTATTCATTAAAAACTTCTAAAAAATTTACTAAACTGGTAAACTCATAAACCATTCAAAACAAATATAGATATGTTAACTTTTGTTCTACTAGTAAGCACTTAAAACATTATGAAACTTAAAATAGATATAACCATGAAACCACAAAACCATCAACATAATAAACTCTAGAATTTATGTGGAAACCCAAATAGAGAAAAACCATAGAGAAGATAATTCTCATGTAATGAACACTAATTAAGGTGATACCGGTTAAGGTGATTTTTAATAAAGGCTCATTGTCGGTATGCTCACTGTGTGTTGGCTTACTACTAGTCAGGTTGACTACCCTAAAATATGAATATGGTGAGATCTCTATTTGAGAATTAATGTATTGTCATTAGTATCAATAAGTTATTTAGTTGGTAAAAGATGATATAAAAAGACAACAAGTCATTCAGTCAAGTAGACAAAGCCTTTACACCAAGCAAAGACAAGGCAGAACTTCATGTTAACCAAATATAGGTTTGACCGAGCATACTTACCGAGTGTCAAAAATTTACCGAGTACTGAGCTACTGAACACTAGCATTCATACACACCAAGCATCAGTAATTTACCGAACAGTGAATGCAGTGTTTACCAAGTTATCCAAGAAATGACATAGTAATCAGAAATGGCACATATATCTATGCATATGGTTTACACTGATCATATAAATGATTTACCAAGATCAAGACATATTTATTATGGATGTAATCATTAAATTTTGTGATCATTCATATTTAATGGTAGATCTAGGTTATTTTTACATATACCGTTGATCTTAGGTTTTTCTAAGATATTGTAACCCTAATTAGGTCAAGATTGTTTGATATATAATTGTGAATGATGTCATTAAGATCATAGATCATGAAGTAGGACATTAGGAGATCAGACATAGGGTTTTATGACAAAAGGTTTATGAGAGGCAAAATCAGTTTATCAATACACATACAAGTCTACCAAGCAGGACATAAGGACTTATACATCACATTGAGGTGATATCTATTTGTTATTTCACAAGATCTGAATTAGATAAGTGTTAGTTGTTATTTTACAGATACATTACTATTATCAATTTAACCATTGTAGCAGATTTAAGTCTCTTAACAAAGTGGACTTAACAGTCTTTGTTGTAAATATCTTAATCAAGCGCACACTTGAATGTGTTGCTAAAATCCTCTAACAAGGTAGATCTAGTCGATATTTTGTTACTCCTAATAGGGTAAGATCATCAGAAGTGATCAACAATTGTAGCCTTAACTGGCATACTTCATTTACTACAGTAGTGAAGAATTTCTAGGTGTCATCCCTACCGCAGTTTTCACCTTTTAACAAGGGTTTTTACATAAACAAAATATTTGAATCACGAGTTAAGATTTTCATGTATGATTTATTGTTTTGTTTACATGAACTTTACATTTTTAGTTATATGAATAAATGTGACAAACAATGGAATCAGTTGGTTAATGAATATCTACTATTGCAAACTGTTAAGTGTTAAAAAAATTAGAGTGTACTGATTCACCCCTCCCCTCTCAGTACTTTATCTTTCTAATCCCAACAATTGATATCAGAGCTAGATCTCTTATTAAGAAAGTTGCACCACTAAAGAGGTAAAGATCTAAGGATGGAAAGATATAGGTTGCACAAGAAAAATTGAGAAAAGAAAGAAAAAGCAAGCAAATACTTGAGGAAGTTAGAGACATACTACAGAAAATTGTTTTGAAGATCAATTTTAATGAGGATATTCCCATACTTGATCAACTTGCTTCTATAACTAGTCACATAAATTCCCCAGACATAAGTGCAAAAAAGAGAATCAAGGAAAGGGAAGAGGCAAAGATACAATTTAAACTTGTAGAAAATATCAGCCAAGAAGAGGCAATCAACAAGGTGAAGCTTCCCAAGGTAATAACTGAGCTAGAATCTATTACTCGGAAGATTATTCAAATTTTTTTCAAATTGTGCACTATTGAAAATTTCACTACCGAGGTTAGTGAGAAGATTAAAAAGTTGGATGAAGAGATTCAAGCCAGTGCAACCTTATCTCTAACAGAGCCAAATGCTTTTCACAAGCATATCATAAAATTTGAAGAATTTAGGCAGTTGAGATTCGATTTGAGGAAGCAAGAAGATACTATGAGTGACTAGGTCACCGAGCTACAAGTTGAGCTGCTTCCCCATCTGGAAATAATTGAAAGACATGTTGAGAAGGAAAAATCTTTAGTTACTACTCCTGAGATATCAATTTTGGAAAAAAAAAAAAAATGATATGCATGCACAAGTTGGTCTTGAGCACATTTCTCTTGACAACTTGAAAGAGGATTGAGAAAACCTCTTAGCCTCACTATGGAAAACCCACAAGCACATTTTTATCAGTTGTAAGTACATATTTCTATTTTATTTTGGCATTACTTTCAAAAAGGGGGAAAACTATGTATATATGCCACCATGTACTTCACACTACTGAGAGGATGCAAAAAGGGGGAGTTAGTCAGTATAGAAGGAAGTCAATGGATAGTTAGTAAAATTTTGAGTTTGAATATATTTTGGCATTCGACACTATATACATAATGTTTTTATACAAATGCCAAAGGGGGAGATTTATATCTCTATTTGAGCATTAATGTATTATCATTAGTATCAATAAGTTATTTAGTTGGTAAAAGATGATATAAAAAGACAACAAGTCAGTTGGTCAAGTAGACAAAGCTTTTACACTGAGCAAAGACAAGGCATAACTTATGTTAAGCAAATACAGGTTTGACCGAGTATACTTACCAAGCATCAAGAATTTACCAAGTACTGAGATAGTGAACATCGAGCATTCATACACACCAAGCATCAGTAATTTACCAAACAGTGATGTAGTGTTTACTGAGTTATCCAAGAAATAACATAGTAATCAGGAATAGCACATATATCTATGCAAACATTTTACACTAATCATACAAATGGTTTACCAAGACTGATACATATTTATTATGGATGTAATTGTTATACACTAAGTTTGCACCCTTGTCTCAAGCTCTCGTAGTCTTGATAACCTAGTATAACATGGGAATCATCTCCAGGTGTGGGACCTATGCTAACTGAGATGAGACCTCTACACCCTAGGCTGGTTCCTCTTCGATAATCACCTTAATTTCCTTCTTGATAGAAAATTAAATCTTTTGAGGGAAAGGGATAGAAGGAATGCTTGTAAGGGAAATGACTAAAAGCAAACTATCCTTCTAGGTGATACACCGAAAATATGGTATGAATTATAGTATAAAAGATGAAATAAATGGATAGACTTAGGTCTAGGAGACCACAACTCACTGAATAGGTTTGCATAAGTACTTCATAGAAGGGTCTGTAGGTGAAAAGAGCTATTCGGGGAAAGAGATATTCTTTCACAAACAATAATACCCTTTGGATTTAGACAACAATCTATGACTTGCAAAAAAACATTCACGCCTGCAACTAGGTATAGGAATGAGACAAGATTGTTAAGGGGTTGAAATATACCCACAATAGCAGTCACATCAAATCATCCACAATGATACACAAAATTGTAGAAAGAAAGAGGGATCAAGAATCCTAAGATATTACTAAGAAGCATGTAAATACTGAATTCATTAAGAAATAACCCACACAAGAAGGCATAGGGACATGAAGAATGTCACAAAAACACCTTCAATATCTGAATTATCAATGGGAGGTTACAGAATATAGAAAAGCAGAGGACAAAAAAAAATGTCTCAGATAGCCTTCTAAGAAAAGATATTTTTTCTCTTTACAAAATGTGAACTCTGAGCTTCAAAAGCTCCAAAAACATTATATATATCTCCTCTTTTTGCATGTAGGCAGGAGTTAAAACTAACTAGGGTTACAAAGATTTTTATCAGAATAAGATCAACCCTAAAACAATCAAACTTGATCATAAATACATCTCTGCAATATCATGGCCGATCAGATATGTCTTTGAGTGCCCATACCTATACTAAAATTGTCGGCAGACAAAAAAGCTTTATCCAACTACCTCCCTATAACTCAAGTCACCATAACTATCAAATCCGGTACTCTCAGAAGGAAAATCCACTGAAACGGCTGTCTAGATCTTTGCATCACCTTTCCAACTGCAACCACCCCTGAAAACATAAATTTGAACTACCCGCGCCCTCGCATTCGACCAATGGGAACAGACCAGCAAGAAACCCACGAGAGATATTGCAATCCCTTTTGAAAACGTCAAAGGCCACATCATCTATCAAGAGCCAATAGAAAATGAGCACATCACAATCAACTGACACCTCAGAAGGAAGAAGAAACCTGACCTTGCATCTGACGGTGGTCGCATGATCGCATGGGATCAAAAGATCCCATGAGATTATGCGATAACCGTTGGATCTAACTGCGACCAAGAACTGGGCCTAGGGAAATATTAAAGGCCGGGATGTAGGAAACTTAGGAAATATTAAAGAAAAAAACCTCCGCAGGGTGGCAAAAAAAATTAATAAGAACATGCATTTATGAGATTTTTAAGTGGCCCGAAAAGTAACACAAAAATAGAACAGGACCAAGGGTTTAGGGCTTTTGGCCAAAATGGTAGATTTTCACATAAAAAGGCCTGTAGACCACGGATTAAATAATTGTAGAGACCAGAGGAAAAACACAAGGCCATAAAAACTTCTCAAGGTATTCAATATGGTTTAAATTGCAGACCTCTGCATGAAGCCTAGCCTGTAGCCAAAATTAAATAGATAGGGAATTTTGGGTAACATTTTGGCAATTTCTGCTGGATGTCAGCCTACTAGACATGGAAACCAGTGGCCTTGAGCAATCCATTGGGCATGGGGGCATTACAGGAACACAAAACTTCGACAAAGACACAAAACTGAAAACCAAAAAGACAACCTTGTGCACAGGCACTTCTTGGAAAGCAGGAAACTAAGCTAGAAAATAGGGACAGAAAGCAGGAAAACCTAAACTATACTAAACTAACTAGTTACAGGAACCTGGTCAAACAAAACTATTCACTGGTTGTGAAAAATAACTACCTTTCCTCATTAGGACATTTTGCATTAGACACATGAGGATAGCTACAAAGATATGAGGCACACAAAAATTTGTCAAATAATTATTAACCGCCTCTGCAAAAATAGGATCAAGTTTACCTTCCTCTAATTGATCATATGGAGGGGCCTTGGTAAACTCCCTCTGTGCCAAGTATATGATAGGGAAGCCTCTTGAAAGTCTAAAAGAAGGACTCTCCTTGATGGTTTCTTCTTTATCTTCATGGTTTCCCTCCATCATGGATAGCCATGTCAACTCCTCATTTGTGGATAGGGGATTGTCATCCTCTGCTTTTAAACAAGCCAAGAGCTCATCAAAGTTGTCAATATCTTGAAGATTTGGAGCCGGCCCCAACCTTTTCTCATGTAGCAGTCTCTCAGAAAGAGAGCAATCCAAAACTAGGCCTCCTTCTATAGGCACATAACTTTGAACCTCCACTCCAAGGAATAGGGATTCATCATTCAATTTGTTACAAAAGACCTCTATGATATTGGAAAAATCATACTCTTCAAGGCTTTTGTCTATGTTCTTTTCTCGGAAAAGCTCTTCCATAACTTTATCATTCTACTCAACAAAACTAGGCAGCTCATCTAATAAAAGCACATCATCCTCCTCTATATCAACCTCCTGTTGATGGTGAACCTTTTGTTCTAATTTATCTTCAGCCATAGGTAATGGCATGGTCTCCTCTTCATCATCAACAAAGAGGGGAAGCTCATTCAACAAATCAACCAAGAGTTCAGGCTGAGCATCAATCTCCACCTTGTCACCTTGCTGTCCCATTCCACCACAGTCATCACTCTGCACTGATACCTCAGATTTTCTCTCCTCCTCTTCAAATGAAAGCTCATTTATCATAGGTCCTTGCTCTGACACTAGACTAGTATCTTTGAAAAGATCTGGCATTTGACAGCCAAGAGGTAGAGTCCATTGGGGAATCCACAATACTTCATCATCTTGAGAGACTAGAGGGGCCTCTTGGGATAAAATTTTTTCTTGAATAGGCTGCTCTTGCAGAGTGGTAGGTTGCATCTCAAGTATAGGCTCTCAGAAGGAATTTTTTTCCTTAAAACTTGGGATATGAAATTGAGGGGTTTTAGAGGGAGACATAGAAGGCATACCTGTCTTGAAGCTTGGAAAACTGAAGGCCCTAACATCTTGATGTTGGTCTCTTGTAGCTGGCTCTGTCTTGATATAGTCTTTAGGTCATTGTAGACCACAATAAGGTTGCAACTGCTCCAAAACAGGCTCAAATTTTTGAAGGGTGCTCCTAAAACTTGGAAATGAGCAGTTTGTATGCTCTTCAGGTGTAGTCTCTTGAGGCAAATGGGTCCTCCAACTTGGAATTTTAGGTCTAGGAGCCTCTTGTTGGGAAATTTGTGATCTCAACCTTGATGTCTCAATGTCAGCTCAGTGTCTGATCTCTTCTTGGAATTTTTTTATTTGTTGCTCATCAACAAGATTTTTTGCCACTTGGTAAGGAATGAACCCTTGCTCGTAGCTTTGAGCCTCCATTTCCTGCCGCTCTCTGATCTCAGACACTTGCTTAATCAAATCAAGCAACACATTCTTTGTCTTCTCTTTCTCTTTCATGGAGTTTGAGCTCACAGTCTACTGCCAATTAGGCTGAGAAGGGGCGGGTGGGTGGTAAGCATGATAGGGGAGCTAGCCCTGCAACTTTTGTTGTGCCATTTGTGCCCATGATCCTTCTTGGCGGAGGGCTCTTTCATAATCTTGCACAAGGGAAAAATCATTTGGGGCATGCTGGATATAATGATAGCCTTGTATTGTATGGAAGCTTGGGATAAAAGAAGGCTTTAGGTGGCTTTGATAAGGCTGATAACTAGCCCATTGAGCACTATTCTCATCATAAGATGGCAAGTAACCTGACTGTCCATAATAACTTCACATGTATACTCATGCAATTAGCTGGGGTTTGAATATGAAATATTTGAAACATACCAACACTTGATCTTTGAAAATAGTAGACCTTCCAGAGTCACCAAATATGCAGTAGAATGACCTCTTCTAGGTCTGTAGTATGTTATCAACATATCAGAGATAACATACCTTGAACATGAATCTGAACTTTGGTCCCACCGGGTGTGCCATAATTGTTATACACTAAGTTTGCACCCTTGTCTCAAGCTCTCGTAGTCTTGATAACCTAGTATAACATGGGAATCATCTCCAGGTGTGGGACCTATGCTAACTAAGATGAGACCTCTAGATTCTAGGCTGGTTCCTCTTGGATAATCACCTTAATTTTCTTCTTGATAGAAAAGTAAATCATTTGAGGGAAAGCGATAGAAGGAATGCTTGTAAGGGAAATGACTAAAAGCAAACTATCCTACTAGGTGATACACCGAAAATATGGTATGAATTACAGTATAAAAGATGAAATCAATGGATAGACTTAGGTCTAGGAGACCACAACTCACTGAATAGGTTTGCATAAGTACTTCATAGAAGGGTCTGTAGGTGAAAAGAGCTATTCAGGGAAAGAGATATTCTTTCAAAAACAATAATACCCTTTGGATTTAGACAACAATCTGTGACCTCCAAACAAACATTGACCCCTGCAACTAGGTATAGGAATGAGACAAGATTCTTAAGGGGTTGAAATATACCCACAAAAGCACTCACATCAAAATCATTCACAATGATACACAAAATTGCAGAAAGAAAGAGGGATCAAGAATCCTAAGATATCACTGAGAAGCATGTAAATACTGAATTCATTAAGAAATAACCCACACAAGAAGGCATAGAGACATGAAGAATGTCACAAAAACACCTTCAATATCTGAATTATGAATGGGAGGTTATAGAATGTAGAAAACGAGAGGATAAAAAAAAAATGTCTCAGATAGCCTTCTAAGAAAAGATATTTTTTCTCTTTACAAAATGTGAACTTTGAGCTTCAAAAGCTCCAAAAACATTATATATATCTCCTCTTTTTGCACATAGGCAGGAGTTAAAACTAACTAGGGTTACAAAGATTTTTTATTAGAATAATATCAACCCTAAAACAATCAAATCTGATCATAAATACATCTTTGCAATATCATGGCCGATCAGATATGTCTTTGAGTGCCCATCCCTATACTGAAACTACCGGCAGACAAAAACCTTTATCCAACTACCTCCCTACAACTCAAGTCACCATAACTATCAAATCTGGTACTCTCAGAAGGAAAATCCACCAAAACAACTATCTAGATCTCTACATCACCTTTCCAGCTGCAACCGCCCCTGAAAACATAAATTTGAACTACCCGCACCCTCGCATTTGACCAATAGGAACAGACCAGCAAGAAACCTACAAAAGATATTGCAATCCCTTTTGAAAAGGTCAAAGGCCACATCATCAGTCAAGAGCCAATAGAAAATGAGCACGTCACAGTCGATTGACACCTTAGAAGGAAGAAGAAACCTGACCTTGCATCGGATGGTGGTTGCATGATCGCATGGGATTGGAAGATCCCATGAGATTATGCGATAACCATTGGATCTAGCTGCGACCAAGAATTGGGCCCAGGGAAATATTGAAGGCTGGGACGTAGGAAACTTAGGAAATATTAAAGAGAAAAACCTCCACGGGGTGGCAAAAAAAAATAATAAGCACATGCGTTTATGAGATTTTTAAGTGGCCCGAAAAGTAACACAAAAATAGAACAAGACCAAGGGTTTAGGGATTTTGGCCAAAATGGTAGATTTTCAAATAAAAAGGCTTGTAGTCCAGGGATTAAACAATTGCAGAGACCAGAGGAAAAACACAAGGCCATAAAAACTTCTCAGGGTATTCAATATGGTTTAAATTGCAGACCTCCGCATGAAGCCCAGCCTGTAGCCAAAATTAAATAGATAGGGAATTTTGGGTAATAGTAGTCACTAACTTTTGTGATGATCTTGGAATAAGGAATTTAAGACTATTCAACAAAGCTCTTCAAGCCAAACAAATATGGAGAATCTTCAACAGCAAAGGTGAGTGGTGGGACACCATTGAAGAAAAATACCTAATGCACAACTCAATAAATAGCTTTTTTGAAGAGAAAGATTCCCCAAAAGGATCTGTTATATGGAATGGTCTCCTCGGTACTAAGGAGTTGGCTAAATCCAAAGCTAAATGGAAGATCGAGAATGGACAATCTGTCAACTTCTGGATCGACAAATGGCTCCAGATGGGTTGTTTGAGAGATTTTGAGACCTTCTATGCCTGGAGACACGTCTGGACCCAAATTTACAGGCCCCAGTTAGCAACTACATAAGGGATGGAAATTGGGTGGATCTTTCCTAGATCCCTCAACATATGATTCCTTTGATGAAAGCCCTCAATGTGGTCTCTTTCTCTTCTGCTCCAAAAAGAGATCATTTGGGAAGATTCTCTAGACGATACCTACACTGTGGCCTCTACCTATTCCTTGCAGATACCTCAAATCCAAGAAGCTAAGTTATTGTGGGCTAAAGCCTGGATTCTAGGTCTTACACCCAAAATGAATGTTTTCTTCTGGCTCCTACTCAAGAACCGTATCCTCAAAATCGACAATCTCATCAAGCATGGATTCCAGATCCCCAATAGGTGTGTTCTCTGTAAATGCCAAGAAGAAATGGTGGATCACTTATTTATTTACTGCTCTTTTGTAAGTAACATATGGAAATGTCTTTTCTCGACCGTAGACTTATCCTGGTGTTTTCCCCTATGTTTCCATAATCTCTTTTCTCAATGGGCTTTCAAAATGTTTAACCTAGACTTCCAGTTATATTGCACCTGGATCCTTCCTCACTGAGTTGTTGGGGAGTCTGGAAAGAGCACAACAATTGCATTTTCTCTGATTTCTCCTCTCCCCCTAAAATATTTTTTGAAAAAATCCAACATGCTATTAAGGAAAACTATTTCTATTGTGGAAGAACTAACCATCTTGCAGGAAAGGCTCGGGAAGTGACCAAGGAGAAAAGATAGAACTATATTTGGAGTTGTCCTCCGATTAGCTGGGTGAAAGCCAACTTCGACAGAGCCACCAAAGGGAATCCTGGCCAATCTGGTAGTGGACGGATAATCAAAAACAACTTTGGTTTTGGCTTTGCAGTAGTTATTTTACCTCTGGGCTCTCAATCAAACCACTTTGCTGAAGCTTGTGCGGCTCTCCAAGTCACCAAACTTGCCCAAGAAATTGGGGTCAAGAAGATCTAGCTCGAAGGAGATTCGATGAACATCATCAACTTCTTAAACCTCATTCACTCTCCATCTTGGATGATATCCACTATGATCAAAGAAACCCACGTAATTCTTAATTCTTTTGAAAAGGTGTACATTTCTCATGTGTACAGGGAAGGTAACAGTGTTGTTGATTGGTTTGCCAACCAAGCTGTCACGAAGGATGCTAAGATGATATGGCAACAAGGCTAAGATTTCCCAAGGGAAGTGAAGGATCTCCTTGACAAGGAAAGACTCGAAAGTATTGAAGGAATCATAAAAAATTGATCAGTTCAATTTTGCTATGGTTTATTTGTCTTAGGTTGGCTTGTGGTCTATTTCATGGTTGTCTTGCTTAAATTGCTTTATAAACTTTTGATCACCTCTCTTTTTTGGTTGTGGGTTTCAGGAACCATCTAAAACTAATTTTACTTAATCAAAAACTTTTGTGATGATTCCTATGTAATGGTAGATCTAGGTTATTTTTGTATACCGTTGATCTTAAGTTTTTCTCCAAACTTCCATTAGATGTACAATTTGAACCACCAAACCTTTGAAACCAAGGTAGAAAATACATGTATGATTTTGATGAGATCATGGTTCCCAATCCTCCCTAACAATTTGCACTCTATAATGAAACTTTTATGAGCTTCTTCATTTTGCAAATTAAGAGCTTTGATGAAAACTACCATACCATCCCTCAAAATTCCTTTGAAGATTGATCCAAACTTACCTACCAAAAAAAAGTTTAACTCACCAAATACAAACTTTGCAATGACAAGACTTTTATAAGTTTTGGATAGCTGAGCCTTTCAAAAGTAAATATTGAGAGACAGACTAGTTGCCTTGAAAGTTTATTGAACTCTAGATTTCTGCATGAAGCAGGATAATAAAAATTAACAAAAAAAAATCCTCAGATCTCATGTTGATCCCTAATTTGGATATTCTCATTCTTTTTTCTACTTTTTAAGTTTCATGCCTTGCAAGCTATTCTATCTTTTGGTCATTATCTATGTAATATCTGTAATTATGAGCCATTAACCATGGTTTCAAATTCTTATGTGGAAAAATTGTTCCACATATTCCTATCATAGTTATCCTAGCCCTTTTTCTTATATTAAGACATTTTGTCTTCAGACTACTTGTGTGAGTCATTGATTACCTTTGAAATTAATTATGACAAAACCACTGTCCTCCTCTCATGTCTGCTTTGAGAATTCTCTTCAATTGACACTACTATTATAACTTCCATTCTATCCACTTTATGAAGACATTTGTGTTTGAATGCTTCTTCGTTTGACTACTATTTTAGCACCACTACAATAGTATTATTGATTTTAATTGTCACATATGCAAGGTGACTGCAGTCCCTCTTTTCTTACCATTTTATTTGATGGCTCTAATTTCTAACCACAATGTGCCCATCTTTTAAACATATAGAAGTGGTGGGACCTTTTAAATTTAACCTTGTATTGATCACTATTTCATATATTTTCTATGGAAAAATTGTCCTCTTATGTAGAAGTTACATTCCTTGTATGATAATCTTGCATTGTGCTATACTTCATGTACCCTGCTTATGTATTTTCTCAATAATGAGATTCCTACTCCACAACACTTAGCCAAGAAAATACTTTCCACTACTCCCCTACCTAAGACATTGACTCCAACTACGCGTACCCCTTTTTTAATATAGTTACATACACTCTATTAATTTTAGGACAAAAAATCCATGTTCTCCCACTGTAACTTGTAAGCATAATTACAACTATGCTCCTATAGGGTGACCTTAATTAGAATCCTAGAAAATGCATCTCTTCTTATTGCATAGCTGGGAGTGAATTTGAACAATGACCAATTTTATAACTTTCCTTATTATTTTTATCCTTATGAAATACACAATATATACAAAGTCAGGATAGAAGAGTACAGAAGGATCAAGTTCAACAGTAAGCTCTTGTATCTAGGATGGCCAAAAATTATTGCAGGTGGTAGAGGAAAAGATTGGCAGAGGTGATAAAATGTAAAAGTTTATGTTTGAGAAAATATTAAAGTAATTGGTGCTGACATTGCTATATGATTTAACTGTATCTATTCTAAATTATTGCTTGGCTATGGAAAATGGATTATATTAAGTGAATGTTGATTTTTGTAGTTTCTAATGTCTTCTATCTAATTAATTCCAATTTGAATGGACCCATTTCAATATTTTTAGTGGATCAAGACAAAAAAATAGTGTAATAATTTATTATATATTTAATAAATATCCTTCTATTGATAAGTATGATAAATAAATATCGATATTTAAATGTTGTTACTAAATTTATAAATAAGTAAGTTATATATGATAAATATTATTGTTTAATCAAAATAAGTAAGATTTATTTGTTCAATATCATTGTTTAATCAAAATAAATGTTTTTGATAGATAAAAGCAGTAGAAGGGTGCTGGCCCGTAGAATAGAGGACTAGTAGCACATTAACAACATATTAATGTAACTAGTCAAGCAATAGTAATAGGATAACAGTGTTCAGCAGTTCTAATCTGCCTTTATCAAAAACAAAAGTCACCTTACTAAACATACGAAATAACCCAGAGTATCTAGTATCAACAGTATCAAGTAAAGTATCAATAACAAGCCACACAGGGCTATCCAAAGAACAGTAAAAGCTAATAACAACCCCATTCACAAAATTGGGGGACCTAGGGTTAAACCCTTTCAAAATTGACCAAACCATAGGAACCGAGCTAATTATTTCCACCCAGCTGCTTAGATAGCAGAGCAATTGCCCATTCTTCTTGTAAAAATAGGAGGAGGTCCTTGTTGTCCACGTTCACTTCCAAAGTGCCAGCCACCAGCCTATCCTGCAAATGACAAAGAGTCATCGCTGATGCATGCATAATTTTCAAACCAAATTTATTGGTTAGCCTGCATTGGTTCATCAACTCCTGCATCTTATTTTTTATCTCAGCAATCTCCTTGTCCAACTTCTCAAACCTCCTCTTAGAGTCCCTTTGAGCTTGTTTCTATCCTCCAGGGCTTCAGTGTTGTGGACAGGGGAAGGGAGTTTCTCCAACGGATTGTGAGCTAGGCTTAGGGACAGAGAAGAGATGAAGGGGGCTTCCATGGTAGGTTGGGGTTCGGGGGCAGGGATATGAGGGGGGCTCATGTGGTCTTTCGAAGAATCATTCACGGACTTGGTGGATTGGGAGTCCTTATCAGACATGGAAAGCTCTTTAGTCACCGTTTCCAGTAGTTTAGTTTTGCATTGCTCTTTGGCCAGTCTATTAGACCTCCTTCTACCTGACCCACTCAAATCCACCTCCAGGGTGACCTAGTCTTCCAATATTTCTCTTTTTTTGGCCTTACAGTCGGTCTCTGGGGTACTATCATCCTCCTTCCTATTTTTCAAATCCTCGGACTCGGAAACATAAGACACATCCTAGGAATCCTTTCTAAGAAAAGGATTTTTGACACATTTTTTCCAACTCTTACCCTCTTTGGTACCAGGAATAGTCTCCTGGGTAATACAGATGGATAGGGAGGAGGACTGGGTGGGGTTTTCATTTTTGGCTAGGGAATCCTCCTGTGTCATTTCCTAGATAACCAGGGGGGGGGGGGGCTGAGGTGCAGGGAAAATGGCTTTGTGGAATTGATATAGGCAGAGGAGGAGGCCCTGGTGAAGGATAGGCATTTGCTTATCAGGGTTCTCCTTGATGTCAAGGATGTTGCTTTCAATGGAGTGCAGCAGGAAGAAGGGGATGGATATTAAATCTTTGTTCCTCACATGGTTTAGAAATGAAAAGTGGTAATAGTAGAAGATAGTGAACTTACCTTCCAAAGTGAAGTATTTCATCACAATGAGGCAGATTTTTGGCCAGAAATCCGAGAACTCCTCCCTATTGAAACCCCCCTTCTTTTTCACTGGTATATCACCGTCCTTGAAGAACTAGTTAAGGCTAGTTGGGTCCGGGGTTTGACTGGTTTTCTTGTATTTTCTCCCTTTCATGGATAGCCCAGTCACCTTGGCTATCACCTCCTCGTTCAGCTAGAAATGAATACCACCAACAGAGACATTTATGTTATTCCAAGATGACATAAATTGTTTGGATATATATTCATTGTGCCTACACTTCATTCTCTCCAGGAAGCCCCAAATGCCACTCTCCTTGCAGTAATGAGTCACCAGCGCATCTGAGGAGAAGATTTCATCAATTTTATCAGGTTCAATGCGGAGAGTGTTGCCTCCCATTTCAATATTCAGCCCCTCCTTCGCTAGAATAAGTTGATAATCACAGAGCTGAGTATCTTTGCAAAACTTGATAAACACTTTGCAATTACAAAAAATCCTCGAATATAACTTAAACTGTAAGTTTTGGGAAAACTTTTGGGAAACGAGCTTCATACCGCCAGATCCAACGGATCTCTAGGTTCCATTAATAGTAATAATAGCAAGGATACACTTGGTGTCCTCTTTGGGCAAGTAAGCCCTTTAATTCAAACAACGTCTACTCCACACGTTTAAATGGTAATTATGATTCTTTATGGGAAAAAGGGTTCTCTTTTCCATAATCGCAAAAATCATCGGGACAGGCCAACACGTGATCCAGTGAGGATTCGCAATGAATAAAATATCATGGCACATTTAAACTTCGATATTCATTTCTCCTCCAATGATTTGCTGAGTCACCAGGGGTAAATCACAAACCGCCCTCCAATTGCTGAGTTTAGCTTGCCTTAGGCCCATTGTCGCCATTGAGTCAGCAACAGAATTCCCTTCCCTGTACGTGTGAGTTATGGTGGTGCTCTGGAAGCTACACATCAGCTCACCAATCTCCCTAATGATAGGTCTAGCCCACCACCCCTCACTAGCACCACTTTTGACAGCCTCAACCACCACCATGGAATCCCCCTCAATTGCCAGCTACTTGACATTCAAATGTTTTGCAAATTCAATCCCCCAGAGAAGAGTCGTGCCTTCCGCCTGGGTGACCGTGCAGGACAAGGAGATTGCTGAGATAAAAAATAAGATGCAGGAGTTGATGAACCAACATAGGCCAGCAGGCAGTCACCCCTGTGATCTCTCAAGATGCCACCCCCACCTTGGCTTATATTATTTGCCTCCCTGTCAAAATTTAATTTAATCCATCATCTGGGGGGGCCACCCATTTGGTGGCTTTTCTAGCTATTTTTTTAGCATCATCAAACCTGGAGAACCCGACAAGGATGTTCCACCTTTCAGCAAAACTTACTTCCCAAGTAGCAAGAGGGTAGGAAGGGAGCTTCCATTTGGCCATCCTGACATTTTTGCATAAGAGCTTAGTTCCAATGTGGAGGCAAGCGTTGGGATTGATACTCTCCTCTCTGAAGATCCTATTGTTCCTTTCCTTCCAAATGGCCCAGTAGATGTGGGGGGGTAGCAAATGCCAGAGGAGCTGGAGGAAGGGGTGATTTGAGGGGGCTCTCCAATTATTAAATTGATGCACTTCTCTGTCTAGGGCCCACGGGATACCTAACTTGCCTATAATTTCATGCCATAAACTAGAGGCATAGTCGCAGTGGATGAACAAGTGGTTCATAGTTTCCTCTTCCTTCTTAAATAAAATACATCTATTCACCATGGGGATACCCCTCTTTATTAGGTTATCCTTGGTTAGGACCTTACCATGCATTAAGGTCCACCAGAAGAAGTTAATTTTAGGGGTGAGTTGGGGAATCCACACCTTCTTCCAGTCCTGCTAGTTACCCACATCCTTCAGAAGCAGATTATAAGCTGATTTGACAGAGAAAGTACCAGCCTGGGTGGGGGCCCAGATAATTGAGTCCTCAAGACCCGAGATTCTAACCTTAGTAGTAATTTCCATGGGGTCCTTGGCTGAATGTTGCAGATCCGGTCTGTTCCTTAACCACCTAGGAATGTCCTCCCAATCCCTGCCAGTGATATAGTTAGAAGCTCTGTTACCTAGGATAGGTCTGATGTGATCCATAAGGGGTTTGAAACTGTAGCTTAAATTAGGTTGGTTTTCTATCCAGTTGCCATTCCAAAACTTGATGGATCTTCCATTCCCGATTTGCCAGAGAACACCTTTAGAGAGAAGGGTCCTACATTTGCATTTGTTCGTCCATAGTTTGGAGCCGCTGGGGAGGTTGCCATCTTGGAACATTCTCCTATAGGGGTGTCCTTGGAGGTATTTGGCTTGTTATTAGCTTTATTAATAAATTTAAAGACTATGTCATTTATTTAATATTATTATATTTATATTAATATCATATTATATTGTTATTAATTATTAATTATTATTATATATATCTATAAATTATGTTAGTAAGTTAGATAAGTACATTTTGATTTTGATTTATTTTGGCTCTATATTTTTATTAATTTTAACAATTTTGATTTTTTGATATTTATTCTAAGCATCACATATTTAAATATTGTGATATATGTAATTTTTTATTTTTTTAATGATATGATTTTTATTATTTAATCTAAGAGTCACATATTTAAATATTATAATTTATGTAAATATAAGCTTTGACTTCAGTTTGATTTTTTTATCTTTGAAAAATTGAGATTCAAGTTTTGTATTTATGATTTTATTTATTTTAATTATTTCTTATTTTTTAAATTCTTTTAAATTATTATTATAATGATGAAACATCTTATATATATATATATAATGTTGCATTTACACATTTCTACATTTCATTTCTAGATTGAATTAACCATGATTGTTATTATTATTGGAAGAAAGGGGAAGTTTACATAAACTATTATTAATTTATGTCGATCACCTCAAACATTAAGGGACTTACAGAATCAATAATAGTCTTATCGAGCAGTGGAGCAGGTTACTAGAGGACATGGGAGAGCTTATATGCCAAACATAAAAAAAGTTGGAACAAGTTACGGAAGGAAATAGAAGATATAGTATTCAATTCAAGGTCAGATGGACAGCCTGAGTTTAGGACGAGCGAGAAGGGGCACACTCCTGTGAATAGTGGCTCCAAAGACTTCATTGATATCCAGATCCCCTTCCGCTTCCATGCTCCACTCAAAGCAATGAATCAGCTGAGCCAATACAAGGTTCATGGTTACATCAGCCATAGGTGCCCCAGGGCATCCTCTCCTTCCTGCTCCAAACGGAATCCTATCAAAATATTGTCTGTCTTTCACAACATTAACATTTTTACCCATAAATCTCTCCGGTTTGAATTCCAGAGGATCTTCCTACATCGATGGGTCTCTTCCATTAGCCCAAGCATTCACAATTAGCCTGCTCTTCGCAGGAATGAAGTACCCACCAACTGTACAGGCTTCCCACCCTACTCATTTTGGAATTTCCCGGCCTGTTTTGCACGATCAAGGGGTAGAAATGGTGGAGAGCCCAATGACTACCATTGGGAGCTTCTCCGCCGTCCATCTGCGTCACCATAAATGACTTGATGACTTGATGCTAGTGTTGTCGTTTCCTGAGCTACTTTAGGCATCAACGGTGGAAAAGGTTGGACTTTACGACCGCGTGGACACGTTATTTCCCTGCTCTGACGTGGCATCCGGATTGCCTTCAACTCTACCGCCTTCTTTAAAGTAAGTTCGCCATGTCCATCTACTCACAAGTCGTTCTGCCTGAAGTACCCACTCAAATGAATGAAGTAAAGATGCCGAGACAAAACTGATCATTCGATTTGACAATGGAAGCCCTGGGCAAATTCTTCTCCATATTGTTATTCTCACCCTCCAAAAATCTCGCGGGCATAAATTGTGAAGGCCTCTTCAAAATTGCAGCGTCCATCCTAATGGCCCACGCATTCACTATCACCTGTGTCTTTGGGTATCTCAAATTCCCCTATCACATAGGAACTTCAAGCTTTGTGGGGAAATAGTAAGGGAACCGTCTGATGCAATCAGAATATTTCTTTAACGGCTGCATGGAGATACGGCAGGTGATCAACAACAAAGAGTTTCCCAGACTTGATAATGCTCAACAAGAAGGAATTCTGCTTCAAAATGATCGCTCTGGACCCAATTAAGATCTTTGCAGTTAGTCTTCTATAAAAAATCTTATTTCTTGCAGATTAATTAAACAACCAAGATCTTTAACACTCAGCAGTTCATTTTCTTCAATAGAAAGTCCGAAGTGAGATAGTTTCAGTTTTCTCAGATAGTTTCAGTTTTCTCAGACTCAAGAACTTTGATATTCCTTTCGGCATGAGTTTAGTGAAGTGCTTTGCACAGTTGTGTACATCGAGATGGGAAAGAGACTGGAGGTCACCTATCCACTAACATGGATCTCCTCCGAACCAATCGTCTGGAGCATTGATTGAATTCGCTACTTTTCTGATATACTTCTGCCGCATTTATAAAAGGTTCTGTCTCTGATCCTTCCCCAGGGTGTAATGTTATGTTTACAGAACTAATCACCCCAAATTCTAAATTCCTCTCCACGACATGGCATTGTAGAAGAACTAATAGCCAGTCTGTTATTCGCTGGTTGTCAATGAAGACTTCAAACTTGTTGGTGATTGATAGGTTTGTTTCCTTTATGTTGCAAAAGTAAACTGCAAAATAATAAGAGCCGCCTTCGTATTATTTTAAGGCCTAAACTGACCGCAACCGTAACATTCTCGTATTGGGATTTTATGGCCTCCACGGCGCTCGGGCTCAGATTTTCGTTATCCCAGAAAATGTTGAACTTCCCGTCTGTCGGATCGCTTGATGCGGTGTAGTCGATGGCGAAGGCAAGAATGAAATGGACCTCTGTGCCCGGATTGATTGGCATGTCTGAGAATTTCATGCCGTTGTATAATGCACCTATGTAGTCTCTGAACACCTCCGCATCTGCACAGAAGTATTTGAGTTCAATACATGTAAAATGACCTTGGACATAACTAGCTATCACTCATAAGCACAAACAAAACAAAACAAGCGCTCTGTTTTGAAAGAATGCATCAGATATATGATTTCTCATGGGATGCCATGATATAAAAATTTGCAACAGAAATAAATTTGAGAAATGGGTTCAGAGACCTTTCAGCCAACTCTACAAAGATCACAGTTAACAACGCTCTGAAGCTCTTCTCCAGGTACACGAACTTCTATAAGTTTGGACAGAGAATTATGAAATATCACATAAGAACTAAAACGATCTGGCCAAATATTAATTACCTGTCCGTTGCATGCAAAAAAGACTATTTGTTTGGAAAACACATGCATAACAATATGCAAAGACATGTAGGGAAAGAGAGTATAAGTTTGCTCTACTATAAGGGTGGAAATTTAGATTGAAAAATTATTGCTTGTTTGTTATTTTAAGTTTTGTTTTTTATTTGGTTGTGAACAGCAAGAATTTCGGTAGTCTGTAATTGTGAGAAAGCGATTAGATGTGTTCTCATCCTTTCAACACATTGTTCTTGAAAAATAATTAATCAGAAATGGCTTTTTATTTTTTCACTTTCATTTAAGTTGAATTTTATTAATATGGAAGTATAGACAAGGCACATCAACTTTTTGACAAAATGTCTAGGGAGAGATGTCACCTATTAGAATATTATGATTGTAGGATATTTACAAAATGGATGTATTGCAAAAGCTTTAGAAGCTTTAAACAAAATTCTAATGGCATAAAGTATGGATTGTTAGGTTGTTCATAGTATGGATGGCAAAAAGTCACCTCAAAAGAGGAGGCACGCTTGACAACAATGACATATTATTTGCAAGAACTGCATGTTTGTTACATTATTTTCTTTAACACAAATTTCATTCTCACTTGAACGACACAAATGTCAACCATTTGAAAACAATACAAATATTTAACTTTTACTCTCTTCATGTACTTCATTTTTTAATAGACGTTGTTTACAACTTCCCACCAATACATTCTGTACTACCAACAAAGAGTTTATTCCATCATTTCTTCTCCCACTGTGTGGAGTGCTTTAAAGCTTTGGTCTCTACAAAGTTGCCTCCAATCTACCAATCTATTGGATATTCTTCATAGATTTTCATGTCAATGATTTAATAACTTGGAGATACCCAATTGTGTTAAAATAACAAATCTGTAGAAGTGTTGTGTTTTTAAACTCTCACTTATTTGGAAAATACATTAGCCAATTGGCCTTGTGTCAAGGAAAATGGAAAATTTTTAATTAGTATGTACCATTAAAAATAAGTATTTTAAATGTTTTTTAATACTTTGGGTTGTCCAAAAAGACATTGTTCAATTAATGTCTAACTGAATATTATGTGGCAAGGCATTTCTCAATTCACTTGCATCATAATTGTGAAGGTATATTGATCAGGTTTAAAAAGATGTTGCCAGTTATTAATTTTTTACCTATTTGACTATTTGACAATAAGATATGTTTTAATATTATTTAATTTCTTTTAAATGATAGTTACTTTTAAAGATAATTTTACTATTTAACTTTTAAAATATATAGATGAATAATAATAAAATTTAATATACATAAGAAATGTTCAAATAAAAATATTGATAAAAAATATTATTCAATGAAATAAATCAATAAATTATAAAATGACTTCTAATACTTGTAACAAATTCATTTTATTTTTTATTTTGAAAATTTTGTTTTACTTAGTATCTTTTATTATATTATTCAAAAATTAAACTTTAACAATTTTAATATAATTTATACTCATTTTTAAGATTTTATTAGAAATTTAATTTCAAATTTCAAATTTTGATTATTTAATTATACTTTTTTAAATTTTATAATTATTTCTTATTTGATAATATTGAGTTTAGTTTTTACTCAATTACTGTTAGTAGTGTTTGTAATATATTGTTTATAATTTCTATGTACATATTTTATTAATATTTTAAATAAAATATTATTTATATTATTTTAGTGAATTATTTATGAACTTAATAATTTTTTTAATTTATTATCTTTTTTATTATTTTATAAAGAATAAGTAAGACATAGTAGAATTAATTTGTTTTATAAATAGTAGTTTATTAAAATTTAATTATTGTAAAATAAATATATTTTAAGATTTTGTTCTAGCTTTTAGTACTTTGGCTTTGTCTATTCATATCTCTTTTTCTATCTCTCTTTATATCCCTCTGTATATCTCTCCTTTTATATGTCTCCTTCTTTATCTATATAACACTTCTATCTATATGTTTTTATCCATCTCTCCATCTTTGCTCCTCTTTATATATTTTCTCTCTTTTCTCTATATAGCCCTCTCTCCTCTCTCTTTCCCCTATGATTCTCTCTATGTAGTCCTCCTCTCCCTCTCTATTGTAAATATAGTATGAATCCATAAGAAATGGAGTTAGAATCTAAGTATCTTCTTGATTCAAAGGTTTCTTAAAGGCATGTTTAGATGCTTCAAAGTGAATATATAGTTGATTAAAAGCTACTAGATCTCATAAATATTATCTACATGTTTATTAATGTAATATTATCCAATTATAAATGTCCTCGTTTATGGCCATACCTCTTTGAAAATAGAATTATTAATTAATTTTGTAAATAATATTCTATTACTTACTTTGGAAGTAAATATATGGCATAGTGAGTAGAAGATAATACCGTTACAGCCAGGTCTGCAAAGAACATATTTGTTAGATCCCTAATTGTTACCTATCAGATATCCATGAAAATATAAATTTCAATGCAGATTTAAGTTAAAGTATGACACACATTCACATCTATTAGCAGTCATGATTTTTGGTCTCTTGATTGACAAGAACTATCACTTTTTTTTGGTTTCTTTATTGACATAAACACCCACCGTATATGCATTGTTTGGGTAAGTTGATTAATTTGTGAAAAATGGCTCTGCTCTCTGATGAGAAATCGTGAATGTTCACGACTACCTCCTTGGACTCTCAATTACATTTTTTCTCCATTACCAAGTATGTTGCTTCATCTAAAATGCATCCTCTGCCACCATTAAACAAATCATCCTAGGCAAATCAACATTCTTCCCCTAGATCTGCTTCTAGGGCACCACCATGGGAGTTGCTCAATTCTACTCAAAACTGTCATTGGATACCGACACACAAGAAAAATGCCAGAAGGGCTAAACAGCATGATTTGTACCACAAGAAGCATTACTATCCCCCCAAACAGGTGCCCCTTGCTTTGCCTATGAAGAACAAGTTCGATCACTTCAACTCTCTCAACAATCACTTATACTCTCCAACCCACAAGCATAAATCAAGGCCTAATTCCTTCTGGCAAAATTTGGGGGAGAGTAGGATAGATAATTGCCCTAAAACTAGCAAACCTCCCCTTATCAATAAATAGATCCAATAGGCAGCGAAGGCATAAACGCCTCCTCATCGCAGTTGCAAAGGTAAGTATAATTTCCTCCCCTCTACTTTAGCAAACAATTTTTTTGATAAGAATCCATCAGTTAAAGGTACAGATAGATCTAAGGTCTCTTGCCAGCATTCCATAGTTAAGCAAGATAATGTTTATTCCCCCCCACCCCCATACGAGATCCAATCCAGTAGGATCTGGCAGTCGCCAATGAGAAATTGACCCCTCATGCCCCAATCAAAAAAGCCCTAATATGACCACCATTAATTTAGAACTAAAAGATGGTTGTATAGAAAGTATGCAAAGTGTATGTGTAGGATCTAGAATTATATGCAGATGGAATGGAGTTAGAGCTTCCTTTGGTGAAATAGCAACATGGTTGAAATCTAAATGGCAAAAAAAGGTAGCTGCTCCAATCCTTAAAGAATTCTTTATTTATTTAGACTTTAGTAACAAAACACTTAAGAAATAGATACTTTCACAGGGCTGCCCCAAGTACAGAAATATAGATTTTACTATTTTTTATTGGACCCCCTTTTTTAACCCTAAAAATCTTACTAACTTTATGGTGGAAAATGTTGTTCTCCTCAAAAACCTCCCTCTTGAGTGTACTTGGTAGGAAACTCTCAGAAAAATAGGTAATAGCATTGGCAAGTATGTAGGGTTGGTTACAATAGAGCGAAACAAAACTGAAAAGATTATTATTGTTAGAATGAATCTCCATCAAAAGACTATTCCCCCTATCAGATTATGCTACATATCAGGCTCGGTGGTCATTAATCCCACAATAGTTGATAATTTTTTAGAGGAATTTGAAGATATTCCTGATAATTCTCCCAACCTTCTAGAAAACCAGTCACCCCCAAAACCCAATACGGCTAATTTAGATATTAAGATTTCTTTCCTCGAGAACAAGGGAGGGTTTGTTCTTAAAAATAATTGTGGCATAAATGAGGATAATACATCTATTCCTCTCATGCCTAGAAACACTCAGGAGACTGTAGGGAATACTTTCCCCAGTTCAAGTAATAAATCTATTTACTCTCAGCCCCAATCCATAGGAATTTTGGTGGATCATCAATTTAAGGGCCAACGTGTAGAACACAGACCCAACAAAGCTTTTGTCCCCGCTTCATCAGAAGTTAGAATACTAGATAGTGAAAATAAAAGATAGATCGGTTGGTGATGTGGTGGGAGATATTAAGGAAGTACAGACAAAAATAAGTGAGGATTTACCTCAGCGGTACAATGATGGCATAACTAAGTGTAATAATAAGATATCTAACCTTCACAGTACAAATTCACTGCCAGTTAACCCTTCAGAAGCTGATTCTGGTAGTACTGACTTCAATGTGGGTAATATTCATAAAATTTTAGATAAAAACAATCATGAACAACAACAGGTAGCAAAGATATCTATGGAAAATATCTTCAAAATTAGCAGTGAATTAGGCCATGCTCTATCCACAACAATAGAAAATAAGATAGCGGATAGCCCTCTAACTACAATTAATCAAAAGGAGGATATATTATTGGATATAGAAATTGAAGAAGAGAAAAGCGATCAAGAGGTTAATGTAATTTTAGAATATATAGGGGAAAAAGTTACAAATGAATTGGTGGATTTATTTGTGGATGAGATCTGTGACAAAGAGGAATTAGCCCTTCAAAGAGAGCTCCTAATAAAAAATATCATGTTAAATAAGAATGTTAAGGCATATAGATTAGAAGTTGCGGTCTTGGAACAACAGGATATAGAATCTCAGTTTAAATCTATTCCTTTCATATCAATGCCTATAGAACTAGAATCCCTCAATAAAGAGTTGGGAACTAACCCGAAAAATCTCTTAGAAGATTATGGCAAAGATATTATAGATCGTGAAGACTCTCTTATTAATTTAATGAAAGGATAGAAAGAATGTGAACAGAATGACACTGCAGAGAAGATTCCTTTAAGCAATGATCTAACAAAGGATGAACAAGAGATTATTAGATGTATGAATGGGATAACAAATAAGGATAGATAGTTAGGTATTGCTATGAATAGGGAAGGTCTTTCATGCCCAAATACCCTTAAGACTAAGAAAAGGAGAGGTAGGAAATCAATTAATGAATTGAGAACTATAGCCGGTAATGCTGACAATCAACAAAAATTATCTGACATCCTAAATGCTGGAAAGGGGAAGAGCCTTCCCCAAGGAAAATGAAAATAACAACCTGGAATGTTAGGGGCTTGAATGCCCCTAACAAACAAAGATTAATTAAAAGATATCTTAATAAATTTGAATCAGAAATTATAATATTACAGGAAACTAAATTAAATAAGGAAGAAAGTTTAAAGTTTAGTCTTAAATTAGCTATATGGAAATCAGAGATAGTCCTATCAGAGGGAGCCTCTGGTGGTTTGGCTACCTTATGGGACCCTAGGAAAATAATGATTGAGGTAGTATCTAAAAACAATAACTGGCTGGTATTACCTGTTAATAGTTTAAAGATGAAATTAAAATTTAAACTCATTAATATATATGGACCTGTTCAGAATGAAGAAAAAAGGAAATTATGGTTGGAAGTGCAAAAGCAACTATCATCTAATACCGAAGACATACACATTTTGGGAGGGGACTTTAATGCAATTATAGATAATAAGAAAAAATTTGGTGGTTCACAATATATCTTGCAGTCACAAAAAGACTTTAGTCAATGGGTCTTGGATAATAACTTAATCGATATTAATACCAACAATGGCGTATTCACTTGGAACAACAGAAGATTAGGTTTCAGCCACACTGCAAAAAGATTAGATAGATTTCTTATTAGCAGAGATACTGGGAACTTTAACCATCTGTTAAGTGTAGAAGTTCTTTCCAATGCTGGGTCCAATCACTTCCCAGTAAGGCTCTCTATTATGGAAAATTGTAAACCACCTAGAAACCCATTTAAATTTGAATTCACGTGGTTCCAAGATGAGGAATTTATGCTGCTCTTCGAACAATGGTGGAAGCAGATAAAAGTCTCTGGTTCTAAGATGTACTGCCTAGTAGCTAAACTAAAGATTATTAAGCATAAGATCTTGGACTAGAACAAAAACAAATTTAATAATATTTTTGAATAGAAAAATAAAGTCGAGCATGAAATAGACTACCTAAATAAAGTATTCATAGAACAAGGGATGAATGAAATAAGTTATATTAAAGAAAAAGAACTTATGGCTAAATATGTTGAGATTTTATTAAAGGAAGATATATTCTGGAAACAAAAGTCCAGAGAAACATGGTTGAAAGAAGGGGACTATAATACAAATTTTTTTCACAATAGTAGCAATAATAAAAGAAATATAAATAGAATTTCAAATATTCGAGATGACAATGGACATCTCATAGATGACCCCAAACTTATTTCTGAACAATTCATTCATTTCTATCATTCTCTTCTTAACAATCAGGAGGTTGCTGATCTCAAAGCACAAAATGAAATGTTGACGGCTATTCCAAAATTAATTTATGATGCAGATAATAAATGGATTAATAGTAAATTTACCTTGGAAGAAGTTAAAAAAATTTTATTTCAGCTACACCCGAAGAAAGCTCCAGGACCAAATGGTTTTCAGGCAGGTTTTTTCCAAAAATGTTGGCATTTTTTAGGGGAGAAAATATGGCAAGCAACGAAAGCTACCAGAAACTACGGCTCACTATTAACTAAAATCAATAATACCTTTTTCACACTTATCCCTAAGAAAAATGAATGCACGGAACCAGGGGATTTTCACCCTATTTCCCTTTGTAATACCATTTATAAAATCCTCTCCAAATGCTTAGAAAATAGACTCAAAAGCTTCCTTCTTGCAATTATCTCAGAAGAACAAACCAGTTTTGCCCCCAACTGGTCAATCCTAGATGGAATTATTATAGCCCAATAAATAGTACATACAACCCAATATAATAAAGATTCTTGTATGCTTATAAAAATTGACATTCAAAAAGCTTATGATAAAGTAGACTGGAGGTTTTTATGTAAATGCCTGGAAGCATTTCTTTTCTCTAAATAATGGATTAACTTAATTTTCAACTATATCTCTACACCCAAAATATCACTACTAATTAACGGTACCCCAGAAGGTTTCTTTGAAATCTCTCGCGGTATTAGAAAGGGTGATCCACTCTCTCCCTTTCTTTATGTAATCATGGCTGAAGCTTTAGGTAGATCCATAACTAAGGCCCACCAAGAAGGTAAAATCTTAGGAGTCAAAGTTATAGATCATGTCCCGAATATAACTCACCAACAATTTGCTGATGACACTATACTCCCAGGAGCTTCCAATTGTAGGGAAGCTAAGGCATTCAAAGCTGTTTTAGATATATATATGAAGGGATCAGGTTAGAAAGTGAATCCTATTAAATCTGAATTTTTTTTCATCAATACCCCTCTAATCAAAGTACAAGAAATCTGCAAAACTCTAGGTTATAAAATTGGCAAGTTTCCTTGTCAATACCTAGGGATTCCCCTTAACAAGGGTCTACATAGCTCTAATTTATGGAAGCAAGTGTTGTCCAAAATTCAAACTAAAAAAGGTAATTCGAAAGGTAAATGGCTTACTAAAGCTGGTAGAGCCACAATGATTAAATCGATATTGACTACTATTCCCATGTACCAAATGTCGATACTCCCACTTCTAGCCAATGTCAAAGCTAGTTTAGACAAACTCCTTAGGGATTTGTATTGGCAAGGCCCGACAAAAGAAAAAAAGATAGCTCTTATAAGATGGGAGAACCTGTGTAAACCAATATCCCAGGGTGGTTTAGGTATTAAAAATCTCCAATGGCAGAATAAAGCATTGGGTGCCAAACTCATCTGGAGATTATATAAGGAATCAAATAGTAAATGGGCTACAATCCTATTGCATAAATATATCCCATATGCAGTCCCATCAATATTTTCAGATCACGAACTCATGTTAAAGGCTCTCATATTTGGAATTTTATTAAAGAATCTAGAGGAGTCATTAATAACTTACTCATGTGGGATATAGGAAGTGGGGACAAGGCCCTTTTTTGGGAAGACTCCTGGGGTGGGTTTACACCTCTCATTGAGTTGGGATTTTCACAAAGTTTTATTGAGAAATGCAAAAACATTAAGGGCATATATCTAAAGAATTATATCTCTCATGAAGAGGATTTAGTATGGAAATCAGTTAATGATATTCCAATAAAGTACAAAGAAAGACAAAAACTCATGGATATCCTCAAAGATAGAGTAATTACTATTAAAAATAAGTCAGATAATCTAATTTGGGCTGGATCAAATAATGGATCATATAATGTGAAGGATGGATACAAAACTATTGTGCAGGAACATAACATGTATACCCTAGATATCCCTTTGAACTTATGTTGGAATAAGGCATGCCTTCCTAAGGCATGAATTTTTCTTTGGATAGCGTTGCAAAAGAAAATTTTAACTGCAGATAGACTTAGAAAGCTAGGTTTTGAAGGCCCCTCAAGATGCCCCTTATGTGAATGTCAAGAAGAGCATGCCAACCATTTGCTCTTAAACTAAACTTACACCCAAAATTGTTGGAAATGGTTATGCTACTACCTAAATTGGAGCTCAGCTATGCCTTCCAATTTGGTAGATCACCTTAAAGCATGGCCCCCTCTTAATAAGGATAGCTTGTACAAGGATATTTGAAAAATCTCTCGCTCTATTCTAGTATGGGAAATCTGGAAAGAATGAAACAGGAGGATATTTACAAACCAAAAGCTTGATTGGAGATCAATAACCAACAAAATAGAAGCGTCAATTGTTGAAGTAACCAATAATAGACTTCGAGATAAAATTAGATTTGAAAATTTCTTTAAACAATGGGATAATACTATCAGATTCCTCTGGCCTATATTGGCAATTCCACCACTATATGGTAGAGGAGGAAACAAATCAAAATCAGATAGAAGCACATATAAATGGACACCTCCTAGAGAAGGATGGTATAAATTAAATTTTGATGGAGCTTCTTGTGGTATTCCAGGTATTGGTGGAATTATTCACAATTGGAATGGAGAAATAGTCTCTAAATATGCTCGACCCATCAAACCCACAACTAATAATATGGCAGAATGTAAGGTAGTCTTAGAAGGACTCAAATTATGCAAACAACTAGGCCTCTCTAAATTAGTAATTGAAGGAGATTCCCAAATAGTAATCAATGCAATCAGAACTAGAAAGACCCCAAACTGAAAACTTAACTAAAAAATTGAAGATATCAGTGTAATCTTGGATACTATTCCACAAATTGAAATTAAACACATCTATAGAGAAGGTGATACAGATGCATATCCGCTTGCTAATCAAGGCGCAAATGGTGAAATAGTGTAGGAGAAAGTTTACTAGAATGAGTTAGTCTACATTCCCTCTTCATAACCTAACTATTTATAAATTTGACTCTAAAATGTAGTATTGAATGTCAATCACCTAGAACCTTATTACACATCCTCTACCATTAACTAAAAGTTTTATAGCTAACTCTAAAATGTGTAGTATTTAGAGCTAAGGCCTGCTTAAATCTTAATAAAACATTATTTCTCCCTAAACATGGATACTTATTAGTTTATCATAATTATGAAATTCATTTAGATTTTAGGTCACCAAGACATTAGGCACATTGAGGTAAATTCTTTGTTGACCATCCTTTGGATCTAGGATATCGTAGTCCAAATAGTTAGTTAGAACTTATATATCAAGTTTCATCATAGATATAGATACACTATCTATTAATGAAATAGGCAGATTTGGCTCTAACTATTGTATATGTTTCTCCTTGTATAGAAATACTTTTAGAGAAGTTCGATATAAGATATAGTTACTCTTTTAGATAGATGTATCCAGTTAGCATTATTCCCAATATCTATGAGAACTTGACCTTCTGTTAGTAGATCCTTGTATTTTCCATCCTTTTTTTCATTATTGAAACTAGACCTCATTTTTTAGAGGCCTGATATACCAGTCCTTTACACCTATAGGAGACTTTTTAAAGTTGTATCTCCTCTGTATACTAGCCAGATTATTTTAAATCTTTACACATAAGGAATCATATGGATTAATTAGAGGGAGTTAACTATAGTCTTAGTTATTCCACTTTAGTTAAGCCTTATTTAAACTTTTGAGATCTTCCTAACGTATCTATAATATTAGATTTCTACAGGAATCCTCTAATCATTCCCCTATATACTATGTCTCTATCTGACACTAACCCTGTATTAATAGGCATAGTCTCATGCGGGATACCCCCTAGTATAAGATAGAACTCCCGCCACCCATAGACAAATTTATAATTTTGGAAAAATTTAGATAAACCAGTGAAGCAATATAAATCAAGTCATTTCTAGGCAACCCGTGATAGAATTTAGTACCAATGATTTACCCCTGGAATTATCAAATAATCATCCTACACTCCTAATATCGAGAAATACTGACATGTTATAAGATAAACAATATACACGTTACTAATCAATGATTTTCATTCTTAAAGGAGTGAACATTCTAGATTATCTACAACAACCCTGTTTCTTTGAAGGAGTGATCGATTATGATGAAATGATAGATCGTGAAGGAGTCTTTCAATCATGTATCAACACCAGTATTCACGGGTGACATGAGGACAGGTGGTATAGCTACAGATATAGGGATTATAAACATAGATGTCTTTAGATTGTCTTCATAGCAACACCTTAGAATTCATATTGTTGGCTTTTAAACTTGTCCCCACACGGTGCCAAGTTTACACTATGATTGAAAAATTGATTAGTCTTCGCTCCAAAGTCTGACAAGGGAACAAGTGCCAATTGATGAGGACCGAGGGAATCCTCCTTCTTCTTTGAGCTCCACATTCACTCAGGTGGGTATTGTCTCATCTGCACACTCATGACTCTTCTTGAGTTGATGAACAAAAGGCCTACAGATGCATTACTGTGGAATAGTTCTCAGACCCCTGTAGGTATCTTGTACCCCAATGAACCATGACCTCATGAAATAACCTGATCTGCATGCAATGAGACTGACAACTTCATGCACCCTAAAATGGTCACCTAGACTTTGGGCCCCATTTATTCAATTTATCAATCCTAAATCAATTTTATCAATAATCAATATTTTCAACAATATCAATCTCTTGATCAAGTCTTAATTTCGATCATATATTAGATTTTTATCCTATGGGCTAATCATTTATCCTAAGTCTTTATTTGATTAAAAGGAATATTTCTTCCCTTTTTGATTAAATAAAAAACCCCACTTTTCCTCTTATCCTAAATTGCACAAATAAAGCATTATTCATATTTTATAAAAAAGAGAAAAGCACTTTTTGTCTCATATGGACATAAAGTCAACTCTTATTTTTCTATTGGAGGATATGTGTGCACATGGATTGCTCCTCTTTCAAGCTCCACCACTGATTAAGACTTTTTGCCTCTTAATCTCCATGGTCCATTTCACCTCATTTCTTATAAAAGGAGAGCTCTCTCCTCCATTTGCATACCACTTGTTTTATGCTAATGTTATGCTGCAGGTTTTAGGTGCATTTGGAGTTTGAAGACATTGAAGACTTGTTACATTTCATTGCAGTTGCATATTTTCTTTCTTAGTTGCATGATAATGGCATATTAATTTAGTTTCCTTTTATGCAATAGAATAAGTTCACATAGTCTAAGTAGGAAGGATTTGTAATCCATTGATATTTCCATTTCATAGCTTAGTTTGTACTTCTATTTTCATAGCATAGCTTGTACATTTGCATTCTCATTCTTAGCTTGCATTGCATTGCATTTCCATTTGATTCTTGGAGATATTGGCATTGTTGCCCTTGTCTTCACTTGAATCTCTCATTGTATGGTTGACTAGCAAGGTCACAAGCTTGTAGCTCTAGCTGAGAGCAAACACATCATAGTCCCTTGCAACTTCATGCATAGAGATCTATGAGCCGCTTTGTGAGGCCTCATTCTTGAGCAACCTTGCATGTAATGGTTCATAGAAGTGCACCATTTTAGTGTGTACATTTCTAGCGCCCACCGTAGGGCTGAGTAGATTAGCTTTGTCCCTTTAATTCTGCATTTTCCATCAAAATTTTTGTCAATTTTTGACTTAGTTTTCAGTCTCTGGTTTTCTATCTTAGAGTATCGCGTGATACTTCTCAGAAATATCACGCGATATACCTTTGTATAGCGGTGTGACACTTCGTGTGAGAGAAGAATCGCCCGTCAGTACTGAGAAATATCACCTGTTATCGGGCGAAGTATCGCCCGCCCATAGTGAGAAATATTGCGCAACTGAGAAATATCACACAACTGAGAAATATCACACGATTATAGGAAACTGTGTCACGCGATACTGGTGAAGTCTGAGAAATATCGCCTGGTCTGACAGAGACTTGCATTTCCAATTTTCTTATCCGAATTTGATTATTTTAGCTTGCTGTTTTATTTTGCTGTGTTTAGATAGGTCTAACCTGCATCTTTTAACTTAAATCTAGCAGTTTATTGCATGTTTACATTTGGATTTTGATTTTGCTAACCTTTTGGGTCTAACAAGTTGTGTATGTAGGTGCTCTCATTTACTTGAAAATTGCTAAAAATGCATGTCAAAGAGGGCTACTAACAGTTTTTGCAGGGCTGCCCAAGCATAAAAACAAAAAAAAAAATTTCTTGCTTGTTTATTTGCTTTCCTTTCAAGTGTGGCATTCACTAATTGTATTAGGCATCTTAATACCTTGTGAAAGGGATCTTGAGGTGGTAGGAGAAGTATGCTCTTCACCTTTAGGTGAATCAGAAAATCTTGACCCATCTTAAAGTTTTGGAAGCAAGGGAGTAATTGAATCTCTTTGCTTGGTGTGTTTGGGAGAGATTTTTGAGATAGGGGAGTATGCTCTTCACCTTTGTGGTGAATCAAAAACCTTGAACCTTAAGAGTTGATCTATTCTTTGTTTAGTTTAGGATCCTTTAGCGGGCCTTCTCTTGAGCAATCAAGAGGAACGACTCAAGTGGGGACAACCTTGTCATCATTTTCCTTGGTGGCAAGTGATTCCAACTCACTATAATCTCAAGGCTATCAAGGACACCAAAAACCTTGGTAGACATAACACTTGTCTTCGTTTGATGTGAGTAGCTCATGGGATTGCGACCATGGGAAAAATATTGAACAAGAATGCTTAAGGTACTCTTGAGGCCGTGAGGTCCTAGTCCTTTTATGAGGAGCAAGAGGGGTGTTGTGAATGGAAATCCTTATTAAGAACCATTAGATACAAGCCACCTTATTTTAGCCGCTTATCTTCTTAGTGCAAGGATTGATCCAAGTGGTTTACCCGGATCACCTTAAGATACTCACCATATGTGTCCCTTTGGTTGTGTCATTTGACATTTCCATGACAAAGCCAACATCTCTTGTGGGTAACCACTTGGTGTGAGGTGAGGGGGCATCAAGTTGTGGGCTAAGTTGGTAAGTATTGAGCCTTGAATTTTTAAGATAGATTTGCTTGAATTGTCTTCGATGGTGTGATACCAGTGCAAATGTTCTTACATACAAACAATCGGTAGCATTCATAGGGTGTTGTTTCAATTCTGATATCACAAGTGTTTGTCTTGGCAAGGTTGCTTTTGCCCTTGTTTCAAGTGTTTGAGACCATGTTTTGATCCCTTACTATTTGCAAACCTATTGAAATTCTGCTGATATTGTGATTGAAATCAAAAACATCAACCCTTAGACTGGAAATTTTGACCAAACAGACCCAAAAATGCAAATTTTACACAATTCTGGTCAAGAGTTAAACAATTCTGCAACAGTATCATGCCCTGTAAAGCGAAGTATCACGCGATACTTCGCTCTTGCTAGAAATATCATCCGCTTTGAAGAGAAATATCACGTGATAGTTCGCCCCTGACGGACTATCGCCCAACTTGCCTGGAGTATATTGCCCGCCAGTACTAAGAAGTATCACCTGGCTTTGGGCGAAGTATCACGCGGTTATAGGTTTATCACCCCAGTAGCCTAGAGTATATCGCTTGGTTTATTTCTGCCGTGCTTAAATTTTGGTCAGTTTCAGTTGCTGTTAATCAGGCTAGGTCTTAGAGTAGGCTTCTCACCCTAATGTTTGAGACCTGTATTGACTCCAAATTTTTGGTTTTTAGTCCTCCAGGATAGCATCATTTGATTTACGAAATCACCTTGAAATAATTGCCAAATTAGAAGGTCATTCTTGGTACCAAGGTTCATCTCTAAGATTGTTAGCTACATTCTTGGAAAATTTTAGTACTCTTATTGTCCAAATAATTTTCATCTCAATTTCAATTATCTTTTGGCCTAGTCCAACCTCCTGATTCAAAAGTGCAAGGGTAGTCACCCTTTGATTTGAAGCACCTCTTTGACAGTGTTGGTAAAGCCCTTTTTTTTCTCTTCTCGTTTCTTTTTTTGGACAATAGAGGACTTTGATTATCCTAGTTTGGCATTGACACTTTGAGAGGTCACCTTTTCATTGAGAGTATCTTTCTTTCATGTCAGTTACGACAAGGTACCAAGTCAATCGAAGGAAGTGACCCCCTGTTGCCTTTAGCTAGTTACCACCTGTCAAGACTCGTCAACAACCTAAGGGAAAAGGTCCCCTTTTTGATCAATCTCCTAAGAGTGAATCTGAGGTTTGTTTTAATCTGGGAGCTAATCCTAGTGAAGTGAGCACCTCTTTCATACCACTCTCATCAAGCATGGACATGAGTTACACTTTTACCCGACAACAAAGAGAAGCCATGAATCAAACTCTTGAGGATATCTTCCAATGACACAGAAGAGAGTATGGTGGTTCTTCTCATGCTAGTCCACCCGGGTCACCTCCCAATAATGCAAGGTATTTTGATGCTCACCAACGAGCCGAGAGACATCATAAGCAGGCTCACTCAAATTCAGGGTCACAACACGAAGACCAGAACAATGAATCTAGTGATCACCACATAAACGTAGCCAATGCAATAAGATAGTCAAGACAATCCTCCCCACTTAAAGACACCTCTCGATATGCAAATACAAGATTGAAAAGCATTGAGAGAGAGAAGCAAGCCTACTTAGATGAACAGGCTGCTAAAAAGGAAAAATTTAGACAACTAGAGGAAGAGGAACGTGCATTGTTGGATATACAGAAAAGAGTCACCCAAGAAGAAGAAGATAGACTCTATGCACAACAACTCCAAAGCTGATTTAACGGGAGGGGAGCCAATAGTGGGACCAACTCACCCCCATCTACCCCTTCCCCTAGCCCTAGAAGAAGATCAAGGACACCCTCACAATCCCCAAGTCCTAGAGAAAGAAGGGCTTCAAGATATGACCATCATAGGAGGCAGTCATCTCATAGACATTCAAAGCAACCCTCCCAACGAGCACATCATGGCTCACAACATGGAGGAAGTTATGCTAAATTTGATCATATCGACTTCATGACTATGCAACAAGAACCATCCTTTCAAGCATATGTGGAGCAATATGTGAAACAAAACAAAGACCAATTCTTGGAAAGTCTTATCAACAAAGGTGCTAAAGTTCCATATAATTTTGATGTTTACCAAAAGATCAAGAAATAGAGCCCTTCAACTGATGAGGTGATCTTACAAATGCAAAAGGATATAGACAGGATGAAGGCTCCCAAGAGCACGTTTCATTTGGACTCCATATGTCCTAACCCCATTGACAAAAGTGTGGTGATGGTAGAATTTCCTAAGAAAGCTGAGTTCCCAACATACGACAAATATGATGGCACTGGTGACCCTCACGACCATGTTTGACAGTTCTACATAATGAGCTTTTCCTTTCACCATGAAGACTCCTACTTGATGAGATTATTCCCAAAGAGTTTAAAAGGTCAAGCCATGGAGTGGTTCACCAACCTTTCCCCTCCAGTAAAGACATTTAAAGAACTTGTCCAAAGATTTGTTCAGCATTTTGCTTACAACTTATCGAGGTCAGTCACAATGCTTGATTTGTGTAAACTTAAGCAAAATCAAGGGGAATATTTTGTCACATTTTTACAACAATGGAGGCGATTGTGTTCGAAATACCCATGGACAATCCCTGAAGAGGAGAGAATTGATATCATTGTGAGCAATCTAATACTAGAACTCAGATACGAAGTCAAGAAAATCCCATTTAATTCCTTTGATACTATGGTAGAGGTGGCATGTCGCATTGAGGATGTCCTAAAAGAACAAGGAATTTTGGCTAAACCAACAAATAACAACAATAGCCAAAATAAAAATACTAATGGTAACAAGGACAAAAAGAACTCCTATTGGAACAAAAACAAGCAAGTGGTCAACAACGGAGTTGTTCACTCATCTCAGGTCAAAAATGAAGGAGTTCTTAACCTCTCTCATGCAGTTTAAGCTATGAAGCTACAAACGTCTTTAACACAACAAGACAAACCTAAGTATCAAAAGAGATCTAAAATGGAGAAAAGACAATTTACCAAATTGGGAGAATCTTATGCAGATATTTTTAAGACATTAGTTGCTCATAATTTGACACATCCACAGGATCCTACAAAACATCGCATACCGGATCCTTTACCTCATTGGTGGGATGCTAAGGCTTTTTGCGTTTTCCATAATGGGATTGGGCATGACATAGAAAATTGTTTTAAACTCAAGCATCTTGTCCAAGACCTTATTGAGAAAGGACAATTACAGTTGGATGGGTTAACCACTAATGTAGATCATAAAGCCTTTAAAGAGCCCTTGCCTAAATATGAGAAAGGAGAAAATTCTAACAATAAGAATGGCAAGGCGGCTATCAACTACACCTACACAAATGCGAAGAACGTTATTAACATGCTTGAAGTTGTGGATGATAGTGTCAACATGATGAGAGGGAAAGATCCCTCTGGACATAATGTGGACTCAACTCCTATGACTGATGAAAGACCCGCTCTGGTGATAAGAGGTCCTCATTCACAAAGAATGCCCCAGTCCCTCAATGCTATCACTAGGGGATAGGCGCAAGCACCCATTATCATTAGAGGTCCTAGCACTAGCAAGTCTAAGCAGCCCATGTCCAAAGGTGCTCTTCCCAAATCCGCCGTTGGTCTTGATTCCAATTATAATCTTATTGACCAGCTACAATGTACACCCGCGCAGATATCCATCTTTGAGCTTTTAGAATTGTCTCCTAAGCACAAGCGCGTCCTTGAGGATGCTTTGCGAGCAACCAACGTCCCTAACAACTTAGATATTGATCAATTCCAGAACATGGTCAACCATTTAGCTAGCCCTCATTACCTCACCTTCTCCGAAGAAGATGACAAATCCATCAGTCACCCACATAACTTGGCCTTACACATCGAAGTCATGATTCATAAAACCTGTGTTAGGCGTGTACTGATAGATGGGGGTGCGGGGCTCAATATTTGTACCCTGAGTTTGTTGCTGGCTCTAGGATATTCTGAGAACGTCATTGAAACAAGGAAAAGGATCACAATCAAAGCATATGACGAAGCGGAAAGAAGTTCTAAGGGATTGGCTATTTTGCCTATTCGCATTGGTCCCGTAGAAAAAGATATATTATTTCAAATTGTTGATGTTGGACCTCTAGCCTACAACATTTTGCTAGGTAGGCCATGGATTCACAAAATGCAAGCAGTCCCATCAACATATCACCAGTGTGTTAAGTTTCCTCATAACGGTGTAGAAATTTGCATCCCTGGAGATAGTGCTCTATCAGTTAATAACATTTCTATGGGATCACATGTACCTTTGAATAGGGAAGCTGACCATCCTAGTAGTTCACTTGAACAATACAAGCAGAAGTTCAAGACCATCGATCTTGGGATGGGAGATTATAAAATGGATTCTCTTACAAACATGCCAATCTCTCCTAGGTCTTATGGGAGACCATCCCCAAATGTGAAGCCTTCGTCATCAGCAATGACATTATTTGAGAAATTTGTTGAGTCTTCAGTCCCCATTCAAGAAGAGAAAGAGGAAGTTGCTGTAAGGGACTGGATCTATCACGAGGAGAAATACAAACATAATGAGAATTTTGCTCCTTCACTTGAAGCTTATGGGAAAGGGTATACACTGGTTAAAAATATGGGATATCTGGGATATGGTCCCCTTAGTCATAGGCTGGACGCTAAAGCTGAGCCTCTTGATCATGCTCTTTTTGGATGAAAGAATAAGTCCACAGTTGGCTTAGGTTTTGAGAATAAGAAGAAGAAAGGTGTCCCTGTCCCAGTTGCGACGGACAGTGACAGTGACTCAGATTATACGCCTAATCTTTCCAATCAACAAGATGTGTCTGATGATTGGGTGCCCTCAACGCATCTCCTTTGGGGAGATTCCATAGATTTGATACTTGATAGTCCTACTATCCCAGCTGCGACGGATAGTGACTGTGTGACTGCTAGATCGACAAAGGAAAGTGTTACTGTCCTAGCTGCGACGGATAGTACCAATACTAGCACTATAGAGGGGGAAACCCTTCCTAACCTTGAGGCTTCTACATCACGAGGCCTAAATAATGACTCAGAGATAGACTCCCATGAATATGAATGGGACTCACTTTCAGATGCAACAATTGATCTGGACGTGGATATTATCCATGCCTATAGTACCCAACCCAATGCGACTAATGATCCTAGTGTAGGACTAGAGGATTGCACTCCTCAAATCGCCTTAGTGGATGACACTTTGTTTGATAGGATGAGTCCTAATTCGGGTATCTTAGGAGAAGACTTGATGAACTCAGATTATATGCTCACCAGAGATGACACCTTTCACATAAACAACATTGAACCAGTCATCGACCTACCCCTTGTTCACTTTGACCTAATTGACTAGTCTCAGCACCATCAAGAGCCCACATTCCTCACCTTCCACAACGATTACGAAATTGCCTGCTATCTGAATGCTCTTGAACCCGTGGCTTCTTCCACCAGTGAACCAACAACCAGCATGACAGAGCCTGATATTAAGTACCTCAGTCTCAAAATAAAAGAAAAAAGAAAAATAGGTCTGATGGTGAAAACCACTTTGTGGCGGTGTCAGAACCAAAAATAGTAAAAAGAAATGACGCATCCGAGGGTGAAAACCTCTTTGAGGAACCTAAGGATGGGGTACTTAATAACTTGCCGAGTTATTTCCAGGATAGATCATCAATATTGATTGAACCAACAAAGCCAGTCAATTTGAACACAAAAGAAAATCCTCAGATAGTCCATCTTGCTCAGTCTTTATCAGAGGAAGAGACCAAGGCATATGTACAGTTTTTACAGAAAAAGAAAATTAATTTTGCATGGACCTACTTAGACATGCCAGGGCTTGACACGAATCTCATAATGCATCACTTATCCATAGCTCCAGGAGTCAAGCCAGTAAAACAAAGATTAAGAAAAATGCATCCACATGTAGCTCTACTTGTCAAAGGGGAATTAGAAAAACTTTTGAGAGCTGGATTTATTAGAGCCATAGATTATGCAGAATGGATCTCAAACATAGTACCTGTCTCCAAACATGATGGGTCCATTCATGTTTGCACAGATTTTAGAGATTTAAACAAAGCATGCCCAAAGGATAATTTTCCACTTCCAAACATTGACATGATAGTGGACATGACGGTGGGCTATGACATATACTCTCTAATGGATGGTTTCTCGGGGTATAATCAAATCAAAATAGCACCTGAAGACCAAGAGAAAATAACATTCACATGTGCATGGGGAACCTATTTCTGGAACGTCATGCCATTCGGATTAAAGAATGCAGGAGCAACCTACCAAAGAGCTATGACGACTATCTTTCATGATATGATGCACAAAAATATGGAAGATTATGTGGATGATACCCTGGCAAAATCAAGAAAAAGGGACACACACCTCGATGATCTGGAAGTAATTCTAGATCGTATGGAACAATTTCAATTTAGATTGAATCCAAAGAAGTGCGCATTTGGCGTCACCTCAGGCAAACTTTTAGGATTCATAATATCAGCAAAAGGTATCGAGGTTGACCCCGAAAAGGTCCAAGCAATCCTAGATATGCCACCTCCTTGAAATATCAGCCAAATGAGAAGTCTTTAGGGACGTCTTCAATCAATTAGGAGGTTTATTTCTCAACTTGCAGATAGGGCACAACCCTTTAACAAGACATTGCATAAAGGTGCTTCTTGTGTTTGGAACGAGGATTGTCAAAAGAGCCTAGATCAGATCAAACAATACTTGGCTAATCCTCCGATTCTAATGCCTCCTATTCCAGGGAAACCATTGATCCTATATATTTCAGCTACAGACACTTCCCTGGGGGCATTATTGGCTCAATCAGATGATACTGGGAAAGAACGGGCTATATACTATATCAGTTGTACTCTCGTCTCCTATGAGATCATTTACAATAATATTGAGAAGTCTTTTCTGGCAGTGGTGTTTGCTTCTCAAAAGTTGCGCCACTACATGCTTGCTCATACCATACATTTGGTTGCCAAAATTGATCCCCTTAAATACTTGCTTAGTAAGGCTGCCCTGACGGGTAGACTCGCTAAATGGATGATGGTCCTAACTGAATTTGACATAGAATACGTTGAAAGGAAGGCAATAAAAGGGCAAGCTATTGCCGACCAATTAGTTGATTTTCCAATCCAGGATAGTATGCCGATACAAGTGGAATTCCTAGACGAACACATCTTGTATACAACTACTCGCACTTGGACAATGTTCTTTGATGGTTCCCGCATGCAAAATGGATCAGGTGCTGGAGTGTTATTTATTTCTCCCCATGGGTGCAATATTCCAAAGTCTTACAAACTTTTATTCCCATGTACCAATAATATTGCAGAATATGAAGCTTTAACTAATGGATTGAGAATGGCTATAGAATGGAACATCACAGAGTTACATGCCTTTGGGGATTCCTAGTTAATCATCAACCAAGTCAATGAAGAGTATCAAACCAAGGATGACAAATTGATACCCTATAAAAAGATGGTTGATTCTTTGAGACGCTACTTCACCTTTGTAACATTTCAACAGATCCCTAGGACAGAGAACAAAGCTGTAGATGCCATGGCCACATTAGCTTCACTTCTTCAGTTGGAGACACATGAATCCAGATTTGAATTCCTGGTGGAAGAGCTACACCATCCCATCTTTAACTCGTCTGAAAGCCATGTCATTTGTACCATTGTCACACACGAGTCTTCACGATATGGTGCTATCTATTCATATCTTCGTGATGACATCATTCCCGACACATTCAACCACTCTAAATGCCGAAACCTCATCCATAACGCCTCTCGCCACACCCTCATCTCTGGTGATTTATATAGGAGGGGTTTAGATGGGACGCTCCTTAGGTGCTTGGAAAAGGAGGAATCCAACTAAGCGTTAGCTGACATCCACGAGGGCATTTGTGGTGGACACTCTAATGGTCTTGCCATGGCCCGAAGGTTTCTTAGGGCGGGATATTATTGGCCCACAATGCAGATAGATGCAGTCACCTTTGCTAAGTCATGTGAAAAATGTCAGAAACACGGCAACCTGATCCATGCTCCAGGTAGGGCGCTGATCCCTTCTATTTCTCATTGGCCATTTCAGCGCTGGGCCTTTGATCTGGTTGGGCAGATTCATCCCAACTCATTAGGTGGACACAAGTTCATTATTACTGCCACTGACTACTTCACAAAATGGGTGGAAGCTGTGCCACTTTCTGTTGCTTTAGGAAGGACCATTTCTTTGTTCATCTTGAATCATATCATTTGCTGATTTGGAGTGCCTTCTGAGATCATTACTGACAATGGAGGTCAATTTAAGAATAAGGACCTAAAGCACCTATGCAAAAAATTTAAAATCAAGCAACATTGGTCCTCCATCTATTTTCCACAGGGAAACAGACAGGCAGAAGCCTCTAACAAAACCATTCTTAAGATTCTTCATAGAACGGTGCACAAGAATGGTAGGGATTGGCACTTACAAATCAATCCAGCACTATGGGCTTACAGAACAAGCATTCGCACACCTACAGGAGCTACTCCCTTTTCTCTCACCTATGGTGCTGAAGCAGTATTGCCTTTAGAAGTCGAGATACCATCACTTAGAGTCTCACTCAAAGGTTTGGTTACAGATGAGGATTACCGTGCCATGAGGTTACAGGAACTAGAACTTCTAGATGAGAAGCGTAAGGCTTCCTTTGATCATATGAGAGTGTATCAGAAGCGTATGTCCAAGGCATTCAACAAGAAGGTTCACCCTAGAGAATTTCAAATAGGTGATCTTGTTTTGCGAGAGAACCCCAAGAACCAACAAAACAGAGAGCAAAAGGGCAAGTTTGAACCTAACTGGCTTGGACCATATGTCATCATAGCTACTTTTGGTACTGGTGCGTATTTACTGTCAGATCCTGATGGAGAACAACTCCCTGATCCCATCAATATTGTGCACCTCAAGAAGTTCTATCTTTGATGCCCATTCTGTCTGGGGGCATCCTTTGTACATATCTTATGATCCTAAAATATACCAAAAAAAAATTGATATATGATGCTAAAAAAATCCTAAAAAGCATAAAAAGTCCTTAAAAAATACAAAAAAATTCAAAAATTCAAAAGTTCAAAAAAATAGAAAAAAGTGCCTTGGTGAAAACCTGGAAACAGGCGCCTTGGTAGGAAAAATCCAAAAAAAGGAAAAAATGAAAAAAGATTCCAAGTGGTGAAAACCTGGAAATAGGTGCTACTTGAGGCCTTTGCACTCCTATTTGTTAGCATGCGTCCTCGACACTTAGCCACTTCCCATCATGCCTTGACCTTATTTGGCTTAGTCTGGAATTGGTCTTTGTCTTTGTCTAGGGGGTATAACTGTTAGCAATGGTCTTTTAGGTGCGTTTGTCTCTTAGGGCATTTCACAACAGGTGTTTTTCAACACCGCCCCAAATAGTGTTTTTTTAACACTACCCTTGCGTCGAGTGTTTCTTAACACTTATTAGATGTCTTGCCTATAGTCTACGTATAATGCGATAGTGCTCATGTGCAGATGTGATACTCAGAGTTTGACTCTATGACCAACACACACGCACTTAAACAATCAACTCGCTGACGATACGATGAATTTATTTTTTCTTTGTGTGCTGTCTATGAGGATTTCTTTTGATGAGTGGTCTCTCCCTGAGAAGTTTTCGATGATGCATAGCTAGAATACTGAGGGCATGAGAACATATTTTATTTCTTTATCTACTTGTGGGTATATTTTGTTGATCCTCACTGTCATGAGCATTTATGCTGGTCCTACTTGACACTATGGATTAACAAGGTATTATCCTTGACTGTTTTGCGAGTGCATGCTTTTAGCTATCCTGACTTTCATGTGTCTTGATACAAGCATAATCTCGCTATATCAAATTTAGGTGATCTCACTGCATTAGTCATCTTGACCTATATGTCTTTGATGACTAGGTGGGCTTCCCACATTTCTATTTGATAAAGATCATATTCATATCCACATAGTTACGCTAGTGTGCATTGTATGATCTTACGACGCTACCAATAACACTCGATGATGATAATTAGATGTCTATAGGCGTTGTGACCTTGCAAGTCAACCACTTTCATAGTAGCTTGCATTCTTAGGTTCATCATAGTTTAGTTTTTGCATTTTGCATATGGAGAGAGCTCTCCTTTTCATCTTACGTGGACCTGTTAGTCGACTGCACTCACCTTTTCTTCTTCTCGATCATGTCTTTCACTCCTTGTCCTTTTCATCTCGAACCTGTTCCTGTTCATCATAAGGGGTTAATCATATCATCATATCTATATCACCACTGTCATTTTCAAGAAACATGAGTCTATATCATACACATGAGAATTAAACATACATCTATGAGAGAGAACATACATAAGCACATACATAAACATTTTGAGCAAAATGGCAAGACAATATACATAAACTGATACATCCATCACAAGTGAGACAAATACACATGATACATCGAACATCCAGTAATCTCATAAATCTATATACAATGTCATGATATACAATACAACATGAGATCCCAAAATCTGGATCAAAAGTCTCAAAGATATGTCCAAAACATCTAAAACCTAAGACTCGCTACCACCCTCGTGAGGAGCTCGTGGTGGTGGAGGAGGCATAGCTCTCCTATCGAGTACCACATCTGATACCCCTACCTACTGAGAGTATGATGGTGCTCTCTCATCCTCTGGGATGGCCTTCAGATATAGCCCGTGATAATAGGCTGCTCTCGCTGACTCTCGTCGGAGCTCCAGTGCCTTGGCCTGTGCCATCGCCTCACAGCGTGCTATCTCTGCCCTAAGATCAGATATCTGCTGATCTCGCTCTGCCCTCAGATCCAGTAGCTACTGATCTCTCATGGCTATAGTAGTCTGGAGCTACTATATCTCTGCCTCTTGAGCCTATATCTGGGCTCTCAGATCATCTCCCCCCGCAGGCTGATCCTATTGTGCCTCCGCCTGCCGGCGAGCTGGTCTCGCCTCCTCCTTGAATGTCGCTGATCGCTATCCCCATGACCATTTCTAGCCACCTGATCTTAACCCCTCTCCTCTCTCCATCCTCCTCCCTCTCCCCCTCCTACCATCTCCTCCATCCCCTCCCTCTCCCTCTCCCTCTCCTTCGTCCCCTCCGTCTCCTCCATCTCCCCCGTCACCTCCTCTGTCTCCTCCCGGCACTAGTACCTATGCATCTGGTACTGTAAACTGAGGGAATGGCACCCTCCGCCGCTCTGCTCTGTAGGCTCCATCAGCCCCTACATCTGCCATATCTGGGAAATACTCCCAGGGCTCGCTCCTGATACCTGCTGTCTCCGTGACAGCCTACTGATAATCCAACATGGGTAGCCACCCATGACCCTCCTCGTCTCTAGCCCTGGCATATGTGGTAGTCTCTGTCGAGACTCGCTGCTGCCTCCCGAACTGCTACCATACCTGAGTGATGCAGAATCTCTCTATGATCTCTGCATACTGACCTACCAGTGGCCGACTGCACAGCATATAACTTAGCTCATCGGCTGCATCTCCCCAAACTTCAACCTCCCTATAGGCCCTCCATGTGAATGAGGCTATCTCGTCCAAAATCTGTCGATAGTAGGTCACATCCCTAGAATGGGCATGTGATATGAACCTAAGGTACCTGTAGATATAGGGGTACCTCCTCTCCCTCGGTTGAACCCTGGGGCGCACCACAGCGATGTGCTCCCACGCCCATACCTGTGCCAGGATGGCACCGCATGCCCATGTCTGACCGTCTCTGTAGACGATCTCGTGCAGCTCATGGTACATCTCTGCCAGTATGGCAAGACCCCATGCCATCTGTCGTGGCCTACTGACCAAGTCCACCAAAAGTTGAGCCCATCCGAGCGGGAAACCCTTCTGACTGCGGTCAGTCATCAGGATCTAAGAAATGATAGATGCCACTATGCATGGCACTAGGTAGTCTCTGCTGAAATCATCTATCAGCCTCTCCCAGCTGATATGCCTATCCAGAATAGTGACATCTTGGAACATCTCCTGAACCAGTCGACGCCCCTCAGTGGCATCCTAATCATAGTACACCTGTGCCAACAAATGAATCATGTCAGTTTTCATCATATGAAAACATTATATTTATGATTAGATCTTAAAATATGATTATACTCACTGGCTCGCCATGACATGGCACTCGTAAGATCCTGTAGACATCCTCTAGAGTGATCGACGCCTCTCTAGTAGGCAGATGGAAGGTGTTGTGCTCACTATGCCATCTCTCGGCAAGAGCAGTCAACAACCCATGGTCTACTCGGATATATGGGTATCTCAGCAGATACCAGAATCCCATCGCTCTGATGTTGGCATTGCCCGGATCATCCAGATCTCGGACACACCGCAATCCTGTCACCTTCGGCGCCCTGATGATGAGCACCGGAAAGACCTCCTGCAAGAAAACCAAGCCAGTTGTTAGCACATATCATGATGGATGTCTAAAAACTCAGTATAAAACATCCCAAAAATGTAACATTGTCTAGACCCATGTTATTTTTGCACAAAAATGCATTAAAAATCAAAATTTTATACTGGGCGATATTCTTTTTTGGAGAAGTATCGCGCGATTCTTCTCCCTATAGCGGGGTGATAAACCTTATACCGCGCGATACTTCACCCAGTATCGTGCGATCTTTCACCCAGTATCGTGCGATACTGGTGCCTTAGGTCGCGCGATACTTCTCCCCAAAGCGCACGATACTTCTAAAGTATCGCGCGATATTTCGCCTAGCAAAAATTTTTAAAATTTTAAAATTTGAAAAATGTGCTAAAATAAGCTATTAAATGCAAAAAATGACTCAAAAAGCTTGAGTTTTTTGAAAACATACCGGGGCAGGATAGTGTGGTGGCCGGTTGTGCAACCGGGCGCACTCGAATCGATGTCTGTGGATGGGAACTCCTACTTGCTGAGCCATTTTCTCTTTCTAAAGCTCTGAAATTTTCAAATCACTAAAAGACAAATAATTTTTGAAAATGACATTTTGACCCCTTTTATAGCCTTTTGACTTTTTGATCTCATTTTCCAAACACCTCAGAATTGTGCAAAAATTGCACCCCTAGCTAATTTCGACGTCCTGGATCTATTTTTGGACTCAAAATTAAAATCTGAGGTCATCTTGATAGTCAAAATCATGTTTCAAAATCTTCCCCCCTTCTGCGTAGTTGGCTGATCTTTTGAGGCTTAATCCTTTGATCTTTGTTGGGGCATCGTCATTTATTCATTTCCATGTCTTCCAAACTTCTAGTCTTTCATTCATATTCATTCCAATCCCTCATCTCTCACGTTTGACTACATCTTTTCAGTCAGGCTGGGGCATGTTTTATGCCTAATGGTTAACCTATTTGACCCTTACATTCGATTGTGATTTCATTCTGATTTGATCAAATCCTTATCAATTCGCTATTCTCCTCTCTACCTGATTTCAATTTCGATTCCGAGGGGGTAGTACCTATGGGATTCTCATCCCCAATTGCTTGATTCTCTTGATTCAGACATCTTTTGTGAGCTTCTGCTCAAATTTGAGATTCTTATCTCCTACTTTGAATGTGATCCCAAATCGACCTCATGTTCAAAGGCCTTTGTTTATGTTTTGTCTGGATGTGATCCCGAATCGACCTCACATCTGAGTTATTTTGTGATCCCAAATCGATCTCACATTTCAATTCTTCTTTGACTGCATGTGTTCCCAAATCGATCACACATTGGTCAAAGAGGGGCAAATGTATGCACCCTAAAATGGTCGCCTAGACTTTGGGCCCCATTTATTCAATTTATCAATCTTGAATCAATTTTATCAATAATCAATATTTTCAACAATATCAATCTCTTGATCAAGTCTTAATTTCGATCATATATTAGATTTTTATCCTATGGGCTAATCATTTATCCTAAGTCTTTATTTGATTAAAAGGAATATTTCTTCCCTTTTTGATTAAATAAAAAGCCCCACTTTTCCTCTTATCCTAAGTTGCACAAATAAAGCATTATTCATATTTTATAAAAAAGAGAAAAGTACTTTTTGTCTCATATGGACATAAAGTCAACTCTTATTTTTCTATTGGAGGATATGTGTGCACATGGATTGCTCCTCTTTCAAGCTCCATCGCTGATTAAGACTTTTTGCCTCTTAATCTCCATGGTCCATTTCACCTCATTTCTTATAAAAGGAGAGCTCTCTCCTCCATTTGCATACCACTTGTTTTATGCTAATGTTATGCTGCAGGTTTTAGGTGCATTTGGAGTTTGAAGACATTGAAGACTTGTTGCATTTCACTGTAGTTGCATATTTGCTTTCTTAGTTGCATGATAATGGCATATTAATTTAGTTTTTTTTTATGCAATAAAATAAGCTCACATAGTCTAAGTAGGAAGGATTTGTAATCCATTGATATTTCCATTTCATAGCTTAGTTTGTACTTCCATTTTCATAGCATAGCTTGCACATTTGCATTCTCATTCTTAGCTTGCATTGCATTGCATTTCCATTTGATTCTTGGAGATATTGGCATTGTTTCCATTGTCTTCACTTGAATCTCTCATTGTATGGTTGACTAGCAAGGTCACAAGCTTGTAGCTCTAGCTGAGAGCAAACACATCATAGTCCCTTGCAACTCCGTGCATAGAGAGCTATGAGCCGCTTTGTGAGGCGAGGCCTCATTCTTGAGCAACCTTGCATGTAATGGTTCATAGAAGTGCACCATTTTAGTGTGTACAACAACTAGAGAGAAACCTCCTACTACTACTTCCAACATGAAAGGGAAAAGATTTCATTTTAATGATTGATGCTGGGTTGAATGGACTCCTGAAGTAGCCCAAGTCTCTCATAGACCAGTGCCTTATCCAATGGGCAGCAGAGTCAAATACCTCACTACAACAGGGCTATGAAACAAGAAGACAACACACTCACCCTGACCAGATCACACATTACCAAACCACCTGTGCACCCAGATATGCTATCACCTATCTAAAGAAAAGACCTAGGAATAGGCAATACATTAACCAGCATCCACTGGAAGACAAGCATGATGCATCTTTGATACCTCAGCTCATACATATCTGAATACTAGTCCTAGACTTAGTTGCTTCTGTGAAAAACAACTCTACTGCAGACACTCACTGGAAATGCAAGTAGAAAAACTATAACACCCTTGATGCTACAATTAATAAGTCTAAAACCCAAATGGAGACAATTTGAGAGTAGAACAAATATATTGAAATCTTATACATAAGACATCTGTTACAATTTCATTATATTCCCACAGCTAGAGAGGACAGAGGGAACACCCTATATGCAAAGAAGAAGGAAAACACTGTAGGAAGAACATTCATGGAACCAATCCCCACAACTGTGGCAGAAAGGAACCTAGACAAAGACAAAAATTCAACTACTTATACTGCTAGCTGCCTGGGAAACCCATAACAGGTTGCAACAAGCTATGGATAGCTAGGGCATAGCCTTCACCCACTAAGCCAACAGCAAAAATTTCAAGATTCAAAAGCTCCTGTAGAAAGCCTCGAACCACAAAATCTGCCCATCACCGCATGGCAAAAGACCCCTGCAAACACTCATGGCATCCTGGACCACACTGCAAACCAGACGCTTGTCACCAAATAGGGTCTTTTCTGCATTCAATTCCATAATTCAATTCACCAACTATAAGAATAAAGGATTTTCCATAGTGGTAGTTGCAATTGCTTTGGTAGAAATTTATGCACAATGTAGCTACATATTCATAGATAATTTTTATACAATAGGAAACTATACCTAACATTTACCATACAAATTAGCAAAGAATATTTAAGTTTAAGGGAGTTGAGGAAGGTTTAGATAAGGTGTGTGTTTAGGGGAAACTAGTGAAATAAATATTTTTTGGGGTGTGTCTAATGTTTGTGACTTGTGATGTTATTAAATTGTGACAATGTAAATTTATTGTGTGATTTTGTCTTCTCCTACCATTCCATCCTCTCTTATATCTCACTCTCTTTAGACATCATCCATTCTACCCATTCTTCTCATACCACTACTAACCACACTTGTAAACCTTCAATATACTGTAAAGTAGTTAAAATTGACTTAAGAACAAAGTGGATGCTATGTCTATAACTCTTCCTCTAGATATTACATACAATCATCAACATTACATAGATTTAGCATCTAAGGTTTTTACACACTCATTCCCCATGGTAAGTTTTTTTCAATGTTCATTTTCTAAATTAGTCTAGGTTCTAGATTTTTTTCTGATGGAAATTTTTAAATAAATAAGATCGACAATAAGTTACGCAACACTATCTCGAAGTAAAAGTTTCTTTTCTTTCTTTTTCTATTATTTTTTGAGTTCTCTAAATTAAACAATAAATTATAAACAAGATCATATAGAAATTCTAATTTTAACATTACAAAAATTATAAACACTCAAATTAAAAGTTATATAAAATTTAGGAAGTAGGGAAAAATACTAGTAGTTGAGCATGTTCTAATAGTTGTGTACTATATTTAGAAAATTAAAAACCTACTAGAATATTGTCTATGAGCACTAATGCTCCCTAGCATCTAAGATTTGAGGGTAACATAGGTATATAGATTGTCATTCTTATTACTAGCAGCATGTAAACTAGTTTATCTGTGGAGGAGGATTTTTAGTGATTAGGTCAGGCAATCAAAGGCATGGAAATGATGACATCCCCTCCTCTTAACGTAAGTAATTTATAATTTTGTGGATGATGTATAGGTTGTGATTGGTGATGCTAGCTTCCTTTTTTGCAGCATGCAAGACAACAAAGAAATGTTGGTAGCAGAGGGTGATGGTGATAGTATGGAGCAAGTACAAACATAATTACACTCCCCCAGTACAGTCCTGATCATTTTCTTTATTCACATCTTTATCTTTAGTTGGATTTAAACTTTGAACTTTAAACTTGATGTAGTGCAAAATGAGACAGTAAAAAATGACAAGCAGGTAGTAGAGGATGCAAATGGTAAATAGCTTCCTTTTGTCTTCTATGCAATTAGATTTTGGATTCAAATTTTGTGGCTAATAAGGTATAATGAAATTCAAGTGTGTATTGGCATTTCACTTTTTCATTGATCAGTGTGTCTATTATATTACCATTACCAAAGCAATGTGGTTTTGTTTGGTGGAATTACATCCTCAAAAAATATACGACACACATTGTAAATTCTTATTAAATAGTTAACAAAATAAATTGTGGCATTTCCTGTTTCTGTCTCCATAAAGAAATGGTTAAAATAAATAGCACGTAGGAAAAATTGTTTCCACGTTTAGGGTTGACATGGTAGCTTTGGGGCAAAGAAATTAGATTAACTATGATTTGTTTTTCCTCTTTATCAATTGCTATGATGATAAATTTTCCCTATCTTTCCACAAAGCCATTCTTCTCAGTAATAGGGATAGTCATATAGAGCCATTCCCTTTACCTCTTGATGGGAAATCATGAGAGAGAGAGAGAGAGAGAGAGAGAGAGAGAGAGAGAGAGAGAGAGAGAGAGAGAGAGAGAGAGAGAGACTTAAATGAACTTTTCATAACTCTACGGCATACCCATTGCACACTAAGGTGCGATTGCTAGTAGTAATAAGGAGCAAATGACTAAAGGATATTTAGAGCTTACATTACAAACTTCAAAAAGTGAACATATTGTACAAGGTGATTGAAATTTTAGTTTACAATTTATGGGCATGTGCATAGCCTCAATGAAAAAGAGTGAATTAGCCTAAAAAACATTTCCCTTTAATATCATTTTTTTAATAAAAAATTTAATTAAAAGAGGATTATTTAAAATAATATTAGATGAAATATAATAAAATTTCTTTTAATTTTTTTAAATTTAAATAATATCTTTAAAATATATTATTTTTTATCAAATCAATATTAAATATTAAATAATCATAATTTAATTAATATCATTTTATATATATTGAAATTTATTATTTAAAATTGTATTACAATAATATGATTAATTGAATTATAAAAATAATATATTAAAATATAAATTTAAAAGCTTGTATTTTCATTAATATCAATATAATATTGAAATCTCACATATGCGACATATAACACATAATTTTTTTAGCTTATATTGAAAGAACATGGGGAGCTTATATAGATTATTAAATCTCAAACATTGAATATAGGATAACATGCACAATTAATTTCAATGAAATTAATTATTACACATGGTGTATAAGAAAATAGGAAATATAGTTATAAATTCAAAAGTAAGTAGGAAATATAGTTATAAATTCAAATTAAGATTCCATCGTAAAATTCTTTTGAATCAAATTGAATTTAGGCAACAAGAAATTCAATAATTGACAAAACTACACAAAATTGTGCATTTTTTAATTATAAAAATTTCCTCTAATTCATCTTATAAGACGATGAACTTAATTTAAATGGACTCACATAAATCAAGAAGGATGTTTAAAGGAAACTAGTCAATGATTATTTAAATAATAAAATACATTTATTACATTCAAATTTAATGTCATTTTAAAATTGTAATAGTTTTTTTTAAAGAAAAATCTATCACTACTTACAAAGATATTATTTTTGTTGATACATAATGAGGTCACAAAAGAGGTCTTCACCCCTAAAATAAATAATCATCAATGACATGTAAATTGAATTTGAACCTTGATGAAGAAAATAACAAAACAACAATTCAATCATAACAATATGGAAAACCAACTATTAAGAAGGTAACTTTGAAATTAAGAATAAGTCCTATAATATTTTAAACAACTAAATGCAAAGCTTCATAGTTAATTATAAAAAATAAAATTATACATATAATTAGGTTATGAGAATATCAAAATAGAATTTGTCTATTGCAGAGCTCACTAGAGGATATAAAGAGCTCATATAAGTATTAAAGTGTGTCACTAATTAGAAAGATAATACACTTTTATTCATAAGCAATGAGGTCACAAAAGAGGTTCTCATCCCTAAATTTAATATTCAACAATAACATGTCAATAGGATTTGAACCATGATGATAAAAATAACTAAACCACAATTTAATCATCACATTATGACAAACTAACTATTAAAAAATTAACTTTAACATTAATAGCTCCTACAATATTTTAAATAAATAAATAACATAGCTTCATAATTGTCTATAAGAAAACAAAATGGTACATATAGTTAGGTCATAAGAGTATGAAGATAGAATCTTCATATTGTATAGCTCATTAGAAGGTATGAAGAGTTTGTATAACAATTCTAGTCTCTCACTAATTACAAAGATTATACTTTTATTAATAAAACAATGAGGTTACAAATAAGATCTTCGTCACTAAAATAAATACTCATTAACAAAACATCAATAGAATTTGAATCTTGATAATTAAAATAACAAAATCATAATTTAATTATCACACAATGAAATATTAATTACTAAAAAGATAACTTTGACATAAAGAAGAACTCTTATAGTATTTTGAACTAAATAACATAACTTTATAATTGTCTATAAAAAAACAAAAACCATACATATAATTAGATTATGAAAATATGAAGATGAAATCTTCGTATTGCAGAGTTTAGTAGAGGGTATGAAGAACTTATTTAATAAATACGAAGTATTGCAGCACTCTACTACAAGTCAGGGGCATGTAGAAAGCCTCGAGGCAGGACGAGCGAGAAGCTGGACACTCCTGGGCGTGCTGACTCCAAAGAGTTCTGTCATATCTAACTCTCCATCCACGCTCCACTCAAAGCAATGAACGAGCTGAGCCAGCATAAAATTCAGTGTTACATCAGCCATGGCTGACCCTGGGCATCCTCTCCTTCCTGCTCCAAATGGAATCATATCAAAATATTCTTTGTCTTTCACAACATCAACATTTTTACCCATAAATCTCTCCGGCCTGAATTCCAGAGGATCTTCCCACACAGATGGGTCTCTTCCGATAGCCCAAGCATTGACCATGAGCCTGCTCTTCGCAGGAATGAAGTACCCACCAACTGTACTATCTTGGGTCGATTCATGTGGAACCATCAAGGGTAATGCCGGATATAACCTCAGCGTCTCCTTCACCACACACTGCACGTACTCCATCCTTGCTAAATCGCGCTCACATACAGTCTTCTCTCTGCCTACAACTGAATCGATTTCCTCTTGCATTTTCTTGGCCACGCCAGGGTTTCTAAGAATCTCGCTCATTGCCCATTCTAATGTAGTAGACGTCGTTTCAACTCCAGCCATGAACATATCCTGAAAACATTATATATCCTTGTTACATCAATTAAAAAAAACAAAGCTACCAACAAACATAAAAAAAATGGCATTTGGGATTTGAGTTATAAATAAGAAATGAATGAGATACATACAAAAACAATGGGTTCAATGCTTTCCTGTTTGATTGCCTTTCCATCGAGTCTTCCCAATTCTAAGAGAACGTCAATAATGCCTTTAGTAGCTCCCTGCTCCTTGTGCAACTTCATCTTGAGCTGCTCCTGTTCCTCTATTATTCTTTTTATCCTTTGGGCAAGTAATTTGTGTACCTTTTTCATGCGCCGCTTCACGGCTTGCAAGTCCATCCAGTCTAAGAAAGGAATGAATTCCCCGATATTCACAATTCCTGCTACACTTCCCGCCTCTACAGCAAGCTTCTTTATCTCATCACTCTCACTAGAAAGTTTATTGCCCGAAAGGATCCGCCAGATCACGTCCTGGGAAAACGATGCGAACATGTTGGTCAGATTCACAGCCTTCCTCCCCTGCCCGGACATCTCCCACACTGAACGAACAGTGGAAAACATTTCTTCCTCTCTTATGCAACTGAATGACTCGATTCTTTTCGCACTCAGCAATTCCACCACGCACAGCTTCCTCATGTGCCTCCAATAAGGCCCATAAGGAGCAAAAATCATATCATTGAAATTATAAGCAAGATATTTCGCTGTAGCAGAAACAGGTCTGCTTGCAAAAACCACATCGTGGGTTTTCACGAACTCCTTTGTCATGGCAGATGAAGAAACGATCACAGTGGGAACAGAACCAAAATTTCAACATCATGATGGGCCCATATTTCTTACCAAGCTCACAAAGCTCACGATGAGGAAGGCTTTTCAGCTGGTTCAGATTTCCTATCACAGGCCATGCAAACGGTCCAGGGGGCAATCTATGTCCCAAAGTATTATTGCTTTTCATGGTAAATCTATGCAAAACCCACAAGAAAACTAAGAATGAACAGAGTGTCACCGTTGCTGGAGCATAAGCACCGCCTCTAATTATATCTAATGCTTGAAAAGATTGGGGAAAGCCTACAGAAGCCATACTGAGCAGAGATGCACGAAACACTTAGTTCTCGGGCTCCAATTTATAGACTGGAGTTGGCATCTTAACTGCCTTTTTTTCTAAACGTAAAGACCATATTGTCAATAGCAGGTTCTTTGAAGATTTTAAGTCGCAGGCACGTTCTAGAACGAATGGCTATGCAGTCAATTATTTCTAATTATTTCTTTAGATTCAAAAATAATGGTTCTTTCGTTTTGAATTTAATTACCCTTTTTTTCTAAAGTTTCACTGACTTTTCTCTATTATAAAGAGTTTCTATTCAACAAAGTACCATCTAACTACCATCTACTGGTTATTTCTGGTGGTTATTATGTTATGTATTTTGTTTGTAAATTATTTTTGTTTGGACAGGTGATAAATTATATTCATAATAATTTTGAAAGTTCTTAAAAGTTTTCAACTATTTTGTTATTGACTAAATAATTTGATCATCAATAAAAAATTTAATGGTAAGATATTCATAGACTTAAATTTGATAAGGTAACAATATCTAGACATTTGTACATGGAAATGAATTTCTTTTCTATTAATGATTAATTCATATGCAATTTTGTATTTGTCTTTATCTTGTTCCAAAAATGACCAAGATATAGTATTTTCGTCAAATTAATCATCACTAACATATTTAAAGTTGAGTTTGATTGTTAAAATAAATTTTTCTTCAACACAGTTGAAATAAATATTTATACAATTGTAAAAATTAAATTTAATATCCTTTCTTATTGAAAATATAATATGCACAAGAATCTCTTGATGGAATCTCTCATTTTCTCATCCCCACTACCTGATTTGAATTTCAGTCTCTTGTGCATTGTGTCTTCCCCCTCCCTAGACATGTGGAGTGAGATTGCAAACTCAAGAAAAGAAACCATTTCAAACAAAGATGCAGGAAACGCTCTCTCTATTGCAAATATATGGTGGTGTTCACCTCACTTTCTATGTCAGGAAAAATGTGTTTCTCGAGAAAATATTATGTTGTCGTCTTTATGACTTAGTTTTAATATAATTTACGTACAGTATAATTTACTTTTAGTATAAAATGAATCCTGCAGATTGATTTTTGTTGGGCTTTTTTTTTTATGATCGCAGTAATTTAGCTGATAAAAAAAACATAGTTATAATTTAACAAAGTTAGGTGTTATGGGCAAACAGTTTAAGTAAAAGAATCTGATTTATTATAAAGAGGCAAGAAAAAATGAGTGTTGAATAATAGAGAAGGATTTGGTAAGTTATAATTTAATAAAATTAGGTACCTAAGCAAATGATTTAGTTAAATGAATTCTTTAGATTGATTTTTTTTGTTGTTATTTGGTTATGTGATCATAGTAATGTCGACGATAAAAAAAATATAGTTATAATTTAATAAAGTTAGGTGTTATGAAAAAATGATTAAAATAAAAGAATCTGGTTTATTATAAAGAGACAAAAGAAAAAATAAGCGTTAAAAGATATAGAAAGAAGGATTTGATAATAGTAATGAGCAAATGACTAAAGGACATTTAGAGTGAACATATTGTACAAGGTGATTGAAATTTTAGTTTTAAATTTAAAAGCATGTGGATAGCCTCAATGAAAAAGAGTGAATTAGTCTTAAAGTTTCCCTTTAATACCATTTTTCTATAAAAAATTAATAAAAAGAGGAATACTTAAAATAATATTAGGTGAAATATAATATAATTTTTTTTAATTTTTTATTTAAATAATATCTTTAAAATATATAATTTTCATTCAAATCACTATAAAATATTAAATAATTATAATTTAGTTATTATCATTTTATATATATTGAATTTAATTTTTAAAAATTATATTATAATAATATGATTAATTAAATTATAGCAATAATACATTAAAATATAAATTTAAAAGCTTGTATTTTCATCAATATCAATATAATATTGAAATTTCACATATGCAACATATAACACATAATAATTTTAACTTATATTGGAAGAACATGGGGAGCTTATATAAATTATTAAAACTCAAACACTAAATATAGGATAAAATTTAGACATGGTGTATAAGAAAATAGGAAATATAGTTATAAATTCAATCAAATTGAATTTAGGCAAGAAAAAGTTTAATAATTGACAAAACTACACAAAATTATGCATGTTTTAATTATAAAAAATTCCTCTAACTCATCTTATAAGGCAATGAACTAATTTAGATGGAATCACATAAATCAAGAAGGATGTTTAAAGGAAACTAGTCAATGATTATTTAAATAATAAAATATATTTATTACTTTCAAATTTAATGTCATTTATAAATTGTAATAGTTTTTTTTAAATTCTATCACTACTTACAAAGACGCTATTTTTTTTTATAAATAATGAGGTCACAAAAGAGGTCCTCACTCCTAAAATAACTAATCATCAATAACATATAAATAGAATTTGAACATTGATGAAGAAAATGACAAAAAAAATAATTCAATCATAACAATATAGCAAATCAACTATTAAAAAGGTAACTTTGACATGAAGAATAAGTCCTATAATATTTTAAACAACTAAATGCAAAGCTTCATAATTGTTGATAAAAAATAAAATAATACATATAATTAGGTCATGAGAATATGAAAATAGAATTTTTGTATTGTTGAGCTCACTAGAGGATATGAATATCTCATATAAGTATTAAAGTTTGTCACTAATTAGAAAGATAATACTTTTATTGATAAGCAATGAGGTCACAAAAAAGGTTCTCATCCCTACAATAAACATTCATCAATAATATGTCAATAGGATTTGAACCATGATGATAAAAACAACTAAACCACAATTTAATCATCACATTATGACAAAACAACTATTAAAAAATTAACTTTAACATTAATAGCTCCTGTAATATTTTAAATAACTAAATAACATACCTTCATAATTGTTTATAAGAAAATAAAATCTTAAATATAATTAAGTCATGAGATTATGAAGATGGAATCTTCATATTGCATAACTCACTAGAGGGTATGAAGAGTTTATATAACAATTCTAGTTTATCACTAATTACAAAGGTTATACTTTTATTGATAAAGCAATGAGGTCACAAATGAGATCTTCATTACTAAAATAAATATTCATTAACAAAACATCAATAGAATTTGAATCTTGATAACAAAAACAACAAATTCATAATTTAATCAGCACATAATTATGCCGAAGGCGTTTCTTATATGAAATTCGAGTGGTTTTTTGTTCGGCCGCCACGTGGACAGTACGGTTTTTCTTCGCTGTCCCCCGTTTATGGTGATTATTCCGGCTGAAATTTGTATTCTTCATCCTTTTCAGCCATGCTGGCCGCTCAGGCCATTCCAGAAGGGAGATATTTGCAGGCTCAGGCAATGCATTTACAATCAGGAGCCAGATTTTGTCAATCCAGAGGTCCCAAGGTCGAATCCGGACAGCCACACCGATCAAATAAAGGAATCACAAAGTGAGGACTCGTACCAGTTCTGATAAACAGACGAAAATATGTGAACTTTGCATCATAAATGGACTCATCATAATATTGATTTAGCGTATACTCATGTAGTTTACTCAAAATGTGCATATAAAAATTGCAAAAAACTCAAGAAGCCCTAGATGCATTATAAACTGCAATAAAAACTGCAAAAGTTTCAAGAAGCCCCAGATGCATTAAATTCAAAGCGCATATAAAAATTAAAGAACGCATCCCTGCATTCTCATCAATATGCACAAATGCTATAGATTTTTCCATTTCAACAAGGGCATCATCATCATTCAGCCCAACGCCATTATACAACAAATTATTATTCCCTAATCGATAGCCATGATTTATCCAGCATCACAAATGGATCGAGATTACATGAGAATTGGACAACTATTATAATTTCACCACTTTTCTCCTTACCCTCAAAACACCTTCAGCTACACTTTTATGTTTTTCTAGAATAAGAAGAAAACAACACTTGTCGGATGCATATACAGATTGCTCATTTTAGGCTCCCTTTCTTTTTTTTTTGAAACTCCTTTCTAGACTCTATTTTTCACTCTCCATATACAGCTACTGTCCATTGGCGCAAATCATCCCTTCATGTAGATTCCCTGCACCAAACATTCTCTTCTACAATTCCTTAAACAAAATCTATTTCATGCTTAAACTTGCATAAGAGAAATTTTATTTAGTAACCCACAAAATACAAGAAAACATACCAAAATATCATTTCCATCATCTAGATATTTAAACAAGAACCCAACTCATTTTACAAATAAAATGTTCATTCATGATGAACCTTGAAACATATCTTCATTGTGATTCACCACATGCAAATTGGCAAGTGTAATACTGAATTCTCCTCCCTCCTGCCAGCATTCTCTGATAACTTTCCTTTTCACTGTAAGGCTCTCTACTCGTTTTCCTAAATTCTTCTCTCCTATTAATGCATAAATCTGGAAGCATAAAAGAAAATAAGGTATGACAATGCACATGAATTGCTCAATGAATGCCACGATTCCCATATTTGCTCCACGCGTCTAAAGAACCACTAATGTCTCTTCTTCTTCTATAATATGACTTTAAAGAAAATGAAGTACCAATAAATACAAAACTTGGAAATTACATCTACAATATGGCTCCAATGATTTTATAATATTATTTTAACATATAATATTATATGTCAAGGATATTAGAAGACATTTCATTATGAGTAAAAGATATATAATTTAATATTCAAGGATATTATAGTAGCATATCAACCTCATTATTAAATGATATGTCTTTTAATCATAATGAAATTTGTGGAGCCAATTGTCAGAACAGATGAACCGATCCAATTATCAAGGATGAGAAAAATAATACTGAAATTATAGTGGCAGCTAAAAACATGTCTGCTCCATAACAGAATTTTAGAATAGAGGAATTGCAGAGGAAAGTATGTGGTTTGCGACAGAGAACGCCATCCTGAGGAATGACATTGAAGTCAATGTTCAAAGACTGCAAGTTCCTAAATAAATTGCCATTAAATTGCAATCGGAGAACTCAAAGCTTTGTACACAGAGTAAGAATGTTGAGAGCATATTGGGAGAAGGAAAAATTAGTAATGGAACAAAGCCTCAAAATAGGGGCACTGCAAAATGAGGTCTATTAGTTACTTGATGAAAATAGGGTACAGGAGATACAACTGCTTGAGTGAAATGAAAAGGTAAGAGAGGTAGTAAGGCAGCTTTGTTTTACTTTGGATGCATTGATGGATAAAAACAAGAGATTGCAGAAATCTCTCCAAATAATAAGAGAAGAAAAGGGATGCAAGACTAAAAATATTGAAACTAGAACTTCACAAACATAATAGAAAATTTAAATTAAAAAAACTAAACATATAAGTTGAACAAAGAAACCAACTTCACATTTTTTCAGCGTACAAATTGCATACAAAGATGCAATTACTAGTAAAATATTAATTACTAAAAAGATAACTTTTTTTTTTTTTTGATCAGTAAAAGGTCGAAGCCAAAATATTATTAATCTATGAGACAAAATTACAGGAAGCCCCGCTCTGTGCAAGCGCTGGTAGGAAAGAGCGGGGATGAGAAAACCTTCAGCCATGCCTAGGACCTTAGTCTGGAATCTTGTTACAAACAATTTCTGATGGGCATACCCACCGCTTTTGGTACAATTTCAATCATAAGTCATGCTTAATACAAGATTATTTTAGTACAATATTATGTGATAATTGCAAAGTCCTTGTGGGTCTTTATTTTGACGATGTTGTTGATTTCCTGAAGATGGTCATGTGTAGGAGCCTGAACTGCCTTAGTGTTGCCACCCTTGATGGCTTATCAAAAGTTGATATTTGAACGTGTCATTATGGAGTTCTATCTACTAACCTGCCATAAAATTGTAATCCTTGCTTTGGATAACTTGTAGCAGGAGAGTTAGTTAATCAGAGAAGAAATCTTGCTAACAAAAGGAAAGAAACTTACTCTTTTACCTGTGGAATCTATTTTAGCATACAGAGATGGAGTTGTAACCATATTTCCTGAATATGACCTAAAAAGTGCTATCTTTATATACTGTTAATAATTCTCCCTTATATCATAGCACTAAAAATTCCTTTATACTATAGATCTAATCACTAAATGCTTATCCTTAGATTTTGAAAGGAAAGGAGCTTTTCTAATCTACAATTAGCAAGAGGTAGCCCTACTTCATTGAATGAGTTATCAACCTAGAATAATCATCATTACTAAATACTATTAATAAGTTTAGGTATGATATATCGAAACAAATTTTGAGTACATAAAGCATATAGAACCCAAATTAAATCATATATCCTCATTGTTGTAAATATTAGATAAAATACCAAAACAACTGGTCTTCATTAAACCTGGGGCAGAGGATCCAATCCTTATACTTAAATTCCTTATTTACCAAGAGAGGGAATATGCTTTAATACCATAATGTTGATGAACCATTCATTATAATTACATTTGACTACCATTAGAGGAGATAAGCTAAGAGTTCATAATATCAAATAGGGTCCGCTGGATTAGTTTCTGAATCCACAATATAATCTACTCAAATAAAGGAATATCAACCATCTTAATATGCCAATCATGGTATAAGAACATCTTAACATTTACCTAAATCTACCATCTCTATATTTCAGAAAACTGAGATTAATATAATTGGAACTTAACCTATGCTTAATACTGAGCCAAATATAACAAGAATAAGAGAAAAAATTCAGTGTACTGCTATAAAAGGAGACCAAGGAGGAATTTTCAATAGGCTTGGTGGTAAGACTGTATTATAAATAATTATTAGAAAACTTATCCTCTAAATCCAACACTTTGTTGATGTTAGGATTATGTTTTCTTAATATATTACAGCAGCCTTCGACTCCTTTGATTCTAGGATCTGTAGACCATAAAAATTAGAGTACTTAACTAATATCAATGGAGAGCTAATTTATCACCTTCTAACTACCTCATTTGGTTCTGGGTTGATTGCCTACAGTGATTTAACTACGGGTTCCTTTCCTTCTTCCATCCACAAATTAATTAGATTTCCTATTGGGTGACTCTGACTCTTCGTGTTTCCCTTTCCTTTTAATGGCTTGGCTCAATCTTCTTAGCAGGAATGCGAAAAAGGATGCATACTTAAGAATATCTTAATATAAAGATATCAATCAGTTTGAGTGCCAAAATTAAAGCTAACAAAGAGGAGAGAATCTAAAATAATATAAAAACTTTCAATGTTTAAAGAGGTAACAGTCAGAGCTTTCACATCAGAATATACTACATTTTCTAAGTATAGGAAGTTATTAAATGAGCCGAGAAGAAAATGATACTGTAATAAGACTATATTAACAGAAGTCCCTTATTTAACTATAGTAAAATGTTATAGAATCCTGCTATATTTCCCAAATATACTGCATAGGGTATTGAATCCTAATATGCACCTGTTACTATACATATGCTAACTATTTACAGGACAACCATAATGTTCTGGCCCATATTACTGGCTATATATGAACAATCTTATCTCATGGTACCTATACGTCTTGTAAGATAAGAAAAAGTTGAATTACCGTATGTAAACTAAACGTCATCATCTTTGTAAGCTGTAGCATACTTCCAACTGGTGTCTCCCTTAACCATGACCATTATACATTCTTCTTCCGATTCAAAATTCTTCTTATGGCGTGTGCACCACTGAATCGTTGGGGTCATGATATGAATCCTAGACGCCTCTATTTTATCCAGTTCCTCTGGGATATTGAATCCCTCATTTCTCCAAAATTTGAGCTTCTCTGCCGTATTCACTTCTTCTTGAAGGATTTCATGATAAAGGTATTCCAAATTTTTGCTCATCTCAGGCCAGTGATTGTCAAAACATTCTTCATTCTTGAAAGTTAGCATAGGAATCCATTGGTTTTGTGGAATTTCATCTAGCTTGTCATTCTCAATTTTCATAGTCACCTTTGGATATGGGATTGTAAGCAGATTGTCTACACATAGGACCATTTTTTCCAAGCCACCAAGGTGCTCTGAGTTGAAAACTTCATTAGCTACTTGTAAGATTTCTTCTTTCTTTCTTCCTGCGAATACAGAGATGGTGATAAACATACGAATAATTGCCCCATTAGTTCTATAGGAGAAAATATTATTGAAGAAATGGTCTCCTATGACCTTTATTATTTCCCTCCTAGCAGAATCCCATAATGGGTTTAGTATTCGGTTTCATCGTTCAGGCAAAATGGGGCCTCTGAAGGCCATAACCCTATTCTCCTTAACTGCGAAGGTGATTAGTCTGGTTTCCATCATATGGTGCTAGGAGTAACTGAGTAGGATAACAACCTTTCTACTATCCTGTAATGCTTAAGTGAGGTCGGAGATGGTTCTAGGTTGGTTATGAAAAGGTTATCGAATACTCTTTAGGAGTCTACCATCGAGATTGAATGATGATGCATAATCCTCTCAATCTATCATGATGGGGTATGGTGGAGAGGGGGAACATTTCTGGGAGGCCTTACAATCATTCCTAGTCACATGTTTTAATCATTCCTTTATCCCGGAAAAAGGATTAGGAGAATAATTAGAGTGTTCCTGTATAGATCTAAAATTATTGAAGACCTCCCTACTTAGAATATTGTCAAATCCATGCATTGCTATTAACAACTCCCTCTATCTATCTTGCGTGGATTAGTAATAAATGAGCATGTCAGTATACTAGGAAGATCCAGGTCTCCTATAGTTATATAGGCACTGATTACTCATACCTCTATATAAAAGTAATCCCATATATATATATATATATATATATATATATATATATATATATATATATATATATATATATATATATATATATATATATATATATATATATATATAAAATAATACAATCTAGTTTGAATAATAATTATACAATCCCACCTAGACTCATGCTAGTTGAAGATTCCTTTCAATTAGAAAGACTCGTGCCAATCCTTTCTAAAAATAACTCTAAGAAAGGTATGACCCTGCATTATGTTGAAGCCGAAGTTAACTCTTACCTTTAATAGGTACTATATTTATGTTAGAAGTAGTATTAATTTTAGGTGGCAATTCAGTATGATGGTCGATTTTGTCTGTCGTGGCCAATAACCAAAGATTGATTTCTACATGAGTCTACGAATGAGACTGAAAAGGGGAGGAGGATTATTAGCAGAGATTGAGACTAAGATGGATCATGGATTTCAGCCAAGTAGGGGAGACAACTAATAATGGAGGACTAGGTATCCCATAAGTTTATAAGTTTCTGGCTCATCACTTAATTATGAAGATATACTAGTGAGTATTGATGTAATGATTGCTATATTTGATGCTTGCCCTCCTTGCACTTGTGAAGGATATTGTTTCTTCATAATTATAATCTATCATTTCTTGGTTGTCATTAAGTGATGTATATATAATCATAATGTAGTTGTAAATCTGATACGTTCAGTCCTTAAGGGTATTAATTAATTATTAACTATTCTCCTAAAAATCTATACATGTGAGGATAATTCATAATTGACAGATAAGGATGCTATTTAATAATTCCATGGGAGAGCCTAAAAATCTGGAGGTTAACATAATTGAAACTGCTAAGAATTTTGTTAGAAGTTTGTCAGTGGTAATATATCTTTCTATGAGTATAGGGAAATAAACTATATTCCAGAGAAATCCAATAAGTGACTTAGCCTAGACTGATACTAGAAGTGATAGAAAGGATAATAGATTGAGAGGTTAGAAAAAAGAATCTCTAGCCTAAAACTAAAAATGGAAAAGAGCTCCTAGAAAAGGGCAGGATAAGCTAAAGCTAAAGCTAAAGAATACTCCTACTGCAAAAGGATCTGAAGGGTTCTGCAGATAAAACTATGGGGGGGAGCAACTACAGAGATAAAATTGCATATGAAAAGGATAGCTATACCGGGACTAAAAAGAAAATCAAATAGCAGTTAGCCTGAGGTTAATAACTAGATTAAACCGAATTGTTAAGGGAAGGTCAGATTCTTATTGATAGCATGGGAATATTTAACAAAAGAACTATCTATATAAGAGTAAGTTAGGTTGAAAATGGTAAGACCAAATTTTCCTATAGCATTGATAGATATTAAGATCTGAGAATGTCTCTTATGCTATAAATATAAATATGATCTAGCCACCTATAAGGATATGAAAAATAATATTACAAGGGTGGTGTTCTAAGGAATTTATTCTCTATGAGTCTATTGTCTAGGAGACCTAAAATACCGTTTGAATTTCAGGAGTCTGGTGAAAATAGAGGGTATCCCTATTTTAGCCGAGCTAGAGATAAGGTAAGTTCTAGCTATATTGATCCTATATTTTGAGAGGGATTCTAGGAATTCTAATTGTACATACCTCTTCCTGCCAGGAGAATGAGTAATTCTAGAAGGTTATTATTTGGTATTATTATAAATAATGCTAATATGTATGAGAAATGTGGTTTCTGATGGCTACTCTATGAAATACAACTTACCTATAAGAATTTTTTTTTTAAAATTTGTCTACAAAGATTTCACCCTTTGCTCCCCTATTTGCTAGGAGATCAGCTTCTATGTTACCTTCTCTATAAATATGTTTTACTTCGACTTGAGGAATTTTATCCATGGTTTCTAGGAGTTCTTCTAATTTCGAATTAAGTTTCCAGTTTGGTGTTTTCCTGGTTTTAATAGCATTTACTATAATTTGGGAATCTCCTTCTATTTCAATTTTTGACAGGCTTAATTGATAAAAGATTTTAAGACCTTCTAGGGGTGCTTCGCATTCTGCAATATTATTGGTTGTTGGCTTAATGGATTTTGTGAATTTAGCGATCACATCTCCTTTCCAATTGTGGATAATCCCACCTATTCCCGATATACCTGGGTTGCCTCTAGAGGCACCATCAAAGTTTAGTTTATACCACCCTTCTTTTGGTGCTGACCATTTACATGTGCTTCTATCATTTTTTGTTTTGTTTCCTCCTTTACCATATAAAGGGGGTATAGCCAAATTTGGCCATATCCTTCTAAGATTATTATCACTTTGCTTAAAGGAGTTTTCATAATTATGTTGGTTCCAAAGTCTGTTGTTAGTTACGTCGATGATTGAGGATTCTATTTTATTAGTTACTGTACTCCATTTGAGTTTTTGGTTTGTAAAGATTCTTCTATTATGCTCTTTCCAAATTTCCCATAATAGATGGGGCAATAACCCAAATATCTTTAAACAGGATATCCTTATTTGGTGAGGGCCATGCTTTGAGAAAATCCAGTATATCCTTAGGCCTTGCTGAGTACTAGTTTAAGCACTTGCTTAACCGATTCCAACATTCTTGAGAAAATTTACAGTTTAGTAATAAGTGGTTAGTATCTTCCTCTTGACATTCGCATAAAGGGCATCTAGATGGGCCTTCATAACCTAACTTCTTAATTCTATCTGCTATTAGAATCTTCTTTTGCACTGCTGCCCACAAAAAATTTCCTGCCTTAGGAAGGCATACTTTGTTCTAGCATAGGTTTAGGGGTATATCTATGGAATCCAGATTCTATTCTTGCAGGATTGTTTTGTATCCATCTTTGACTTTATAATTTCCATTATTTGAGCCTATCCAAATTAGTTGATCCTCTCTATTTTTGAATGAAATATTTCTTTTGCTAAGACTATCCCTTAGTTTGACATTTTCATTTGGATTTCCAAGGCTAATCTCTATATTCTTCCATATGGGATCCTTACCTGGGGAAATGCAATCTTTAAAGAAGATACCGATACATGTTTTGCATTTATCCATATACTCCTATGAGAATCCTTCATTTTTTAATGGGGGATAACCTCCCCAAGAATCTTCCCAAAATAAGGCCTTGTTACCTACTCCAACATCCCACGTAAGTAGGTTGTTAAAAAATCCTTTGGAGTCTATAATAAAATTCCAAATATGAGAGCCTTTAGTGTGTGAATGGGCTCTAAAAATATTAATGGGTTCCACATTGGGGACATATTTATTTAGAAGGATAGTCACCCATTTGCTACTATGGTTCTTATAAATATTCCAAACTAGTTTGGCTCCTAAGGCTTTATTCTGCCATTTGAGGTTCTTAATGCCTAGCCCTCCTTGTGAAATAGGTTTGCAGAGATTGTCCCACTTAATAAGCATTGTTTTCTTGTCTTTTGAAGTACCTTGCCAATTGAAATTTCTAACTAATTTATCTATATTAGCTTTGATGTTGCTAGGACAGATTTAATAGCAGATAGAACAAATTTAATCATCAGTGCGCAGCCAGCTTTAATGAGCCATTTTCCTTTCCAACTAACTTTCTTGTTTTGAACTTTAGATACTACTGTATCCCATAGCTTTGAGCTACAAACCCCTTTGTCTAGGGGGATTCCTAAATATTTTCAAGGAAACTTACCAATCTTATATCCTAAAATGTTACAAATCTATCTCTGCTTAGCCGGGGGGGGTGTTAACAAATTTTTTTTTCTGATTTATTGGGATTGACACTTTGACCTGAGGCCTTCATATAAACATTCAAAGCTTCTTTAAAGGCATTTTATTCTTTTATATCGCATGCCCCTAGTAGTATAGTATCATTTGCAAACTGCTAATGAGTTATATTGGAAACGTTGTTAGTTACTTTAACTCCAGTAATTTTACCTTCCAAATGAGCCTTAGTAATGGATCTTCCTAAAGCTTTTGCCATGATCACATATAAGAAGGATGAAAGTGGATCACCTTGTCTAATACCTCAAGAGATTTCAAAGAATCCTTTAGCCGAACCGTTAATTAAGAGTGAAATCTTGGGAGAAGAGATACAATTATAAATTAAATTTATCCATTGTTTAGAGAATCTGAATGCCTCTAGGAATTTACATAGGAATCTCCAATCTACCTTATCATACACCTTCTGGATATCTATTTTAATGAGCATACATGATTCTTTATTGTACTAAGCTGTATGCACTATTTCTTGGGCTATAATAATTCCATCCAGAATTGAGTGATTGGGGACAAACCCTGTCTATTCTTCAGAGAATTGTTGGGAGGAAGGTTTTGAGCCTGTTTGCTAAGCATTTAGAGAGTATTTTATAAATTGAGTTACATAGTGAGATTGGGCAAAAATCCCCTGGTTCTAAGCTATCATGTTTCTTTGGTATAAGGGAAAACAATTTTGGTTAGCAGTGTGCTTGAGTTTCTGGTAGCTTCTACCACTTTCTAGATATCCTCACCGAGAAAATGCCAGCATTTTTGGAAGAAACCGGCTTGAAAGCCATTAGGACTGGGTGCTTTCTGAGGATGGAGTTGAAATAGAGCTGTTTTGACCTCTTCTAATGATATTTTTCTATTGATACATTTATTATCTGCTTCAAAGATTAATTTGGGGATTGACATTAATAATTTCTTTTGGGCCTCTAAATCAGAGAAATCATGATTATTAAGAAGTGCTTGGTACTAGTGAACAAGATGATCTGCTATATGTCTTGGGTCTTCAATTACATTATCATCTGAGTCTTTGAGCTTTGTAATTCTATTAATATTTCTTCTATTGTTAGTGCTGTTATGGAAGAATTTGGTATTGTTATCACCTTCTTTAAGTCATGTTTCTCTGGATTTTTTCTTCCAAAAGATCTCTTCCTTAGTTAAGATCACTTCATGTTTAGCCATGAGTTCTTTTTCCTTTATATATGATGATTCATCCATTCCATGCTTTATGATAGTTTCATTTAAGTCATTCAGATCTAATTCTATTTTCATTTTTTGTTCAAAGATATTATTAAATTTTTCTTTGTTCCATTGCAAGATCTTATGCTTAATAATTTTAAGTTTGGCTACTAGGTAGTACATCCTAGAACCCAAAATCTTAATATGTTTCCACCATTTTTCCAAAAGTTCCATGAATTTCTCATCCTAAAACCACATGAATTCTAACTTAAATGTGTTTTTAGGCGGTTTGAAATTCTCTGTAATAGTTAATCTAACTAGGAAGTGATCTGACCCTAATTTAGTAAGAACTTCCGCAAATGTATTGTAATTAAAATTCCCCAAATCTCCACTAATAAAGAATCTATCCAACCTTTCAGCAATATTACTAAACCCGATCTACGATTGTTCCATGTAAACACCCTGTTATTAGTTGTGATGTCTGTCAAATTATTCTCACTGACCCAAAGACTAGAGTCCTTTTGTGATTGTGAAACAAATTGCGAACCCCTAGATTTTTCTTTAATGTCTAGGATTGCATTGAAATCCCCTCCAATTATATGTATATCTTTGGGGTTGTTGGCTAGTTGAATATGCAAGTCTTGCCATAATTTTCTCTTTTCTGAATTTGGGATAGGTCCATATACATTAATAAGCTTGAATTTTAACATGGTTTTTAAACTGATGGTTGTTAGTATCATCCAATTATTATATTTTAAAACTCCCTCTATCATTACTTTCCTAGGGTCCCATATAGCTGCTAGCCCACCAGAGGCTCCTTCCGAGAAGACTATCTCTGACTTCTAGATTCCTAATTTACAACTAAATTTCAAACTTTCCTCCTAGTTTAATTTAGTTTCTTGAAGTAATATTATTTCGGATTCAAATATATTTAGATATCTTTTAATTAATGTTTGCTTGTTAGGGGCATTAAGGCCCCTAACATTCCAAGTTGTTATTATCATTGCCCTTGGGGAAGGATCTTCCCCTTCCCTACATTCAGAATATCAAATAAATTCAACTGATTCTTAGCTTGTCCATCTTTAGCTCTTAATTCAATAGTTGATTTCCTACCTCTTTTCTTCTTGATCTTTAGAGTGATTGGAGAGGATAGACCTTCAATGTTAGTTGCAATTCCTAGCTATCTACCAGCATTAGTTATCCCATCTAAGCATTTTCTGATGTCTTCATCATCCTGTATATGTTTTTTAATCGGGTTTCCCTCCTCATATATACCAATTTGTGCATTATCCTCAGCATCCTTAAAAGGAATCATAAATGAGTCTTCATGGTCCATAAGATTTTTGCCATATTCTTCTAGGTTTGAACCTTGAGTAAGTCCTAATGTCTTGTTAATAGATTCAACTTCAATTTGAACTGTGAAGGGGAGGTTCTCATTTTCACTCCTCAAATTATTAACAATTTCATCACTCCTTGCTACCTTGGCTTCCTTTATAGTTTTAATTAGTAGATCCATTTGTAGAATAAGTTCCTCCCTATTGCAGATTTCATCAATGAATCTGTCCATTAGTTCTGTTGGTTGTTCCCTTTGATCTTCAAAACTTGTAGATTTATACTTTGATGTATAACTATAATGAAACTCTGACTCTATCACCACGCCAAAGTCTACAAGGAAGAGGGCCAATTAACAAGGATCAAGGAGATCCTCCTACACTTTGAGCCTCAATGCTTAGGCGGGTGTACCCTTGACTCACTTCTTCAAAGGAGTCTCTAAACAATATATATAGCTATACCCTTTACTATTTGATTGAAAGGTTTACCATTTAATTGTGTGTGTGATTGCTGATGATGGACTGCTTCCAAAGAATGGATCAGTGCCTTTTCCCAAGGCAGAGAGTCACTTAACAACCTATATCATCCTAAAACCTTAACTCAAACATATATAGACTCAAAGTAAGTGCTTTTCCTATTACTCCCCTCACTCACATGTCAGGACATCAAATCCTTATCTTTCCATGAACTCACTGGACTTACCTTAAAGACTTTAATCCTAAATTTGTTAGGAACTCCAAGATAACCCCAAAATACTCTTTGTTTACCATATGCTGACCCACTTTGTGCAATCAACATATATGAGCTCAAGAGAAAAACAAAAAGACACACACCAATATGAGATTGGAATCCAAAATATTCTCACTAAGACTTGCAGAATCAATACATTACCAAATGACAAAATGCACAAAGGAAACAAACCCAAAATCCAGGTTCTCCTTGTTCAAATTTTCACTATCAACAATCTGGGACCAAAACCAAAAGAATTGGAACCCTTGCAAACACAAAAATTCTACAACTTATACCCCCTAGTCATTTTGGAAATTTGCAACAAGCTACGGATGACTAGGGTTAGGGTTTCAACCACCCAACCTGCTAGAAATAATCAAGAATTTAATTCAGGGGTGGGAAACACATCCAATCCTGAAAATACACCTCGAGCCAAGATTGTATCATTCCTTTATGGTACAAATCCCTGCAATCAGCTATCAAACACTTTGGACCACATCGCAGCAACAAGCACCACCAAACCAGTCAAATCTAACTGTGAAAGCAATAAAAACTAGTCCTTCTTGTCACTGCAGACCCTTAGAGAATTTGAATTTAAATCCCAACGGTCACTTCTTTGGCGCCAGCAGAGAAGCCAAAATTAAAACCTTTACCAACTTTATATCGTAGCCATCTGATCAATCTTCCTTTATGGGCCTCAGATTTTAAACATGATTGACAGTTGTCACCACTTTGCCAAACTATCTTCCTCGTACCTTACCCCGGTGGTAATACGACAACCACGAGATCTGTCAGCCTTTTAGTCACTTTATAAACCCATCGGGCCCACCTCTAAAAGCTTTGAAAATTTGAGCCCACCTTCATGCGACCGCGTGACTAAGGAAAACTTAACCGCCAGCTAAGTCGCCAAATGTTAGCCGCTTAACCGCCAAAATCAAGCGATAAGGAGATAACCATTAGTCACCAGGTCACAGAATGAAAACTTAACTGCCAAGTAACTGAACACCATAGAAGACTGGGACCCATGTGGATACATGGCAAACGGTCGCATGATCACATGTCAGGAAACTCTGACATGCGGCCATGCGACAACCAATAAGAACATGCATAGATCTGGACCCACATCTCTACCCTACAAGAAAAATCCAACGGCTATCGCAAGAGTGTGAAGGATAAACATCATGCATCTTCACCACATGAACATATGACAACCGCCGATCCTGTCTGAACTTTAACCATGCTGAAGCAATGAGAAGAAAGGCTACCACATGACTACCAAGCATTCGGCGACCACGCGACTAACCACCTGCCAAGTCGTGAGATGTTAGCAGATAACCACCAAAAGTGAAGAGATTGTGTGACAACATAGTCACCAGATCACTGAATAAAAGATGTAATTGCCTAGAGACTTGGAGAAAGTGCGACTAACACCCTGCAAAGACTGGGCCCCACCACTATCACACCTGCACAGCTAAGACCAAGGTTAAAAACACACAAAGTATTTGACATAGAGAATGACCGAAAACACACAGGGTTTTCGACGCCAAAGGATAAGCACACAAAAGCAGGAAGCATAGGGTCGAAAACAACACACAGGTCAAAAACATCATGGATTTTCAAAAATACTATGGGTTTTCGACACTGTGGCAAATTTTTGAAATTATTTTTTGCAGACCTCAGAACTTGAACAACCTTCAGGATTTTGTGATTCAGCACATGCAAATTTGGGCTGGAGCAAGGTGACACATTGAAGAACATAGGGCAGGACACTTTACAAAAACATTTGCAGGGAAGAGGCCATTTTCATAAGATTTTACAATGACAGGAGAATGGACTAACAGTGGCTTTGGTTGGGGACGATGGGTAACTTGTGCCCATGCAAGAATTCAGGATTTCTCAGAGAGCAGACCACCCACAGGACAAAAATTTTAGACAGCAAGGAACAAGCAAGGCAAGACAAGAAGCTAAACAAAAAACTGAAAGACCAAGGCAAAACAAGGTAGAGGTAAGCAACCTATATACAGAGATTTACAAAATGTACAACCCTAACTACTATTCATGGAAAATAGAGTACTTCAAAAGAAGTACTGCTTCAAGAATTGTCCATGAACTGGCAACTTTTGAATATCACCATTAAAATCCTTGATGATGTAAGAATCTTGGCCCCATTTCTCATGAATCAGATATGGTCCTAACCAGATGGGATCAAATTTACCATGCTTCCCCTTATCCTCCAATCTGGCATTCCAAACTAACACCAAATCACCAGGTTCAAACCTCCTATCAACAGTCCTTTTATCATATAGATTCTTAACCTCCAACTGCAATTTGGCATTTCTTTGCAACTGATTCTCTTCTAGTTTCATCCAACCTAATGAGGTCTTCAATTCTCAACTACATTTCATCATCAATGTCATCATCATATAACTGCACAAACTTGTACATCTCCAATAAGTTATTCTGAGGCATTCTAGCATGAATTCCATATACCAAGTCAAATGGTGCACAACCAATTGCCCTCTTCATAGTTACCCTATCAGCCCATAAAGCTAATAGCAGCTTTGAATTCCATGCCCTCTTATTTTTCTCAAGGATTTTCTTCAAGATCTTAATCAGACTCCTATTAGTAGATTCTGCCTGACCATTTCCTTGTGGTTGATAAGGTGAGGAATTAGAAATCTAAATTCCCAAACCTTTGCAAAAGTCCTTATATTCAACAGACCTAAAGCACATAGCATTATCACTCACTATCCTCTCAGGGCACCCAAACCTTGTAATAATATTATTCGTCAGAAAGTCAATTACCACCTTGCTAGTTGCATTCCTTGTAGGTATAGCTTCTACCCACTTTGTAAAGTAATCAGTGGCAACTAAGATCCATGAATGTCCTCCACTTGACTTTTTTAGTATCTCCCCTATGAAATCAATTCCCCATTGTTGGAAAGGAGCTTGAACTTCTACTGGCTTTAATGGTATATTACTTGAAAACATAAGCTTACTAGAGAACCTTTGACAAGCATCACATCTCCTTACCAACTGTTCTGCATCCTTGAAGATTGTGGGCCACCAAAATCCTGCTCTCAAGATCTTATGAGTAGTTTTTTTACCCATATAATGTCCACCACAAACTCCCTCATGCATCTCCTTCAACAATACATTAGCTTGATTCTCATCTACACATTTCAACAGTATGCAATCCAAATTTTTTCTATACAACTTAGATCTCACTATTACATACTTGATGGCCTGTAACTTCAATGTCCTCTTTTGATTATCATTCATACTATCTGGACACCTCACGTTTCTCAAATAGTAAATAATATCCTGATACCAAATACAATCATCCATATCACATGTATAATCAATTTCAAAATGATTTACCTGGTTTGCATCTAGATTGGATTGAGCCATCAATTTTTCCAATCCTTGACCTCTAACCAACTTAGTGATCTGGATCTCAACATTGAATTCCTGGATCCTATTGATCCATCTGCACCTTCTTCCAGACACCTCTTGCTATGAGAAAATATCCTTCACAGCCGCACTTGGCACAAAAGCAATCAAAACTGCTCCCATCAAGTAACACCTAAAAGCCTTGATTGCTTTCACAAGTGCATAAGCCTGTTTCTCATTTATGTCATACTTTAATTCTACAGCCTGCAAAGACTTACTAAAAAATGCAATAGGCTGCTCAAAACCATCCTTATTCTTTTGTAACAAAACTGCAGCAATAGTATGAAAAGATGAAAAGGAAAATATATGCATTGGGACATTATAATTAGGTGCCATAAGCACTGGTGCATCTTTGTTAGCCTGCTTGATATTCTTAAGGGCCTCATCAGGCTCACCCTCCCAATTGATTATAGATCCCTTCTTCAACATCTTGGAAATAGGTCTAGTAACCTCTGCAATGTTTGTCACAAACCTCCTAAGAAAATTGACTTGACCAAAGAAGGACTTAATCCCTTTAACATTCTTTGGTCTCTGAATTTTATCAATGGCTGCTACCCTCTCAGGGTTAATTCTCACTCCTTGCTTCCCAACTAAGTGGCCAAGCAACTTACCTTCTGTGACACCAAAAACACATTTCCTTGGGTTCAAAGAAATGCCAAATTCCAAGGCCCTCACAAATATTTTTTCTAAATGAGCACAATGGTCCTCTTCCCTCTTGGAATAGGTAGTTAAATCATCCTGATACACAACAAGGAAAGCATTGATAAAATCTGAAAAGGAAACATCCATTGCCCTCTGAAAAGTAGCACTAGCATTTGTGAGACCAAAAGGCATTCTCACATAGACATATGTTTGCCAAGGTGTTGTAAAGGCTATCTTGAATTGTTCTGATTCCTTGACAATGACCTAATTGTAGCCAAAGAAACCATCCATTATTGACATCAATTCTGATCCAGTTACTCTCTGCAACATAGCCTCCATATTGGGCAAACAATAATTATCTTTCAATGAGTTGATGTTCAAATTCCTAAAGTCCACACAAAGCCTGATGTCACCATTCTTTTTTCTTATAGGAATAAGGTTTAACACCCAAGAAGAATGCCTTATAGGCTTGATAATGCCAGCATCTCTCAACTTCATTAATTCTTCTTGCATCTTGGGTGCCAAAGTAGGATTAATAGGCCTTTGTTTTTGCTGGAAAGGTTTAGCATCTTCTTTCAATGGAATAACATGCTGAAATAAATCCTCTTTATAAACCTTTAGGTCATCATATGACCATGCAAAAATATGCCTAAATTTCCTCAATAATTCAATCAAAGGTCTCCTTACCTTTTGAGATATATCTCTACCAATGTATACTTTCTTAGGTGCCTCATGTGATCCAAGATTTATCTCCTCAAGATCAGCATGATCTTCTCCTTTGATATTCTTTTGAACTCTATCTTGGTTGTCAAAGATAGTCTCCAAAACAACAAGCCCTTTGGGCACCTTGTTAGTCCTAAGCTAAATGACCTCATTGCCTAAGACAACCTCCCTTTCTCCTACTGACTCAACCAAGGCTGAACAATCAAGTTCTTGACCATGATACTGATCCTTGCAATCCATAAACTTCAAAATATCATTATCATCATCAAAAACTTTCCAATACTCAACATTATCTGGTATACTAGGCCTAGCCTGAATTTCAACTTTAGAGATACCCGAGAATGTGACATCATTGGGATTGATTGCAACATTGGCTAACAAGTCAGCCACCTTGTTGTTACTCCTATCCTTCCACTCAATATTGAAGGCATCAAAATGTTCAATCAAATCCCAAATTGCATTCCTATATTGTTTCAACCTTCTATTCTTGGAAGCATACACTGACCTGACTTGGGACACCACCAACTCAGAATCACCAATAACATTTAGACATTTAATACCATGCTTTTGTGCCAACCTCAATCCTAACAACAAGGCCTCATATTCTGCTATATTGTTGGTACAAAAGAAATTCAATGTGAAAGAGAACTTTTAGGTGTTTCCATCAGGAGAAATAAGTAAAATACCTGCTCCTGCACCATCTTTGCAATTCGCACCATCAAAGTACATTAACCACAAATTACTCTTCACAAAATCAACACCTACTTCAACAGAGATAGGTGACAAAATATGTTCATTTTCAAAATATAGGGATCTCTGCCCTAAAAGCATTAACATCCGTATCCACAAAACATGTAGTTTCATTATCTATGTTTCTCTCAATCATATGGCATACTCTTGGCTCTCGTTCAATCTTGACAAACTGATCATCAATCTTGAAAATTGCATAGGACAAATCACACTGTAAACTTCCACCCATGGTAGAACTCCACCTTCTAGACAACAACATCCCATAATGAGGAGGGATATCCACCACTAAAACACTCATTGTTAGCTCTTTCTCGGGATATGCTGCCAACCTATATGGCATTGCATTGATAGTCCCAATAACTGGTACCTCCCTCTGATCCATTGCACAACACCTACCCTGCACTGTATCAACTTTAAGGCCTAACCTATCCATGATTTTGAAAGGCATGACAGTATTAGAAGCACCACTATTAATCATACAATTTCTTAACTTCATCCCATTCACAAGAACACTTAAGAAGAATGGGTCAAAATTTTCAAGGCTGGCATTGACAAAACTGTCCAAATATATTGGAGGAATTTGAGACACAATTCCCTGAGAAACAACATCCTTCAAAGCTTTATCCTAAGATCCATTGCATGAAGTATCATTTTTGTGATTATTACCAACTCATGCAATAGCTTTATCTTTATGTTCAAGGATCCTCAACAATTCTAAAAATGGAACCTTAACTGTAATTTGTGACAATACAGATAACATGTCAACAGGGGTAGAAGCAGGAATCTCAATCTACACTGCCTTAACATCCTTTTGCTTGTCTGACACATTAGGTGTACTAACCACCTTCACTTTTTCAATCCTAGCCATTGTGTTAATTGGCCTCTCAATCTCACTAGAGACCTTTTCAATTCCAACTCCCTTAGGCTCACAATGCTTACCTTTTACATTCTTGAATTTCACCATGTGATCAACCTTTGATTTGTTCTCATTAGGTTCTCCAGAGTTGGTACTCTTTATAAACATTCCTGTAACTTTCTCATTTGTATTCCTTGCCACCATGCCTCTAGTTTGCACCTGGGAAATCATTTCTACAGTAATCCTATCCATCTCTTCTCTAGAAGGTCTTCTCAAATTTACTAGCTTGGGAGAAGAAATCATGTTACATGTTTTTTGATCAATGCATTCACCATCAGAAAAAACCTCTTGATGAAAAAGGGCCTGATTATGTCTCTTCACATTTACATCTACCTCTTCATCGAAATCAAAATATTCTTCATATCCTAGATATGAAGAAACCATGTTGCATCCAACATCATCTTGTTCTTCTTCTTGTTCTCTCTCCTCATTGCCACAATCTTGATTTGCAACCATAGATTGTGCAACCACACAATGCTCTGCAGAATGAGGGGACTGGCATGCAACACACCAAGATATGTTCTCCATGACATTTATTGAAGCCTTATGTAGAGAGTTAGGGACACCTCTGTCATTGTTTCCTCTTGCAGCAGGGATAATAGGCTTGCCATCCTTCCATTGGGTGTTGTAGGGGTAGTTCTGTAGTCTATTCTATTTATTGAAATTGTTGTTGAATTGAGGCCTTTCATTGGTAGGAGCACTGATGTTCCTATTTGCAGGTGCCTTCAAATCCTTCAATTCATTAAGCACCTTATCCAATTTATCTTCTTCTTGCCTCCTAGATCTAACATTCTTATCATTTTCTTTCTTATATTTCTTGTCCCCAAACAACTTTGGGTCATCTCTCTTTCCACCCAATTTTCCTGATATTTTCATGTTGTTCTCAATATTGAAAGCAATCCTAAAAGCATCCCTAAGAGTTCTTGGTTCTTTATCCCTCAATAAATATCCCATCTTCCCATCAAATGCATTGAAGTATGTAGTTAGACAAACATTGTCATCTAACCGCATAACTTGGAACAACTTATGCATACCCTTCTGAAATCTCATGTTGAATTCAGCTGCAGACTCATTCTAATTTTTCCTTATGGTGTTGAATTCATTCAACGTGAAACTAGCATTAGGCCTATCACCATACTACTCCTTGAAACATTTCTCAAAAGAGTCCCAAGTATCAATACATCTATCAGGAAGCCTCTTAAACCAATCTCTAGCATCCTCCATTAGAGATTGAACAAATAGTTTCATGACTACATCCTCATGCTCTACCTCATAATCATTAAGCATATCAACAAATAACCTAAGATGCTCTTCACAACTAATAGCATTATTACCAGCAAACTTAGGTACCTTATCTCTAATATCATTTGGAAAAGCATTTGGATAGCCAGGAATTCCATCAAAATTTGTTTGCCTATAGCCTTCTAGTTGCATAGGTCTTCTTTGAAAGCTCAAACTAGTGTTAACCCTAGGATCAACATTAGCATCTATATTTATTTGTGCATCTGACTACTGCCTAGGATCTGCACCTATCCTAGTAGATGAAGAAGGAAATGAACTAGTAGCATTACTAATTGGAATAGCAATAGTCATAGATGGCATACCTAGTTCAGTAACAGATGGGCCAAGAGCATTAGCTGAAGAAGCCCTCAAAAATTGGATCTTCCTTTTCTTTTCTACAATGGAAGCATCAACCTCAGCTCTCTCTAGTTCTCTTGCAAGGTCCTCATCTTCTTTTCTCCTTCTCTCCATTTCAGTGTCCTTATTTGAATCAGGTGGTGGGATCCCTAGTATTTTCACTAATTTGCTTGCTTGGTCACCCACCATCTTCTGCTTTCCTTTTTCATTAATGATAACAACAGGTCTAGTGATCCTATGCCCATATTTATCTTTAGGCAAAGGGACATAACTTTGCACTTGTCTAACCACAGGGCCCTCCCTATCAAATTCATGATCCTGAAGCAAGCGCTCTTGCTCACTCCTCAAGGCATCAAGATCACCAAAAATATCATGTTGAAGATTTCTAGGAGCAGAAGCAAGCATTTTGTTTCTCTCCTTCATTTCATTTATTTTTCTAAGAAGAGACTGCCTCTCTATTAAAGCATTCACCTTTTAAGCCTATCTTTCCTTCTATAATCTTTTATGTATGGCATCCTGCTCTGCCAACTGCAACCTTAGTGCATTCAAGTCATCAGGATCCACCATAATGTCATCAGAACTAGATGACACATCCATATCAAGAAGATTTTGATATGGGAAGTGAACTTGCCTATGTCTCATGGGTTCTCTTCCAAAATGATCTTCATCAAGATCCAAGTCAACCTCTAAACCCATATCTCTGTTTTGTTCATTCTGACCTACACGCAATGGACCTTTGTCCTAAAACACAGCCTCAGGGGTATCATGGAATCTCTCTTCAGAGTGACCACCATCTAATCTAGAAACTCTATCTTGTGAACCATCCTCACTTGAGGATACATGTGGAACTCTGGCTCTAACATTTCTTTGTTCTTTCATGGGAGCACTAGTAGACTCACCATTCCTTTTAATCCAGCTCTTCCTTTCTTGTCTAGGTAGCTGCTCCAAAGTGACCTCTGGATTCTTTCTAACAAAAGACCTAGTATTTCTCCTCTTATCCATGCTTTATCAATATGCAGCACTGGTTCTAACCTTTGAGTCGCCACCCACCTAGATGGGAAATCTTTGAAAAACAATAGGAAAACAAGAACACACTTACAACCTTCCTCTCTAGATTCTCACCAGCAGAATCATGGTCTTGTTGATGGCTTGGATGGGCAGGTCTATCTAGTCAATAAGATTTTGAATACTTCAATATGATTGCAACCAGAGGCCTAACATATGCATATCTTCATAATCATCCTCCCCAGTAGAGTCACCATTTTGTTGGTTGTTCCCTTTGATCTTCAAAACTTGTAGATTTATACTTTGATGTATAACTATAATGAAACTCTGACTCTATCACCACTCCAAAGTCTAAAAGGAAGAGGCCCAATTAACAAGGATCAAGGAGATCCTCCTACACTTTGAGCCTCAATGCTCAGGCAGGTGTACCCTTGACTCACTTCTTCAAAGGAGTCTCTAAACAATATATATAACTATACCCTTTACTATCTGATTGAAAGGTTTATCATTTAATTGTGTGTGTGATTGCTGATGATGGACTACTTCCAGAGAATGGACCAGGGTAGAGAGTCACTTAACAACCTATATCATCCTAAAACCTTAACTCAAACATATATAGACTCAGATTAAGTTCTTTGCCTATTACTCCCCTCACTCACATGTCAGGACATCAAATCCTTATCTTACCATGAACTCACTGGACTTACCTTAAAGACTTTAATCCTAACTTTGTTAGGAACTCCAAGATAACCCCAAAATACTCTTTGTTTACCATATGTTGACCCACTTTGTGCAATCAACATATATGAGCTCAAGAGAAAAACAAAAAGATGTACACCAATATGAGACTGGAATCCAAAATATTCTCACTAAGACTTGCAGAATCAATACATTACCAAATGACAAAATGCACAAAGGAAACAAACCCAAAATCAAGGTTCTCCTTGTTCAAATTTTCACTATCAACAATCTGGGACCCCTCCAAACACAAAAAGTCTACAACTTATACTCCCTAGTCATCTTGAAAATTTTCAATAAGCTACGGATGACTAGAGTTAGGGTTTCAACCACCCAACCTGCTAGAAACAATCAAGAATTTAATTCAGGGGTAGGAAACACATCCAATCCTGCAAATACACCTCAAGCCAAGATTGTATCATTCCTTTATGGTACAAATCCTTGCAAACAGCTGTCAAACACTTTGGACCACAATGTAGCAACAAGCACCTCCAAACCAGTCAAATCTGGTTGTGAAAGTAATAAAAACCAGTCCTTCTTATTGCTGCAAACCCTCAGAGAATTTGAATTTAAATCCCAATAGTCACTTATTTGGCGCTAGTAGAGAAATGATGACCAAAATTAAAACCTTTACCAACTTTATATTGCAGCCATCTGATCAATCTTCCTTCGCGGGCCTCATATTTTAAACATGATCGACGGTTGTCGCCACTTCGCCAAACTATCTTCCTCGCACCTTACCCTGACGGTAAGATGACAACCATGATATCTATCAGCCTTTTAGTCACTTTATAAACCCATCGACCCCACCTCTAAAAGCTTTGAAAATTTGGGCCCTCCATCATGCGACTGCACGACTAAGGCAAACTTAACCCCTAGCCAAGTCACCAAATGTTAGCCGCTTAACTGCCAGAATCAAGCGATAAGGAGATAACTGTTAGTCGCCAGGTCAAGGAATGAAAACTTAACCACCAAGTAACTAAACATCACAGAAAACTAGGACCCATGTGGATATGTGGGAAACGGTCGCATGATCACATGTCAGGAAACTCTAACATGCGGCCATGCAACAACTAATAAGAACATGCGCAGATCTGAACCCACATCTCTACCCTGTAAAAAAAATCCAATGGCTGTCACAAGAATGTGAAGGATAAACATCATGCATCTTCACCACGCAAACATATGACAACCACCGATCCTGTCTAAACTTTAACCATGCTAAAGCAATGAGAAGAAAGGCCGCCACATGACTGCCAAGCATTCAGCTACCATGTGACTAACCACCCGCTAGGTCGTGAGATGTTAGCAGATAACTACCAAAAGTGAAGAGATTGCATGAAAACATAGTCACCAGATCACTGAATAAAAGATGTAACTACCCAAAGACTTGGAGAAAGCGTGACTAACACCCTGCAAAGACTGGACCCCACCACTATCGCACCTACACAGCTAAGACCAAGGTCGAAAACACACAAAGTATTCGACATAGAGAATGACCGAAAACACATAGGGTTTTTGACGCCAAAGGATAAGCACACAAAAGTAGGAAGCACAGGGTCGAAAATAACACACAGGTCAAAAACATCATGGATTTTCAAAAATACTGTGGGTTTTTGACACTGTGGCAAATTTTTGAAATTATTTTCTGCAGACCTCAAAACTTGAACAGCCTTCAGGATTTTGCAATTCAACACATGCAAATTTGGGCTGGAGCAAGGTGACACATTGAAGAACATAGGGTAGGACACGTTACAAAAACATTTGCAGGGAAGAGGCCATTTTCATAAGATTTTGCAATGACAGGAAAATGGACTAACAAGTTCATCAATAACTTCTTCTCCTAAGAATTTCATAATTGCGTTAACCTCTTTCTCACATCTCTTTTCTTCATCCTCATTATCATAATTCCTTTCATTATCTAAGATTGTGTTGGCCTCATTTCCAGTAGATATACTATGATTGAAGGAGAGCTCTTGCTTCTCTCTACTTAAATTAGTGACTAGATCTTGTTTTCCCTCATATCTTGGGGTGGAAACTTCTATATTAAGAGGAGTATTGTTAGAAACAATTGAATAATGTCCTGTTGCTTTACTGGCTTTTGGCTGTACTATTTTAGAAGCTGTTTCATCCCCCTTTATTGCATAGGTAGGAGATTTGTCATGGTTAAGATCAACTTTTTTGATCAAATTATTCTTCTCCCTTATGATGATGGTAGCAAGTGGATCACTGTGCTTAGGAGTATAGGGGGCCCTCTCGGCATTCTTGTCAATGTTGTTATATATAACAAACCCTCCCTTATCTTCATAGAAATCTACCTTAATGCCCATGTTCTTAATTTGATAAGTGGGGACAACTGTAGAGCTTGATGGGAAAATAGGGGAATCTTCCTTCTCCTTAATGTAATCCTCATCAATGGTTGGGTTAATGACTACCAAGCTAGATTTAAAGAATAATTGGATATGAGGAATAGTTTTTTGATGTAAATTCATTTTAACAATAATTATTTTCTCTGCTTGATTATACTCATTTTGTACTATTCCAATATACTTGCCAATCTAATTGCCTATCTTCCTAAGGGTTTCCTGCCAAGTGCATTCCAGGGGTAGGTTCTTAAGGAGGATGGCTTTGTCCACCATGAAGTTCATGAGTTTTTTAGGATTGAAGAGGGGAGACCAGTCAAAAATAGAAAATGAAATATATCTAAATTTAGGGCAACCTTCTCACAATATTTTCTTTTTAAGGGAATTATTGCTAAAGTCTAAATAAATGGAATTTTCAGTAAGGATTGTGACAGCTACCTTTTGGGGCCACTGAGATTTCAACCAGGCTATTGTATCATATACTGTAGCTCCAACTCCATTCCACCTACATATTATACCTGAACCTGCACAAGAATTCTGAATTCTTTCTATGCAACCATCTTTAAGATCTAGGTTAGTAGGCTCATTAGTAGGTTGAATTTGTTAAGGAATAGGTCTAATGTTACTCTATCACCTGATATTTTCTACTTCCCCATTGTTTCCCTTAATGTTATTGGTCCATCTATGAGGGGGAGAATAAATAGAACTATTATGAACAACTGTAAGATTCTATGGATAAATATCAGATTTGCCATCAATTTCTAAATTACGATGTGATATGTTGAACTTACCATTGAACCTGTAGTGTGGGGGTGAATAAGGCTTCCAATCTTTCTTGCCCTATTCCCATTTAGGGTTCTTCTTCCTGGTGTAAGGTCTGTTACCATGGGATAATGCATTGTTTTTGAAAGGCTTTTCTTTCAGGATCAACTTTGGTGTGTGTTTATGAGGTGGGGAGTATATTGTAGCCTTCTCTGAACCCAATTGATCAAATTTGTTGTTGAGTGTTAGAGGGAATGGTGAATAGGTCTGCGATTTTCTCTATGTGAAAGATGAGAGATGTTTTTTTGCCCTCTTGGCATTTTGTTGGTGAGCTGGCAGCCATGAAGAATCCTGTTCAGTGAAAAGCACCTCCCGTGGTGAAGCCCTAGACATTAGTCTAGGGAAAGAGTGTTGAAAAATACATTCTTCATTGAGCTGAATGTTCATGGATGCTACAACAACATCAGTTTCTAGGTGCAATATGTTGTGATGAGACTTAGGGAAAGAGTTGCAAGAAGCCTGAGGAAGATTAACCACATATTTTGTTTTCACAAAGAAGCTGATTTGAGTATCCAATGATTCGATAGTGTAGAAGTGGGGTACCGAAAAAGGCAAAGCCATATTTTATAATTGATTTTACCAAAAGGAAAACTTTGACATGAATAACTCTTATAGTATTTTGAACTAAATAACATAACTTCATAATTGTCCATAAAAAACAAAAACCATACATATAATTAAATTATGAAAATATGAAGATGAAATCTTCGTATTGCAGAGCTTAGTAGAGGGTATGAAGAGAGAGGGTATGAGGAAATTATTTAACAAATATGAAGTATTTGGAGCACTCTATTGCAACTCAGGGGCATGTAGAAAGCCTCAAGGTAGGACGAGTAAGAAGCTGGACACTTCTGGGTGTGCTGACTCCAAAGAGTTCTGTCATATCTAACTCTCCATCCACTCTCCACTCAAAGAAATGAAGGAGTTGAGCTAGCATAAATTTTAAGGTTACACTAGCCATGGCCCCTGGGCATCCTCTTCTTCCTACTGCAAATGGAATCTTATCAAAATATTCTTTGTCTTTTAAAACATCAACATTTTTATCCATAAATCTCTCTGGTCTGAATTCCAGAGGATCGTCCCACATAGATGGGTCTCTTCCAATAGCCCAAGCATTGACCATAAGTCTACTCTTCGTAGGAATGAAGTACCCACCAATTGTACTATCTTGGGTTGATTTATGTCAAACCATCAAGGGTAATGACAGATATAACCTCAGTGTCTCCTTCACCACACACTGCACGTACTCCATGCTTGCTAAATCATGCTCACATACTGTCCTCTGTCTACCTACAACTAAATTAATTTCCTCTTGCATTTTCTTGGCCACGCTAGGGGTTCTAAGAAACTTTCTCATTGCCCATTCTAGTGTAGTAGATGTCGTTTCAACTACAGCCATGAACATATCCTGAAAACATTATATATCCTTGTTACATCAATTAAAAAAAATAGAACTACCAACAAACGTAAAAAAATGGTTTTTGGGATTTGAGTTATAAATAAGAAATGAATGAGATACATACAAAAATAATGTCTTCAATGCTTTCCTATTTGATTGCCTTTCCATTGAGGCTTCCCACCTGTAAGAGAAAATCAATAATGTTGGAAGTGGTGACAATTCTAAGAGGGGGGGGGGGTGTGAATCAGAATACAATAATTTTAACAAGCTTACTGCAATTGATAACTTTAAATCTCTGAAATGACAAATTCATAAGCTATAGAAAATAAACCAAATGTAAAGTAATCCACTGACAAAGACAAGACAAGATTTTTTCCGAGCGGGAAACCCACAAAACTTTACAATTTTTTCACAGGGAGAAAAACCACTCCTATAGAACTTGTACTTTTATTGAGCAATAACCCTCTTTATACAACATAAGCTACAACTTCTTTCCTAGGTATAGCCCTTCACTTCTTTCTTCAAATAAACCTCTGTCAATATAGTTTATATATATAACTGTGTGCATTTAACAGTGCATACACCTTATACATATAAACTATTTAAGATATTCTTTAAATGATTTTCATATCAGAGATAAGTCTCTTTTTCATGCACATTTTTTACATCCACATCTTCCTCTTTAATAGGAAGTATACATAATACATTTTCAAAGTTATTTCCAAGAGTAGTTACAACAAACATTACAAATATTTACAATATTAGTTTACATAAACTAATTTTCAAATAACCAGATAAAAGAACTGTTTCACAAAACCCTTCACAAAAGTTCCTGATGAAAAATAGAGAATATTTTGCTCAAGAACCAAACTCAATCGAGTTGTTCCCAACTTAACCGTTACACAACTGAACTGTGTAACTGACAACTGTAACCATAAACTTCATACAAAATAAAATGCAAGCACTGCAAAGAATTGCTCAAGTGTCAAAATAACAGAAATTCCTTTCACACCACTATGCAGATATCAAACCAATATTAAAGATGAAAGTTAAGAAGATTTTGCAGTGACCCTTTTCATGAATCATTTTAAGAAACTGTGAATAGACCAGCATATTCATATAACAAATGCTACTGTAAAAATACTTCAGATATATGTATATAAAAAACCCTATCATTTTGCCAATAATGACTATTCTTTGCCAGAGAAAAACTTGCTGAAGATGCATACATGTTGATAGAAAACCATACTAACAACGAACCATAAGAAGACTGTCATATTTGGTATCCAGTCGAAACCACTGAAGATCAAATGCTCAGAGAGATTTTCAACAAAACAAAACAAAGCATGTATTAGCCATCGTATCATAACAAAATAAGATAGAGCAATAAGATCTCTCTATTAATCAGACAACAAGATTACCTTCATTTAAGAAACAAAGATACCATAAAAATGGTATTAACCGGTTCCTCGCACAGAGATGAGTATCTTATAAAAAATCCACAATCAAAAAGTCAACACAATGTCACCAAAAACTCACTGTAGTAATCATGGCAACATCCTTAGTTAGGGTAAGAAAAATGATACACATGCAAATCCTTTAAGTGATAATGAACAAAAAGACCTTAAGGAAATTCCAAACAAGTTTCACGTCCACCATGCATAAAAGACACGTGGAAAAAGAAGAGCCAAATGTTGACAACCAAGAGTCAACAAAAACCATAATAGAACTCAAGTTTAACTCAAGTCTATCTACAATGGCACAATACAAGCACACCTCAGCATAACAGTTGGATGACAATAAAGATAGCTGTAGCAGTGCATCAAGGACACAAAAGAAGACAACAATTTCCCCCATTTGTCCTTGAGGCAAAATTCACCAAATACCTAAATCCACAGAACCCATACTCATGTGCAATTTGAACTCACTAAAGCAATACGCAACTGAATACAATAGACAATAGAACCATCAGACATGGAGCAGAGAAAAGAATCATCAACTGAAGCAATGCAAGAGCAACTGAAACATAGAATCATCAACTTCTCCCCCAATTTTCATCAAGGATGCAAAATACTGCTAGAAAAGAGAAAAATAGACTGCGAAGAGAAAGCAAAAACCTCTCACAGACTCCCTCACAAGAGAAAAATTTAGTGTAGTAGAGAAAGAGAAACAACACCCAACTAAGTGTGGAGTTGTTCAAAAGAAGCCTGGGGAAGAGCTTTAGTAAAAATATTTGCCACTTGTGCCTAAGTAGGAATATAAATCAACTTGAACTCATTGGAAAGTACATGATCATGCAAAAAATGAAGTTTGATGGGCACATGTTTGGTGCGAGAGTGCATAATTGGATTTTTACTTAACTGAATAGCACTCATATTATCACACATGATAGAAATAGGTTTAGGAATCTAAATACCAAGATTAGATAACTGATATGTCATCCAAATTAATTAAGTACAACAGGTTGGAGCAGTAATGTATTCAGACTCACAAGTAGATAAAGTAACACAGTCATGTTTCTTACTATGCCAGGCAGCCAAACAATTACCTAAGAAAAATGCAGCACCACTAGCGTTCTTTTTGTCATCCGATCCACCCCAATCTGAATCAATATATCGAAGAAAAGTGAAATCATCATTATGTGGATACCATAAACCAAAATCAAGAGTACCTTGAATGTACTTAAAACTCTGAGTAACAACATTAAGATGAGATTCTTTTGGAGTAGATTGAAAGCAGGACACCAAACAAACAACTTACATTAGGTCTGGTCTAGATGTTGTAAGATATAATAGATTACCAATCATAGATCTATAATAAGTTTGATCCATTGGAGGTGAATCATCATCTTTAACAAGTTTGCACCCTGTTTCCATAGGCGTGCTGACAGGTCTACAATTGGTCATATTAAATTTCTTTGGCATAGTTTGATTGTGACAAGAATAAACCATGCTCAAGTTGTGTCACTTGTAGACCAAGAAAGAATGTCAGTTCACCCAAAAGAGACATTTCAAGCTCAGATTCCATGATGTCAAAAAAATGCTTTGACAATGCATCATTAGTAGAGCCAAAAATAATATCATCTATATAGACTTCCATAGCTAAGATATCTCCATTAATATTTTTAATATATAAAGTGTTGTCTACAATACCATGTGTAAAACCATTTGCAGTAAGATGCTTATCTAGTCTAGAGTACCAAGCTCGAGGATCTTGTTTTAAGCCATATAATGCCTTTTTAAGATGATATATATAATCAGGTTTATCAGAAAAATCAAACCCTTCTGGCTATTCCATATAGACTTCTTCATCAAGATAACGATTTCAAAAAGTAGTTTTAACATCCATTTGATAAACAGTGAACTTTTTGTAACTAGCATATGCAAGAAAGATTCTAATGGATTCTAACCTTGCAATCGATGCAAAAGTCTCACCAAAGTCAATACCTTCTTATTGAGCATAATCTTTACACACAAATTTGGCTTTATTTCTGACTACTTTTCCATCTTCATTTAGTTTATTTCTAAAAATCCATTTTCCACCTATAACATTTTTGTTTATTGGGTCTAGGAACAAGTTCCCATGTCTGAGTTTTCTCAATCTGGTTTATTTCATCTTTCATATCATTCATCCAACAAGGTTCTGTCAAGGCTTCACTCATAGTTTTTGGTTCAAAATTTGATAGTAGACAAAAATGTTATGCAATATGAGCATGCTCATCAATTTTGGCTTTTCTTCTAGTTAGAATTCCTCCCTCTATAGCTCCAATGACTTGAGATTCAAGATGTTTTTTGGCTATGATTCTAGAAGGAGTCTTTAAAGGAAGTTTTGATTCTTGAGAATTTGAACAATGTTCTTGATTAGTATGATCCGAAAGTTCTTGACTATCATTATCAATCTTATGATGTTCACAAGGCACATCTTCTTTTCTTTGCAAAGACTCTCTTTCAACACAACTTTCAATGTTATTGTTTAATAAAGAGCTTTCATAAAAAATCACATTAATTGCTTCAATGACTTTATTCAGCCTTGTATTATAACATTTGAAAGCTTTACTTTGCGTAGAGTATCCCAAAAAAATACCCTCATCAGACCTAGAATTAAAACTATCTGACAAATCATTGTCCTTTTTAATAAAACACTTACAGCCAAAATTTTTAAAATTCTTAACATTAGTAGTTTTCCCATGCCAAAGTTCATAGGGAGTATATGTTGTTCTTACTCTGATTTGAGCCCTATTAAGAATATATACGGCTATATGAACAACTTCCTTCTAAAATTTATTAGATAGTTTTGCTTCATTTAACATAGTTCTAGCCATTTCCTTAATTGTCCTATTTTTCCTTTCCACAACACCATTTTGCTGTGGTGTACGAGTAGTTGAAAATTGCCTCTTAATACCATGTTTTTCACAATAATCTATGAATTCTTGAGAGGTAAATTCTCCACCTCTGTCAGATCATAAACACTTTTTTGGACTTAGGAGAGATAGGTATTGAGAGGGGAGGGGTGAATCAGTGCCTTAAAAAAATTTACTTGTAAAACCTTTCAGATCTATAACTGTGTACTGTGATAACCGATCAAAATAACTTGAATCTAATTGCATAAATCAATCATCTAGTTAACTTGAGAAAGTAAACAACATGAAATCAATATGAAAATCACATAACACAAGTATTTTGGTAATGCAGAAACCCTTGTAAGAAGGTAAAAATTGTGGTCGGGATGACACCCACAAATTCTTCACTACTGCAGATAGAAAAGGTTTGCCTGTTAAGGCTACAAGTTTTGAGCACTTCTAGTGATCTTACCCTACTAAGAGTAACATATTAGATTAGCTAGATCTATCTAGTTATAGGATTTCAATAACACTAATGAAGTGTGCACTCGGTTAAGAGATTTAAATAAGACTGTTAAGTCTACTCTATTAAGATATTTTATCAAAAACTCTATTACAATTGTAAAAAAGTAATAGGCATTTATTTGCTAATTGACAAGTCAATTGTCTTCAAAATAGATCAATAAGTGCTCATTAAAATATCACCTTATCTGTGATGATTCTCTGCTCTATTATGCTCGGTAGCCTTCTCTGATTCTGCTCAATCTGATATCTTCTATACTTTGTTCTGCTCGGTAAACTGATTGACTTGAAGTTAGGCAATGTCTTCAAGTCCTTCGTGATTCATATATATTAGTTCACCAACCACACAAAATGATGCAAACATGCAAAATATATAGTGTTCTATTTTTGCCACTTTAGCAAAAATTAGGTTACAAAAATAATCATAACCCTAAGATCTACGATGCAAAATTAACCTAGATCAACTATTACAATAAGATAAACATTACATTTAATGAGTATCTTTTACAATAAATTCTCCTCGATCTTGGTAAATTGTTTTATGATCTATTGTAACCATTTGCATAGAAGAATGTGGCATTTCAAATTACTAAACTATTTTTTGTGATCATCGGTAAACACTATATAATCTGCTCAGTGTATGCTATCCGTCGGTGTCAGTGTCGTTGGTGCTCGGTAAACTATGTGATGCTTGGTGTAAAGGCTTTACTGACTGCTTTGTCTTACATCTGGTTACCAACCAACTCAATACAAGTGACCGACCGATCTCTTTGATATCCTTTGATGCTAATGACAACTTTAAATGCTCAATAGAGATTAACAATCTCCCTCTTTGGCATTAGTATCAAAACTTCAAATGTATATCGACAAAATGTTTCTATATATTCCTTATATCTCCACCATGTACATATACACAAAAAAATAAAATTCTAAGTACAAAGTACTCCCCCTCAATGCATGCTCTCGGTAGTATGTAATATACATATCAAAGTATACTTATTTGGCATATACATGTTTTCCCCCTTTTTGATAATAATGCCAAATGCAAAAAATATAATGTATACTTACATCTTATAAAAAATGTTTTGATGGTTTTTCTTTACTGACGCCAAGAGGTTGTCCCATTCCTCTTTCAAGTTGGTGAGAGCAATATGCTCAAGACCAACTTGTGCATGCATGTCAAAGATATTATCTAACACCGAAATCTCTGGTGTTGCTACAAGTTTTTCAGCTTTGACAATATGTGCTTCAAAAATTTTTAGGTATGGAGTGAGTTCTATTTGTAACTCTGTGACCTAATCAATGATTTACTCTTCTTATTTTCTTAGATCTACTATCAACCACCAGAGTTCCTGAACTTGGTGAATATGCTTTAAGAAAGCATTCGGCTTAGTTATATCTGCTTGTGTACTCAACTTTATTTCTGCTTCTAAACCTTTTATATTTTCACTGACTTCTATAGTGAAGATGTCTAAAGTACAAAGCTTGATAAAAAATTGATAAATTATCTGGGTGATAGATTTTACCTCGGTAATGACCTCAGATAATTTTACCTTTTTAAGTGCCACTTCTGTGCTAATCCTTTCTGCCAATTTGTCCTGAATTTTTGATTCTGCCCTTTCTTCTATTCTTTTGTCTACATCTGTATCAAGGGCATTGATTTTGTTGGTGAGTGTAGCAAGCTAATCTATGATAGGAGTATTCTCATCAATAATTGTCTCTGGTAGTATTTGTTATAGAATATCCCTCACATCATGTAATGCTTCTTTTCTTTTTTGTTCTTGCCTTAACTTTTCTTGTGCCACCTTTCTTGAACATAATTCCCCATATCTACTTAGTTCCTCGGGGCTTAGAGTCCTCAGGTCACATTCCGGTATAAGTATAACTTCATTAATGGTGACCAGCCCTTTTCCTTTCTTCTTCTTCTTCTTCAAGAGTGCAAGAGGTGACTTCTTCTCACTAATAACAATAGCCTTTTCTCCACTTTTTAGAGTATCCTTCCCCATTGACACCGTATCTTCCTTCTTCCACTCCTCAGTATATGGTGTGTGAGTCTTAGTTGTAGTATTAGGTGGGTTCACCTTGGTTGACTTTGTTCCTTCTAGTTCCTTTTTTTCTGTAGACTACACCTCTATTTTTTTAGGCTCATTTGTATCTACAGGTTGCTTAGATGCTTGTATCCTTGTTGTATCCTTATGTATCTCGAGATGTGAGTCATTGGGTTGTACTTGTGAAAATATTTTAGCTGCCTCTGCAAGTACAGGGAGTTCACCTGGTAGAGATGTGAACACACTATCAGTGTCTAGTCCTTCATCTTTTTTTGGTGCAATATTCTCTTCTTCATCATCTTTATCATCAAGATCACCGCTAGTGATGTCCTCAATGAGTACATCATCATCAATTTTCTTCTGCAAGTGGATCTTTACTTGATCCAATGCATCCTGTGAAATTCTTATTTGCTCCTTTCATTCGGTGATATCAATTACCTTGGTAACTAATATACTGGTGTCCTTTATTTTCTTCCATTTGTTATCATCGATGAAAATACCTTTACCTTTTAAACTGTGTCTCTTCTTAGACAATTTTAGGAATGCTTCCTATTCAACTTTCTCTTCTGCTTTCAAAATTGATGTCCATAGAGAATCACATGTGACATCCATATCAGCCACATTCTCATCCATTATCTGCATAGCTCTATTCTTGACTAGAAATCTTGCTTGGTACTATTATACACTAAGTTTTCACCCTTGTTTTAAGCTCTCATAGTCTTGCTAACCTAGTATAACATGGGAATTATCTCCAGGTTGTGGGACCTATGCTAACTGAGATGAGACCTCCAAGTTCTAGGCTGGTTCCTCTTGGATAATCACCCTAATTTGCTTCTTGACATGAAAAGTAAATATTTTGAGGGAAAGGGATAGAAGGAATGTTTGAAAGGGAAATGACTGAAAGCAAACTATCAAACTAGGTGATACACCAAAAATATGGTATGAATTACAGTATAAAAGATGAAATCAATGAATAAACTTAGGCATAGGTGATCACAACTCACTGAATAGGTTTGCATAAGTACTTCATAGAAGGGTCTGTAGATAAAAAGAGTTATTCATGGGAAGAGAGATTCTTTCACAAAAAAATAACACCCCTTGGAATTAGACAACAATCTATGACCTGCAAAAAAACATTCACCTCTGCAACTAGGTATAGGAATGAGATAAGATATTTAAGGGGTTGAAGTATACCCACAAAAGCACTCACATCAAATCATCCACAATGATACACAAAATTTTAGAAAGAAAGAGGGATCAAGAATCCTAAGATATCACTGAGAATCATGTAAATACTAAAGTCATTAAGAAATAACTCACAGAAGAAGGCATAGGGACATGAAGAATGTCACAAAAACACCTTCAATATCTGAATTATCAATGGGAGGTTACAGAATGTAGAAAACCAGAGGACAAAAAAAATGTCTCAGATAGCCTTCTAAGAAAAGATATTTTTTCTCTTTACAAAATGTGAACTCTGAGCTCAAAAGCTCCAAAAATACAATATATACATACTCAACTACACGCAGGCAGGAGTCAAGAAACCTAACTAGGGTTACAGAAGATTTTTATTAAAATAATAGCTAACCCTAACTTAAAAAAGTTTGATCATAAAAGTATTTCTGCAACATCATGACCAATCAGATATTTGTTTACGTGCCCATCTCTGTACTACATCAACCTACAAAAATCTAGCTGCCATGATCCATCTACCTACCTGCAACTTGGGCTCACCATAACTATTGAAATCTGATATTTCAAGATATTTGAATTTAAAAAATGATAAAATGGTCATAGGTGGTGCTAAAATTACCTATCGATAGTTGGCATTCAGAAATCAATCTTACTTTAAAACATGACCGTTAGATCTTCCTTTTTTACTCGGGCTTGGCATTTGACTGCAAAACTAACTCAGTATTTACCTCGGGTTCCAATTTTCCTTCAGTCACAGAATCGTTTAATCTTTTAGTTGACTCCGGCTAACTCTAGCGAACAAGAAGATATCCTTTAGTCACTGATTCGCAGAATACTCTTAACCCTGGGCCCAGAACTGCCACATGTCATTTTTTTATTTTCCCTTGATTGCTCTGTAGGCATACACCTCGGCAACCCCTGACATCAGTCCCACTAAAGATAAGATACTGACCCAATGTTAGGCGCATGATCTCATGGCCCCCGAATATTCCTTTAGATCATGCACCAACTGCTGATCACTTTAAACTGAAACCCCTTCTGACAAACAGACACACCTAGAAATATTTGTCAGCACACAACAACCAATCAAATGCAAGCATGTCAGCATCAATTGTCAGAGGACCCACCTAGCATAGGCACCGAGAAATAAAGTAAAATCAATAGTTAGTCGCATGATCGCATGGGTCAGAAAAGCTCCCTGCGGACATACGCCAACCATAGATTCCCTGCAGATGTCAGAGCCTTTTGAAATGCTAGAAACCTGGTTTGACTGACACATTGTCAAATTATTACCAAGTGGACCAATGAGAAGCCCCTGTTTCTGTACACATAGCAATGGACCCACTAGGCATGAAGAGTTACGTCACCAAGGAGAATCAATAGTTGTCTTATAATCACATACCTCTGACAAATTTCATGAGAACACATGCCAGCCATAGATTTCCAAGCCTTTGACATCCCTGGGCCTGCTAACAAAAATACAAGTCATCATCCCTCGACCAATAAAAAGCCTCCAAGTAAGACGTCGTGGTAGTGGACCCACCAAAGCATGAAGTGCTAAGAAAAAGGGAAGATCGATGGCTGTCGCAAGATCACAAGCCTTTGATAGACCCTATGAGATCTTACGACAAGCATTGATCTCATCAAATGGGACCCCACTTAAATCACTTAACCCTAGAAGTCTTAGTGAATGCGCGGCCAAAGGAAATTCGCCCAATCGCTGAATAGAATTCTTAACCTCGGTTAAGTCTGAAGAATATGCAAACAAGGCATTCACAGAATCGCTAAACCAAAAGTCCAACCTGGGGTTTCAGTTAGCAAATGCCCGACTGAAGGCAATTCACAGAGTTGCTGAATACTCTAGGGTGCCACCGTTTTATTTTGTGACTAGGAGAAACACTGCAATCGCCAGTTCGCTGAGAGAAAAAGGTAACTGCTAGAGAACTTAGAGAACTGGTGACCGAAGGGAAATTAAAAGCACGTGGATATAGGGATTTTTAAGTTGCCAAAAAAGTAACATGAAAATAGAATGAGGGGCTTAGGGTTTGCAGGGTTTATTTAGCACCAACAGCTACTTTTTTTGAATTTTTTACTTGCAGGCTAGGAAACCAAACATAAGATCATGAAAATTTCAGGGATGCTTGGCAGGATAAAAATAGAGATTTTGGAATAGGTTTTAGCCAAATTTGCATGTACATGGAAATTAGGGTAACAGGTACTTTGTCAAGTATTCACTTACAACATCATAGCTAAAGTTTGAGGTTGCATGAACTAATGATTGTTCTCTTTTCCTTTTCTCTGTATCTAGTGCAATAGCCCATTTCTCATTTGTTTTGTCATCTAGTTCCTTTGGTATTTGACACGTGAATTCCATTGGTACTCTCTTGAATTTAATCATCATTTGGATGATAGCATGTTCTAGCTTTGTCTTGTCTTCAATTGACATTTTGTCAAATTTGCCTATGCCTAGATCTGCAAGATTTCCATTTTCAATTATATCTTCAATGATTTCTTCTCTTGTACTTTCCTTGGTATGAACTATCTTGAATTGATTAGGATCATTTTCAGTTTCACTCTCCTCTATATCTTCTTTACTTCATATTTGTTGCCTCAGCTACAACCTTTGTCTTTCTCTTAACATATTTTATTGTCGGTGTAGTTGCCCTCAATTTCTTGACTTTTATTTCCTCTTTTGTCGGAGGGGATGATGCTCTTGTTGATGACCTTGTTTTCATACCTTTTTGTTCTGGTAACTGCATTTCTTGTTCAACATTGATGGGAGGAACCAGTGTGGGATCCTTTTCTTTGTCTGAATCGGTCTCCTCGCTATCATAGGGCTTGTCAGCCAGCTATAACTGACCTTCAATTTCCTATTCAACCAGTATCCCTTCAGATGTTTCTGACTTATCTCCATATTTAGTAGTGAGATCCTTCTTCATTTTCTTTACCTTTCTATGAATTCTACCAATCTCAATATTAGTAGATATCCTAGATTTAGCTTCTTCGTATACTCTGAACCTAGTGGTTGTGGGATCCTTTGGTATTGCAAGCAGTGCATTAATATATTTCAAAGTCAAATCATAGTTCATTTCATATCCCATCAGTACCAACCATTTTATTATCGGTTCTACTGCCTTTATCATAGAGTGGTCTGTGCTGACTACAAAACATATGTCACCTTCAAATTTACTCACTAATTCCCTTGGAATTCTACTCCTTTGATGCATTTGAGTCTTAAATTTTTTGAAATATGCATCAAATTCAATGTTCATATTCTTTCTTAAACTTTTCATCATTTCACCAATTTGTGCAATTATTGGTTTATCGGATTGCCAGTTTACCTTACCGATACAAGGTACATATTTTTTCAGATAGAAAAATGTACAGACAAGTAGTAATCCATACTTACATGTGTTGGACTTCTTTGATCTTATTGTCTTCATATTCTCTTTCAATTGGTGTAGTAGCATTTTGGCAAGATCTACCCGGTGATCTTTCTTCACAATTTTATATGCCATGTCCACGGTGCTGCAGGGTACACTGTTTAGTCTGCTAGATTGAAATATCTTGTATCTAATGACATGTGTTGTGAATTTTACCACTGGGTCTTTGATGGTTGAGATTTTTAGTTCCCTACCATCCCATTGAGCTCGAGTGTTCTTTTCAATGTCGAGATGAGACGAACTTCGAAAGGCTTTTTCTTTGTTGGTTGTAGGGTACCTAGTAACCCTACCGATAATCTTCTTTGTGACCTCAACAAGTTTATCTAACCAAAATTTTCCATCATGAAATCTTCTTAGCAAGATTCTTATCCAATCAGTGCTGAATGTTTGTGGGAAGTATATAAAATATGATAACCTTGACTCCTCAATCTTCTTATATTTGTATTTTAACTTTCCATCCGGTCCACAAACTTGTTGATAAGCAGCAATGGTCTCAAAATACTTGTTCAATTTTGCAGTGAATATAGACCCTAACGTCTTCTGTTAACAAAATCCTATCAGGAATACTCAAAAATGCACCCATATCATCCATTTGTGCTGCAACCTTGGGATGTGGTTTGAATTTGGCCTCGGTGAAATTAGCCCTAACAATTAATTCTACTTCCTCCTCAATGTTTTGCGATTTGTTTGCAAATGATGTTGATGCCATAAATCAATTCTAGGGTTTTGGTGAGCAATAGATAACCAGGTGTTCGGTAGGCAAATGAAATTACTTGATATCATCGAAGAATTGTTGTCAGTTCAATCTACAGTAGCTTTGAATATTTTCTACAAAATCTTTAGCTCAAACTCTTCTCTGTAAAATCTCTATTCTTCGAAATTGCAATGTAACAATGAACTCTATTTCCATGTATTTATAGACTTTTTGATATTCCCGCACAAACTTTGGTGCATTAAATATGTCACCTAACTTTTGGTATGAAATAGCTGTCAGCTTGGTAATGTCTACAATTTCCTTTGCTTGATTAACATGGAATTTCTTCATCGGTTTACACTATTGTTGGTTAACCTTGTATAGTGATTACCGATGGGTAATCAACTCTCGTTTCTTCTTTTACCGACTATGTGACATTTGTAAACTCATAACACATAAACCATAGTGCATCTTTATTCATGTAGATTTGGTATTTTGCACATCATATATAAGGAACTGTATGTAAAATGTGATAATTTAAAATGTCAGTTCCATACATACCTTTGTCATCTTAAGTGGAGGTACCGATGTCACCCAATCCAGTGGATGAGGTTTCACCGACAGTGTTACTTGACTCAGCATTCTCATTAGATGCTTTCTTCCACATTGTGTTCCTTAACTTCATGATTTATGCAATGTTATATCCACTCTCAAATATATGGTTTTCATCTGGTGCTTAGTCTCTATAGTTCTTGCTTAAATGACTGACCTTGTGATAGTGCATACATGCCATTCCTGCATTTGTCCAGTTTCTTGATTGTCCAATCCGACTCTTTATGTAATAGTTTGCTGCAATATGTCCATACTGACCACATACAACATAGTTAGTCCATGTATTATAATCACAAACATATGAGTTACCTTGTCTCTTCAGTTGATATGGCTTTCGTTGTATTTTCTCATTAGGTGTCTAGACTTGTTTCATTTTTGCCTTGCAATCCCTTGTAGTGTGTCCATGCTTATTACAAGTATAGCATATTTTCTCCATAGTAGTATTATTAGCAATGTCATTCTACTTAGCTCTGCATTCATAAGTTGGATGTCCAAACTTACCACAGTAATAACAATATCCATTGAATTTAGAAATGACAGGAGGTTTACCTTGTGCTTTACTTCTGTACACATTAGATGTATGTCCTAGTTTTCCATAGTGATAACATGTCAACACTTTTGGTTTTTGACTTTTATTGTTGTTGACTTTTTTATCTTGTTGTGATGATTCTCCTTCACCGGTGTGGCCTATACCGGCTTTGCTTCTGAATCTTCTCTGATTAGTCAAGAAATCATCAATCTTTTTAGAGCTATCCTCAGCTATCTTCATCATTTCATTGTGTTGCTTTTGTATCTTTATTTCATTTCTCAATTTTTCATTATCTCCTCTGAGTATTGCAACATCTTCAAGTCTTCTTGATAATTCTCCATTTACTCAGTTCATTTCTTGATTAACTGTCATCATTTGATTTGATACTTGGAAGTGACGATCAGTGAGTCTTTGTATTTCACTTTCTTTTTCTTGGAGTTGTTTAGTCATCAGTCTTCGATCTTCAATAGCCAGATTCTGATCGTGTTCAACTTGTCTAGCATTGTTCATGATTTCCACCATTCTCACCATCTGAGATTCATGACCGATTTGAAATGCTTTCACTTGCTCAGATACATGCTAATTCTTTTTAGACAAGTTAGAGATTATGCTTTCAGATCCGTCAAAGACGCTTCCAGAGCTTGATCCAATATGATCAAATATTTCATTAATAGGTTCTTCATGATAACTGATTTCATTCTATAGAATTGCAAGATTCTTCCCTTCAACCAATAATTTCTTCAGTTCTTCCTTGGCTTGTTTATACTATTCCACAAACATTTGTATTTGTATCTTCTGATTCTCAATAGTGTTGTCAAGTTTGTATCTCTCCAAGACTTAGATCTTTACCCTTTAGTGGTTAGACTATTCAACAAGAGAACTAAGCTCTGATACCAATTGTTGGAATTAGGAGAGATAGGTACTGAGAGGGGAGGGGTGAATCAATGCCTTCAAAAATTTTACTTGTAAAACCTTTCAGATCTATAACTGTGTACTGTGATAACCGATCAAAATAACTTGAATCTAATTGCATAAATCAATCATCTAGTTAACTTGAGAAAGTAAACAACATGAAATCAATATGACAATAACATAACACAAGTATTTTGGTAACGCAGAAACCCTTGTAAGAAGGTAAAAACTGCGGTGGGGATGACACCCACAAATTCTTCACTACTGCAGATAGAAAAGGTTTGCCTGTTAAGGCTACAAGTTTTGATCACTTCTGGTGATCTTACCCTATTAAGAGTAACATTTCATATCAGCTAGATCTACCCAGCTATAGGATTTTGACAACACTAATGAAGTGTGCACTTGGTTAAGAGATTTAAGTAAGATTGTTAAGTCTACTTTGTTAAGAAATTTTATCAAAAACTCTATTACAATTGTTAGAAAGTAATAGGTAGTTATCTGCTAATTGAAAACTCAATTGTCTAAAATAGATCAATAAGTGCTCATTAAAATAACACCTTATCTATGATGATTCTCTGCTCTGTTCTGCTCGGTAGTGTTCTCTGATTCTACTCAATCTGATATCTTCTATACTCTGTTCTACTCTGTAAACTAATTGACTTGAAGTTAGGCAATGTCTTCAAGTGCTCCGTGATTCATATATATTAGTTCACCAACCACACAAAATGATGCAAACATACAAAATATATAGTGTTCTATTTTTGCCACTTTAGGAAAAATTAGGTTACAAAAATAATCATAACCCTAAGATCTACAGTGCAAAATTAACCTAGATCAAATATTACAATAAGATAAACATTACATTTAATGATTATCTTTTACAATAAATGCTCCTTGATCTTGGTAAACCATTTTACAATCTGTTGTAACCGTTTGCATAGAAGAATGTTCTATTTTAGATTACTATGCTATTTTCTGTGATCATCGGTAAACACTGTATAATCTGCTTGGTGTTTACTGTCTATCGGTGTCAGTGTCACTGGTGCTCGGTAAACTATGTGATGCTCAGTGTAAAGGCTTTACTGACTTCTTTGTCTTACTTCTAGTTATCGACCAACTCAATATAAGTGACCGACCGATCTCTTTGATATCCTTTGATGCTAATGACAACTTTAAATGCTCAATAAAGATTAACACACTTCAACTTTAGATCAGTTTGTCTTTCAACCATTTTTCTGAATATTTTGAAGCATGCAAAAGCTTCAGATTTATGTCTCAAAAAAGTTACCTAGACCATCCTTGAATAATCATCTACAAATAGCATGAAATATCTTTCACCATTTAGGGATGGAATTTTAGTTGGACCACAAAGATCAGTATGGACAATTTCTAGAGGTCTATTAGACAAGTACTCTTTGGTTTTAAAAGATTGTCTGGTTTGTTTACCTTTGACACATTCTTCACAAACTTTAGCTAGTTTTCTAATTAGGGGTAAGCCTCTAACCTTTTTGTTCTTGCTGATCCTAGCAAGATTGTCAAAGTTTGAGTGACCCAATCTCTTATGCCATAACCAGTTTTCTTCTACTTGACTTACAAGACATGTATTAATCAGTGAAGATTCCTTAACAGTAGAATGAATTAGATTATACAGGTTTCCTCCTATTCTTAAACCAATAGCAAGAACTTTTTTCTTACTTTTGATAGAATATCATTTAGCATTAAAAGAAATTGAATATCCACTGTCACAAATCTGACTGACACTTAGAAGATTATGTCTTAATCCTTCTACATAATAAACAACATGAATGGGTGTATTTGTATTATGAACTATTGAACCACGACCAGTGATATAAGCACCTGAGTTATCTCCAAACCAAACAAATCCTCCATCAAAATCTTCTAAAACTTTAAACTTGCTTTTACAGCCAGTCATATGATGAGAATAGTTGCTATCCAAAACCCAAGTAGCAGGTTTCTGGGCAAACAAAGTTGTTTCAATCAAGGACTTTTCAATGGGTTTCCATACTTGTTTAGATTTTAAATGAAGTTTACACTGATTAGAAAAGTGTCCATAATGAAAAAATTTGAAGCATCTGATTAGGTTCTTGAAACCATACCTTTGTTTGTTCATCTTACATTTGAATGCTTTATGACCAAAAAGATTGCAGTTGAAACAATAACCTTTGAAATAACTCAAACTTTGATTTGAGGTTTTTCCTTCAGCTTGTTCAATCTAATTTTGTAATAGAACCAGTTTCTTGTCATTTTCAACAAGAGATTGTTTTTGATTCTCAATAAGCTGATTTGCTATTTCTAAATCAATTTTCAATATTTTATTCTCTTTCAAATTCTAATATCAATTTCTTTTGCTTCTTCAGTTCTTGCAAAGAACAAAGAAGTTCTTTTCCAAGATCAATATCTTCATCTGAATCAGATGAAGATTCTGATTTTCTAGTTTCTAAATTAGGAACATTGATAATTTCAGCCATGAATGATACTTCTCCTTCTTCTTTAGAATCATTTGATTCTTCACTAGAGTCTTCTTTTGACAAAAGACTCTTCTTTTTAAAGTTCTTGAACCTTTGATTTGGATTCCAAGGTTTCCTTCTTGAAATTTTTTTAGTTTTCTCATTATTATCATCTTGATCAACATAAGGCCATTTTGTAGCAAAGTGTCCTAATTGACCACAACTAAAACACTTAGGTTTTCCTTGATATTTCTTTCTCATTTTCTTGACTAACAATGCTTCTAGGGAACTTGTTAAATCTGTATCACTTTCATGTAGTTTCTCAGCCTTAAAGGTTGTTTCTTTCAATGTAGAAGCAGCTTGGTTGCTGATTCTCATCTCCTGTGCAGTCAAGGTTACTTCTAACTAATGTAAGGTCATTTTAGAAAAATGTGTCTTCTTCTAAGGTAGAGATCTTAGTTTCAAATTTAGGTAGAACAGTTCTAACTACCTTTGAAATAATATCATGTTCTTCAATAGTCTCTCCTAGAAACCCTTCTAGCATTTACTACTTCATCATTACATAAAAAGTAAGCAGCTATATTTTCATCCTCATTCATCTTCAAATTATCAAACTGAGCTTTTAACGTTATCAATTTTGATTCCTTTACTTTCTCATCACCTTGATAAATGGTTTCTAACTTTTCCCAGATGTCATTAGCAGATTTACAATACATGACTTTAACAAACACATCTTTAGTAAGACCACAAATAATAGAAATTTTTTCTCTTTTGTCAAGTTCATACTTGGTTTTATCATCAAGATCTATAGGTACAACATTAGGAATAGTATGCTTTTTTGCAACTACTTCCCACATATTAATATCTAAAGAAATAATGAAAGCTTCCATTCTTACTCTCCAAAAAATATAATCATTGCCATCAAACAATGGAGCCCTACTAAGAGAAGCTCCCTCAGCTTGTGCCATTTATTTCCAACTACCCCTAGATAATCCCTATAGGAAGACCTATGAAGGGACCCTTCCTCTGATACCTTTATTGAGCAATAATCCTCTTTATACAATAGCAGCTACAATTGCTTTCCTGGGCTATAGCCCTTCACTTATCTCTTCAAATAAACCTCTGTCAATAGAGTTTATATATAGAACTGTATGCATTTAATAGTGCATACACATTATACATATAAACTATTTAAGATATTCTTTCAATGATTTTCATATCAGAGATAAGTCTCTTTTTCATGCACAATTTTTACATCCACATCTTCCTCTTTAATAGGAAGTATACATAATACCTTTTCAAAGTTATTTCCAAGAGCAGTTACAATAGACATTGCAACTATTTACAATATCAGTTCACATAAACTGATTTTCAAATAACCAGATAAAAGAATTGTTTCACAAAACCCAAGTCACAAAAGTTCCTAATGAAAAACAAAGAATATTTTGCTGAAGAACTGAACTCAATCGAGGTGTTCCCAACTTAACTGTTACACAACTGAACTGTGTAACTAACAACCATAACCACAAACTTGATACAAAATAAAATGCAAGAACTACAAAGAATTGCTCAAGTGTCAAAATGACACAAATTCCTTTCACACCAATATGCACATATCAAACCAATATTAAAGCTGAAAGTTAAGACTATTTTTGCAGTGACTCTTTTCATGAATCATTTTAAGAAACTGTGAATAGACCAACATATTCATATAAAAAATGCTGTTGTAAAAATGCCTCAGATATATGTATATAAAAAACCCTGTCATTTTGCCAATAATGATTGTTCTTTTCCAGAGAAGAACTTGTTGAAGATGCATACCTGTTGACAGAAAACCATAGTAACAATGAACCATAAGAAGACTATCGTATTTGGTATCCAGTTGACACCATTGAAGATCAAATGCTTAGAGAGATTTTCAACAAAACAAAACAAAGCATGTATTAGCCATCATATCATAATAGAATAAGATAGAGCAATAAGATCTCTCTGTTAATCAGACAACAAGAGTACCTTCGTTTAAGAAACAAAGATACCATAAAAATGGTATTAACCAGTTCCTCGCATAGAGATGAGTATCTTATCAAAAATCCACAATCAAAAAGTCAACACAGTGTCACCAAAAACTCACTGTAGTAATCATGGCAGCATCCTCAATCAGGGCAAGAAAAATTATACACATGAAAATCCTTTAAGCGAGAATGAAAAAATAGAGCTTAAGGAAATTCCAAACAAGTTTCACATCTGCCATGCATAAAAGACATGTGTAAAAAGAAGAGCCAAATGTTGACAACCAAGAGTCAACAAAAACTATAATAAAACTCAAGTTTAACTCAAGTCTATCTACAATGGCACAGTACAAACACAACTCAGCATAATAGCTAGATGACAATAAAGACAGCCACAGTAGCACATCAAGGACACAAAAGAAGACAACAAATAATGCCTTTAGTAGCTCCCTGCTCCTTGTGCAACTTCATCTTGAGCTGTTGTTGTTCCTCTATTATTCTTTTTATCCTTTGGGCAAGTAAATTGTGTACCTTTTTCATGCGCCACTTCATGCCTTGCAAGTCCATCCAGTCTAAGAAAGGAATGAATTCCCCAATATTCACAACTCTTGCTACTCGTCCCACCTCTACTAAAAGCTTCTTTATATCTTCTCCACCACCACCACTAGCTTTACCATCACTCTCACTAGAAATTTTATTTCCTGAAATGATTTTCCACATCACATCCTGGGAAATTGATGTGAACATGTTGGTTAGATTGACAACCTTCCTCGCCTACCCGAACATCTCCCACATTGCACGAATAGTGGAAAGCATTTCTTCCTCTCTTATACAACCGAATGACTCGATCCTCTTCACACTCAAAAATTCCACAACATGCACTGCTTCCTCATGTGCCTCCAATAAGGCCCATAAGGGGAAAAAATCATATCATTGAAATTATATGCAAGGTATTTCGCCATAGCAGAAATAGATCTTCTTGCAAAAACCACATCATGGGTTTTCAAGACCTGCTTTGCCATGGTAGAAAAAGAAACGATGACAGTGGGAACATAACCCAATTTCAACATCATGATGGGCCCATATTTCTTACCAAGCTCACAAAGCTCACGATGAGGAAGGCTTTTTAGCTGGTTCAGATTTCCTATAATAGGCCATGCAAACGGTCCAAGGGGCAATCTCTATCCCAGAGCATTCTTGCTTTTGGTGAGCTGTAACTTGACCAAGAGGGGATGAGAGTTCCTTCAATCTTCCACAGTCTACGAAACTCAATTGTTTTAGACATGTAATCTTAACGAAGCATTCTGAAAAACACTCTAATTCAGGCTAGTTGAACATAGTGAGTGTATGGAATTTTTGTAACATACATACATGCTCAGAAGCCTACATAAAGACCGACAGCTCACCACCAGCAGGTACTCAAACTTATTTAACCACTGAAAGAATTTGTTGAATGCCTTTTCACTGTTATCTTTTTCATGAATAGAGAAATTTCTTTTTTCATCTGAAAACCTTATAAATAATTCTTTCAAGGAAGAATTTGGCACTGTTTTTGATAAGTCATTTGCCTGTCCCTTGATTACAATGCTCCTTAAGCTTTCTGGTAAGTGAATGCACTTAGAAGAATATATGTTGTTGTAGATAGAAGATTTCCACAATCTATGAATTGTACTATTATGCTTTAGGGTAAAAGTCTGGAGAGCATCATATATTATTATATGCACCATGAAAGTAATGAACCTTTGTGTTAATTTCCATTTTTTTTGTATGGTCATTGACAAATTTAAAAAAATTGCATCCACTTTGGATAATGGAATACTAGATTGAGAGCTTGTTTGTATGAGAGGTAGAACAACTTGTAGATGGAGTATCTTGGGTATGGTGCAAAATAATAACAAGAAATGAACATTATGAAAACCATCTCATCATTATTTACCCTTTGATAGAAAGAAGATCTCGTTTATACCAACCTTTTGAGCCATGTTTAAGACATCTTTAATGTCTTTGATAAAACTATTTGCCTTGCTTTCAATGTCTATATTTTTTTAAATTGCTGATAACTTCTTCTCATGTGGGTGGTGACATTTTAGGTGTAGAAGATGGAGGAGATATTGTTATAAAATTTGTAAAATATTTTTATTGATCATATCAGATTCTCATGACAGACTACATTTTAAAGATTACAAAATAATAGTTGTAAATTGTTCTAGCAATTGTACAAACTGTTATGTAACTGTAATCATTAATGACTAAACAATGTAATAATCTATCCCAGAGAATTCTTTCTTTTCAGGGTAAATCTATGCAAAGCCCAGAAGAAAAGTAAGAGTGAACAGAGTGTAGCCGTTGCTGGAGCTCTAAGAACCACCTCTAATTATATCTAATGCTTAAAAAGATTGGGGAAAGCCTACAAAATCCATACTGAGTAGAGATGCATGAAACAATAAGTTCTTGGTCTCCAATTTATAGACTGGTCTTGGCATCTCTACTGCCTTGTTTTTCTGCACGTAAAGACCATATTGTCAATACCACGTTCTTTGAAGATTTTAAGTCACAGGCATGTTCTTGAACGAATGGCTATGCAGAAAAATATTTCTATCTGATATGATGGTTTGTTGACATTTCTAAATTAGATTGAAAAATAATGGTTCTTTTATTTTTAATTTAATTAGCTAATATATACTCTATATTTAAAATACGCTGAGATGTATGGAGGCGTTGAATTTTTCCAACTTTAATTTTGATTAAAGGTGAATGATGAAAAAATTAAACACCTTGATACATCTTAGAATATTTTAAATATAGAGTATATATTAGCTAGTAGCAGTCACGGCGCACATAAAACATTGAATAAATTAATCTCATTAGGGTTATAATAAGGGTTCATATTGAAGGTTAAGGTTTATATCATGGTTAGGGTTAGCATTAGGGTTAGGGTTTTTTAGAATCTTTATTATGATTAGGGTTAGGGTTTAGTGTTAAGGTTGGGTTTACAATTAGGGTTAGGGTTTAATATCAGTGTGACAATTATGTTAGGGTCATGATTAGAATTAGGGTTAGGGTTAGGATTTAGTGTTATATTTTGAGTACATTAATACAATAAGACTATATAGAGTATATGTTGAGTATGTTAATAACACTAATACATACTCCATGGTAAGGGTTTTAGAGTTGAGGTGAGGATTTACATCATGGTTAGGGTTTGGGTTAGTGATAAAGTTGGGTTTAGCGTCATTCTTAGGCTAGATAAATAATTAGGGTTATGGTTTAGTGTTAGGGTTAGGGTTAGGGTTAAGGTTTAGGTTATGAATATAGTGTGGATTAGGGTTAGGGTTAGGGTTTAGGGTTGAGGTTATGGTTTACATAATGGTTAAGGTCTAGGTTAAAGTTGTATAGTTAGGTTTTGCATCATGGTTAATGATTAGGTTAGTGGTATAGTTAGGTTAGTGGTCATGGTTAGGAATAAGGTTAAGATTAGCGTTACAGTTAGGATTTGGTTTAGGCTTATGATTATGGTTAGGGTTAGGGTTAATATTAGGGTTAGGTTTTAGTGTTAAGGTTTATTGTTATATGTAGAATAAATTAATATACGTAGGGTTAGGGTTAGCATTTATATTAGGGTTAGGTATAGCATTAGGTTTGTGGTTTAACATTTACAATAAGGTTTTAGCATTTATGATTAGAGTTTAGCATTTAATGAATATGATTATGGTTAAGGTTTAGGCTTATGGTTAGGGTTATAGTTTCAATTAGGATTTAGTGTTAAGGTTTAATATTATGGTTAGGTTAGAATTTTGTGTTATGGTTAGGATTATATTTAGGGTTTATACCAAAGTTAGGGTTAAGATAAGGATTGAGGTTTGGATAAGGTTATAATTACAATTAGGATTATGGTTAGGGTTTAGGGTTAGGTTTCATATTATTTTTCTAGAACTCAGGATTTGCCTAATGGTTAGGGCTAGGGTTTAGGCTATGGCTAGTTGTGAGGGTTAAGATTAGTTCTAGGATTAGGGTAATGACTCAGGTAATGGTTAGAATAATAGTATTAGGTTTAATAATAAGGTCAAGGTTAGGTTTAGGATTATGATTAGAGCTATACCATAGTTAGGATCAAGGTTAGGTTTAGGGGTATGATTATGGTTAGTGCTAGGGTTTAGGATTTAGGTTATAATTATGGTTAGAGTATTATATTATATCATCATTACGATTATGTTTGTAATGTTTTATGTATAATTGTATGTACTTGTATTATTGCTCTATGTGATAATAAAATTTGAGAAAGTGGGTTATAATTAGGATTTTTTAGTTAGGGTTCTAGGGTTGAAGTTAATGCTCTAGAGTTAGAGATACGTTAAGTGGTAAAAATAGCGCTAGGGTAGGGTTAATGATGGAGATTAAATAAGGATAGGGTTATGGTATGAGATAGAAATTGAAATTCACAGTTGGCATGAATGAAATTCATCATTCTTTGGTTACATAAATAGTTATGGTTAGGATTAGGGTTTATGTTATGGTTATGGTTAGAGTTAGGATTATGGTTTGGGTTAGGGTTTAGAGTTATGATTAGAACTATGGTCAATCTTAGGATTTGCATTTTGATTAAGGTTAGGGTTTATATCATAGTTAGTATTAGGATTAGGATTATGAACAACTACTTATATCTTAATTCTAGATAGTGATACTCTTTATATATTTTAGAGTTAAATATAAAAAAACATTCTTATAAAATTGATTAATGATTATTTATAAAAACATTGTTAAATATAAAAAATATTCTTATAAAATTGATTAATGATTATTTATAAAAACATTAATTAACTTAATTGCAAATAGAATTTTTCTTATTATATTATCAAATTTATACTAATCAAAACTTAAAGGTCAATGATGAAAAAATTCAACACCTCAATGCATCTCGGCGTATTTTAAATATAGAGTATATTAGCTAGTAGTAGTCGCAATGCGCATAAAACATTGAATAAATTAATCTGATTAGGGTTATAATTAGGGTTCGTATTCAAGGTTAAGGTTTATATCACGGTTAGGGTTAGCATTAGGGATAGGTTTTGGTTTAGATTATTTATTATGATTAGGGTTAGGGTTTAGTGGTAAGGTTGGGGTTACAATCAGGGTTAGGGTTTAATATCAGTGTGAGAATTATGTTAGGGTCATGAGTAGAATTAGGGTTAGGGTTAGGATTTAGTGTAATATGTTGAGTACGTTAATACAATAAGATTATATAGAGTATATTTTGAGTATGTTAATAACACTAATACATACTCTATGGTTAGGGTTTTAGAGTTGAGGTGAGGGTTTACATCATGGTTAGGGTTTGGGTTAGTGATAAAGTTGGGTTTAGCATCATTCTTAGGTTAGAGAAATAATTAGGGTTATGGTTTAGTATTAGGGTTAGGGTTAAGGTTTAGGCTATGAATATAGTGGGGATTAGGATTAGGGTTTAGGGTTTAGGGTTGAGGTTATGGTTTACATCATGGTTAAGGTTTAGGTTAGTGGTACCATTAGGTTTAGCATCATTCTTATGTTAGAAAATTAGTTAAAATTATTATTATGCTTAGTGTTAGGGTAAAGGTTAGGATTACAGTAAGTATAATGGTTTAGGTTAGGGTTTAGTATTTTAGTTATAATTATGGTCATTGCTAATGTTTACATAATATTTAGTGTTAGGGATTCAATTTTGGGTTAAGGTTAGGGCTAGGGTTATAATTAGGATTATGGTTATAGTTTAGGGTTAGGATTTACATCATTGTTAGTATTAGGGTTCGGGTTAGGATAAAGTTTTAATTTTACGATGTGGTTGAGGTTATGGTTATATTTAGGGTTTGTGCTAGGATTAGGGTTTAACATTTAGGTCTAGAGTTAGGTTTAGGAATATGGTTAGAGTGAGGGTTTAGGTGATGGTTCTAGTATAATGGTTACAGTTGGGGTTTTGATTAGAGTTAGGATATGGTTTAAGATCATTGTTAGTATTATGGTTAGGGTTAGGGTAATTCATAATATAGGGTCTAATATGTATGAGTAAGGTCAGAATTAAGATTTATCAATTAGGATTATAGTTAGGTATGCAGTTTACTATTAGTTTAGGAATTAGGGTATACATGATGGTTAGGAATAGGGATAGGGTTAGGGTTAGGATTAGGGTTATGGTTAGGTATTATTAGGGTGAGGGTTCAAATTGTGGTTAGTGTTAGAATTATGATTAAGGTTAGGACTAAGGATATTATTCTAACTACGCTTTGGTTAGGGTTCATATTATTCTTTTGTTAGGGTTCATATTAGGGTTTGTTTAGAGTGAATGTTAGGGTTGGGGTTAATAATATGGGTATAGCTAGGTAATTGTAATTTCCTTAAACACTAGAACAAGATTCACTACAACATCACACAACATTCTAGACATTGCATACTGCAATTATATTTATAAATTCCTACTTTCAAATAAAAAATTCAGTCCTCATTATTTGATCAATTTATTTATATTTTCCATTGCATCTTTTTCCCAAAAATGAAAGGATTGAAAACTTAAGATGACACTGCATCATGTTATCTTCCTCTCAATTCTTTGTATGTTGCAATGTCTTCATCACTATTCAAGCATTTAATATTTATATCAAAAGTGGAAAAGTGTACTAGGTCATGAGTGCTAACAAAATTTTCTATGTTTTATAATACTTTTGAATTTTTAAACCTACTTTAAAAATTACCTTCACCATTGCTCTATGAGGATTCAAAATGCATTGCAAAATTTGTACTTTTCTCAAGTTATTTTTTTTCAAGACAATATTGTCGCCATAGCTAAGATGGACCCATCAATAAAAATAATACCACAAGAAAAAAGGTATTTCCATTACACCCTTCTATTTATGTCATATTCATTCATACTCTCTTCTACATATACTTATCTCTTCTACCTCATAATGATAATTCCAATACTAAATTATCTTATGCATTCTTCGTCAATCTACAAATACCTACACATCAAGGTAGTCCTCTAGATGAAGAGAACAACTATAACACCAAGGAACAAAACAAAGAAAGCTCCACATCAGTCCAAGTTACTTGTCCAATGACTAGCAACTTACCGAATGAAAAAGGGCCAAAATTTGACACAAAGTATTGTTGATATAGCTTTAAGTCTAAATTTCCTTCCTTCATACAAACCAAAACATTCCCATAACCTGATATTTTATTTTCAATTATATTTCTAAATTGTGTCATTCATTTTTCAAGTGTCCATACACATCTGTTACTAAAACTAAAAATGACTTTAATGAGAGCCAAGAACAAAAATGGTAAGCATTATATTATACTTCTAAATTATTTCCATTAACTTTCCTATTGCTACACAATTTAACATACCTCTTCTCCCTTGTCTATAGACTAAAGGTAGAGCCACACCACATATCCAACATACCTAAAATTTGTACAAGGCAATATGCCAGTACATTTAAAGGTTACATCCTTATCACTTATGATCCTACATATGCTAAGTACCCGATAAGTCCAACAAAAGCATAGATAGTGCATATTGACATACTATATATTCATGGTTGGATGACCATCATAACCAACATTACCAATAAATTAATTGATGCATTCCTCTCGAAGCTCGTACCTGGCACAAGTGTATGTTTAACAAACTTTACAATAAATAAAAAGACCCAATACGAAAGAGGGGATGTTGAATACTACCATCAGTTAACTATAGACACAACTATTGAGACTTCATAAAGTTTTTAAGTAGAGCTCCTCAACTCATGAACCAATTACTCAGTTGGAATATTGGGCATCATTATTAGATCACACACCCAAGCGCAAAATGAATATCAACTCGATGTAAAAGATGGAGAATCTATATTTGACGCAGCTATTGTAAGTTAACTCTTGCTAATATCAAACCAAAGTTCACACTTTTTACATAATATGATTCTAAATCCATGTTGACTAATACATAATTCCCTTTCGTAGGTCATTATTCCAAAGTACCACACTATTGTATATGCAACACTCCAAAAAATTATTTCAACAACAAGAACACCACTCTTTCTAAGTTTAAAAATGTTTCCTACAGTAGCCCCAAAGGCACAAGCATTATTAAATCAACCCCAGAAATATTCATTAACGAGCACAATGATGAATGCAATAAAGCAAGGATTGAAAACCTTGTTAAATCTAGTATTCATATTAGAAAAAAAAACCATTGAATAGTCTAAGCACAAATAGCTTACTAACACTATGAAAACTTTACTAAATTCACTACTTATTTTACAGGTTGTCAATACAATAAAACCAAGAAATGCTCACGTGTCACTGTATTAGTTGCTTTACACCATCGGCCATCAACCAACCACAATCACACAACCATCTTCCACCAACACTTTACAATGCATAGCACGTACAATAATGATGAACTTTGCATACAATCCCTTCCTACAGTATGGAATAAAAAGAGTAGATGACATTGTTCAATGCAACATGCATGGTAAAATATTGCATGAACACATTCCTAAACTTGCAATAATACCATTTGAAAATTATTAAAAAAAAATGTCTACAATTGTATATCTCATGGGGTACATTGTCAATTTCTATGAGAAATTACATTCTCTCAATTTTAAAAGACACAAGCACTATAAGTTTTAAATACTTCTTCTTTTGTATACTTGCAATTTTACACAACCTGGATTTCAGCACAATATTGTCCCTCTAATGTACTTGTTCATTGAAAAATTTCCCTTTTTAGATTGTAGAGTTTATGATAACAAGATGCTACTTGCTCAAATTATGCACCTATATACATAATCTACTCATGGTAATGCCACCTCTTCGTTGATATTTTTCTCCAGTCTCCCGGCATACTACAGGTCTTATGGTAGCCTTTTATTGAATTATTTTTCTTGTTTTAGATAGTTTGAATTATCAATTCAAATATTCATATTTTGGATGTGTAATTTTCTTGATGATGAACATCAAATGAGATAATTTTGACCCTAATACATTTATCCATCTTAATTTAGTCTTTCCATTGACTTGTAATTATTTTCTAGTATTTTAAATGTTATTTTCAACTTCATTTATGATATTATTTTACATAATAAAATAGAATGTAATACCTACCCATTTTATATCATTTTACTATCATAGATTTATATCTGATTTGTTTATGTTGTGGATTTAGACTTTTCTTTTAGCTCATTTGATATGCTCTCCTATTAATTAGTTAATAGGCATTGTTATTTTGGCAATTTATATCAAACAGGATCCTTCAAAGTTCTTTGTCCAAAAATATTCAAAGGCTGATTCTAATATGGCTTCTTCTGCTCCCACATATTCCCTTTTAATGACTCCGCTTTCTCTTAGATTACCAACCTATCAATATTGGTATACGAGAGCTTGACTAAAATTCCTCTATGTCATTATCACATGTTGAAGCCTTGGTTTAACCTTTTTTAAGGACTTACTACAATTGGAGTTTCCTTTCTTTCCTAGAAATTCAAAACCTCTTTCATCAGATCATTCTTAAAATTTTGTTACCTAACATTATCATGCTTTGGTTTAGTTGATTCTTTCTTCTTGAGCTTTCCCTTTTTCTTCCATAACAATTGATCATATTTTTTGTGTGAGCATGATATAGTAGAGTAGCCAAATTTGAAGAATAAATAATAAACAAAAGGGATTTCATATACAATCCTTTACATCCATCTACCATAAATTGATCCATTGTAGTGATCTACTAGATGCATTGATCATTTGTGTACAATAGATTGAATTAAATTCCTTCCTACCCTTTTGTTACATGTCCAAACCTTGGCTTCATTATTTTTTAGACTCACTGCCATTGGATTTTCTTTATAGCCTTAGCAATTTAAATCCTCATTCATGAGATCCTTCTCAAACATTTCTTTAACTTTATGTATCACACTTTGGTTGATCTTTCTCCATAACTATGGACCACTTTTTTTGTTTGGGCATGATCTATCAAAGTGGTCAAATTTGAAACCTAACAAACAAACAAAAGAGTTATCTGAGTTCAAGCATAGTTCTAAATTCTAAGGAATGATTTCCTGATGAGCATTGCATTGCTGGAGCAAATTTTTTTGTAAATGTAATGTATCTATAGTTAGTGGGAAGATGTTTCAATGTTCCTAAGTAGAATTAGAAGGTAGATAGCTAATCTAATAGCTTCGTTTGTAGAATATCACTTGATTGTTTGATCTATAGCTAGTGTGAAGACAATTTGATATCCTGAAGTTGAATTATTGTGATGTTAAACATGAAATAATTTGACAGCTACCAAGTAGGATTATAATATCCATCACACTATTGATAAAAATATTTTTCTCTTTAACAATAGACTATTTTGCAACCTTCATATTTCACTGTCTTCTTACTATCCCACATTGCATTCCTTGATATTCATATGAAAATATTTCGAACCAACTTATTCATCAGAACTTCCAATAGTAACTTCTCTTCATTTTTTCTTTCTATTTTACACTTTTTGGTTGTGATTGGTACACAAAACTATATTGTTAATGTATGCTACTAAGATCACACCTAACTAGTATGGAAATTAATTTGTCTATGGCAGTCAACTGCAACATCAAACAATATTCCTCTACCAAATTTTCTTGTTGGATTTCTGTAATTCTTTTATGAAGACCTCCATATATTCCTGCTTTGACTTCTTGGTTGTTCTTGTTGCTCTATTTGTAGGTCTGATTTAAGATGCTAAAATTTGGAGATAGTTCCAAGTTCATTATTCTCTTCTTCAGAAATATAGATTCCTCACTAATGAAAGACTTATCGAACAGTTACCTATCAATCATTTCATCCAAACATTGTATACAAATGACTTTAGAAATCCAAGACTTGAGCATCTGTATTGTACTCTTAACAACATGTATATAAATATTGAATTTTTAACTTCAAGATAGTCCCTTTTGATTGTATTCATAATGAAACAAATAAATGATTAATTTGTGTGTGCAGATAGAATATTGTAGCTTTTTTTTCACTTTTACATTCAAAACAACAATGTTGTATTTTGATATTCAAGGTCATTATTTTTCTTTCAACTATAGCTATGTTCACTAAAACTTCTCGTCCATTGCTAATGTACTAACTAGAGGATTACAATAGATATTCCCTTTGCATCATCTTATACCAATATTATTTTATTCATTATGGGACTATTATAGTCATACATTTTCACCGTCTTCATCTTTTTTTTTTGTAATTCCATACAATGATTTGGGTGAGTCAAATTTGATTGTCTTTACAATTAATTATGACAACACCACTATCCTCCTCTCATTTTTTCTCTGAGAAGTCTCTTGAATTGAGGTTACTATTATAAGTTCAATTCTATCCACTTTATGAATACATTTTTGTTTAAATGCTTCTTCTTGTGACTATATTTTAGCAACACTAAAATAGCATTATTGATTTTAATTGTCATATATTTAAGACGAGTGTAATCCTTGTATTCTCACCATTTCATTCGATAGCTCTTCTTTTTGACAACCATGTGCCTATCTTTTAAACATATAGTAGTGGTGACACCTTTTATATTTAACCTTGTATTGATCACTATTTCATGTATTTTCTATGGAAAAATTGTCCTCTTATGTCTGCATTTCATGTATGATAATCTTGCATTTCACTATACCTCATGTACATTTCTTATGTGTTTGCTCAACAATGTGAAGCCTACTACACAACGCTTAGCTAAATGAACACTTTCTGCTACTCCCCTACCTAAGGCAGGGACTCCAACTATGTATAGCCCTTATTTAATATAGTTACATGCACTCTATCAATTTTGGGATGAAAATCTATGTTCTGTCATTGTAGCTTGCAAGAATAATTATAATTATGCTCCTATAGGGTGACCTTAATTAGAATCCTATAAAATGCATCTCTTCCTATTGCATAGCCAAGAGTGAATATGAACAACCAATTTTGCAACTTTCCTTATTATTTTTATCCTTACGAAATACACAATATATACAAAGTTAGGATAGAAGAGCACAAAAGGATTGAGTTCAATAGTAAGCTCCTATATCTGGGATGGCCAAACAATATTGCAGGTGGTAGAGGAAAAGATTGGTAGAGTTGATAAAATGTACAAGTTTATGTTTGAGAAAATATCAAAGCAATTGGTACTAGCATTGCTATATTATTTAACTGTATCTATTCTAAATTATTTGTTGGCTGTGGCAAATGGATTATATTTTTAAAAGTGAATGTTGATTGTCGTAGTTTCTAATGTCTTCTATCTAATAAATTCCAATTTGAATATCAAGACAAAAAAATAGGGTAATAATTTATTATATGAATATCCTTCTATTGATAAGTATGATAAATAAATAGCAGTTTTTAAGTGTTGTTATTAAGTTTATGAATAAATAAGATACATGTTAAATATCATTGTTTAATCAAAATAAATAAAATTTATTTGTAAATAAGTAAAATTTATTTGTTGAGTATCATTATTTAATCAAAATAAATATTGTCATTAACTTTATTAATAAATTTAAAGATTATATCATTTATTTCATATTATTATATTCATATTAATTTCATATTAAATTATTATTAATTATTACTATATGTGTGTGTGTGTTAGTAAACTAGATACGTACATTTTGATTTTTTATTTATTTTGGCTCTTTATTTTTATTAATTTTTTTTTTTAACAATTTTGGTTTTTGATATTTAATCCAAGAGTCACATATTTAAATATTGTAATATATGTAAATTTTTTATTTTTTTAAATGGTATGATTTTTAATATTTAATATAAGAGTCACATATTCAAATATATAATTTATGTAAATATAAGTTTTGATTTCAGTTTGATATCTCATCTTTAAAAAATTGAAATTGAAATTTTTGATTTATGATTTTATTTATTTTAATTATTTCTTATATCTAAAAATTCTATTATTATTATAATGATAAAACACATTTTATTTTTTTAATGTTGCATTTACACATTTCTACATTTCATTTCTAGATTGAAGTAACCACGCTTGTTATTTTTATTGGAAGTAAAGAGAAGTTTAGGACGAGAGAGAAGGTCGACACTCCTGGGAATAGTGGCTGCAAAGACCCCCTTCCACACTCCATTCAAAGCAATGAATGAGCTGAGCCAATATAAGCTTCATGGTTACATCAGCCATGGCTGCTCCTGTGCATCTTCTCCTTACTGCTCCAAATGGAACCATATCAAAATACTCCTTGTCCCTCACAACATCAACATTTTTCCCAATAAATCTGTCTGGTTTGAATTCCCACCAACTGTACAGGCTTCCCACCCTGCTCAGACATCTCCCAAACTGAACGAACAATGAGAAGCATTTGATTTTCCTCCCGTCGACATCTGAAGGAATCGATCTTTCTCATGTGTCTCCAATAAGCCCCGTAAGGTGAAAATACTAGATCCTTGTAATTATCGAAAAGGTATTTTCCTGCAGCACTTAGAGGTCGGCTTGCAAAAACATTATCGTGAGTTTTGAAGAACTCCTTGGCCATGGCAGAAGAAGAAACCACAACAGTGGGAACCCAATGTCAACATCACGATGAGGATGCTTTCTCAGCTGGTTCAGATTTCCTATAATAGGCCATGGAAATGGTCCAGGGGTAATCTCAAACTTGATGTATTTTGGCTTTGCACAGTTAATCTATACAAAACCCATAAGAAAACGACGAGTGCGCATATTGTAGACGTGGCTGGAGCATATGCACCGTCTTTTACTATATGTCTTGCATGGGAAGATGCAGGAAACGCTCTCTAGGCCAAATATATGGTGGTGTTGACCTCACTTTCTTTGTCAGGAAAAACGTATTTCTCAGAGAAAATACTATGTCGCCGTCTTTATGACTAAGTTTTAATATAATTTACTTACAGTATAATTTGCTGTTCAGTTTGCACGATATTGAACGTTTTTAGTTACAAATTCAAAAATGAATCCCGTAGAATGATTTTGGTTAAGATTTGGTTATATCTAATTTAGTTGATAAAAAAATATAGTTATAATTTAACGAAGTTAGGTGTTATGGATAAAGTTAAGTGTTATGGGCAAAGGGTTTAAGTAAAAGAATCTGATTGATTATAAAACAATAAAAAATGAGTGTTGAATAATAGAAAAGGATTTGGTAAGCTATAATTTAATAAAATTAGATACCATAAGCAAACGATTTAGTAAAATAATTTGGTTAATTCTAAAGAAACAAATGATTTAATTAAATGAATTCCATAGATTGATTCTTTTTGTTGTTATTTGGTTATGTGATCACAGTAATGTAGTCAATAAAAAATATATAGTTATAATTTAATAAAGTTAGGTGTTATGAGCAAACGATTAAAGTAAAAGAATCTGGTTTATTATAAAAAGACAAAAGAAAAAATAAGTGTTTAAGATAGAGAAAAAAAGATTTGGTAATAGTAATAAGGAGCAAATGACTAAAGGACATTTAGAGCTTACATTGCAAACTAAAAAAAGTGAACATATTGTACAAGGTGATTGAAATTTTAGTTTTAAATTTAAGGATGTGTGGATAGCCTCAATGAAAAAGGGTGAATTAGCCTAAAAGAAGGTTTCCCTTTCATACCACTTTTTTATATTAAAAAAATTATGAAAAGAGGATTACTTAAAACTATATTAGGTAAAATATAATATAATTTATTTTAATTTTTTTATTTAAATAATATCTTTAAAATATATTATTTTTTATCAAATCAATATAAAATATTAAATTATAAATTAATTATTATCATTTTATATACATAAATTTTATTTGTTTTAAATGTATTATAATAATATGACTAATTGAATTATAGCGGTAATACATTAAAATATAAATTTAAAAGCTTGTATTTTCATCAATATCAATATAATATTGAAATCTCACATATGTGACATATAACACACGTATTTTTTTTAGCTGATATTGGAAGAACATGGGGAGCTTATATAAATTATTAAAGCTCAATCACTGAATATAGGATAACATGCACAATTAGTTTCAATGAAATTAATTATTAGACATGGTGTATAAGAAAATTAGAAATATAGTTATAAATTCAAAAGCAAGTAGATAACTTCAAGGCTACAAGAAAACTGGTTTATACTCAAATTAAGATTTCATCATGAAATTCTTTTGAATCAAATTGAATTTAGACAAGTAGAAATTATGCACGTTTTAATTAAAAAAAAATCCTATAATTCATCTTATAAGATAGTGAACTTAATTTAAATGGAATCACATAAATCAAGAAGGATGTTTAAAGGAAACTAGTCAATGATTTATTAAATAATAAAATATATTTATTACTTTCAAATTTAATGTTATTTTTAAATTGTAATAGTTTTTTTTTTAAAAGTCTATCACTACTTACAAAGATACTATTTTTGTTGATAAATAATGAGGTCACAAAAGAGGTCCTCACCCCTAAAATAAATAGTCATCAATAACATGTAAAAAGGAATTTCAACATTGATGAAGAAAACAACAATTCAATCATAACAATATGATAGATCAGCTATTAAAAAGGTAATTTTGACATGAAGAGTAAGTCCTATAATATTTTAAATGACTAAATGCAAAGCTTCATAATTATTGATAAAAAAAATAAAATAATACAAAAAATTAGGTCATGAAAATAGAATTTGTGTATTGGAGAGCTCACTAGAGGATATGTAGAGGTCATATAAGTGTTAAAGTTTGTCACTAATTTGAAAGGTAATACTTTTATGGATAAGCAATGAGGTCACAAAAGAGGTTCTCATCCCTAAAATAAATATTCATCAATAACATGTCAATAGGATTTGAACCATGATGATAAAAACAACTAAACCACAATTTAATCATCACATTATGACAAACCAACTATTAAAAATTAACTTTAAAATTAATAGCTCCTACAATATTTTAAACAAATAAATAACATAGCTTCATAATTGTCTATAAGAAAATAAAAGCTTACATATAATTAGGTCAGGAGAGTATGAAGATGAAATCTTCATATTGCATAGCTCACTACAAGGTATGAAGAGTTTGTATAACAATTCTAGTCTATCACTAATTACAAAGATTATACTTTTATTAATAAAGCAATGAGGTCACAACTGAGATCTTTATCACTAAAATAAATACCCATTAACAAAACATCAATAGAATTTGAATCTTGATAACAAAAATAACAGTCATAATTTAATTATCACCCAATGAAATATTAATTACTAAAAAGATAACTTTGACATGAAGAATAATTCTTATAGTAGTTTGAACTAAATAACATAACTTCATAATTGTCTTAAAAACAAAAACCATACATATAATTAAATTATATGAAAACATGAAGATGAAATCTTCATATTGCAAAGTTCAGTAGAGGGTATGAAGAACTTATTTAACAAATATGAAGTATTAGAGCACTACCATACATATAAAATTAAATTATGAAAATATGAAGATGAAATCTTCATATTGCAGAGTTCAGTAGAGGGTATGAAGAACTTATTTAACAAATATGAAGTATTGGTGCACTCTACTTCAACTCAGGGGCATGTGGATAGCCTCAAAGTAGGATGAGCAAGAAGGTGGACATTCCTAGGCATGGTGGCTCCAAAGACTTCCGTCATATCTAACTCTCCATCCATGCTCCACTCAAATAAATGAAGGAGCTGAGCCAGCATAAAATTCAAGGTTACATCAGCCATGGCTGCCCCCGGGCATCCTCTCCTTCCTGCTCCAAACGGAATCATATCAAAATACTCTTTGTCTTTCACAACATAAACATTTTTACCCATAAAGCTATCCGGCCTGAATTCCAGATGATCTTCCCACACAGATGGGTCTCTTCTGATAGCCCAAGCATTGACCATAAGCCTGCTCTTTGTAGGAATGAGGTACCCACCAACTGTACAATCTTGGGTCAATTCATGTGGAATCATCAAGGGTAATGCCGGATATAACCTCAACGCCTCCTTCACCACACACTGTATGTACTCCATCCTTGCTAAATCACACTCACATACAGTCCTCTCTCTGCCTACAACTGAATCGATTTCCTCTTGCATTTTCTTGGCCATAGCAGGGTTTCTAAGAATCTCACTCATTGCCCATTCTAATGTAGTAGACATCGTTTCAACTCCAATCATGAACATATCCTGAAAACATTATATATCCTTGTTACATCAATTAAAAAAAATAGAACTACCAACAAACGTAAAAAAAAATGGCATTTGGGATTTGAGTTATAAATAAGAAATGAATGAGATACATACAAAAACAATGGCTTCAATGCTTTCCTGTTTGATTGCCTTCCCATCAAGGCTTCCCACTTCTAACAGCACGTCAGTGATGCCTTTAGTAGCTCCCTGCTCCTTGTGCAACTTCATCTTGAGTTGCTGGTGTTCCTCTATTATTCTTTTTATCCTTTGGGCCAACGAATTGTGTACCTTTTTCATGTAAATATTAAAGATGTAGAGAATACGGAATTAAACATAACAAAGAAGACAAATACAATTGCACAATATTTATTGTGGTTCGGCAATATGCCTATGTCCACACTGAAAGCAGGGAATCAATTATATTTACCAGTCCATGGTAAGATACAATCTAATCAATGAATATATGACTGTACACATAGTCATTTATAATAAGCTCTCAAAGAGGAAGAGGTGGGAGAAACCAAAAGGTCATGTGACCATTGGTCTTCATATCCCAACAATCTCCCCCATGAAGTCCAACCGGCACAACCATGTACAGTGGCATCCCCTACTGTCTATTCTGAAACTTAGCGAACAATGAGCGCTTAAGAAGATCTCAAGGTTGCTAGACTCTACTCTAGCACACTCCAAATGAGCCTTCTCCAAATCAAATCAAAGTCAAAAACATCATTTTCAATAATTTTTACAGGTGTAAATTCACCCATAAATCTATAATAAGAATCACCACTTTGTATAGATTCAAAAACATTATGCTCTAGTGATTCCAAAAAATATATATCTGCTTCATTCGCAAGAAAACACACAACAGTTTTTGCAGAGTCAAACATCATGGTGCAAGCTCCAGCACATGCCATACTTCTCTCCTGTCCAACACAGAATAGAGTATTTAGAAGATCATCAATATCCGACTCTAATACCCAGACAAAAATTTGCCAGTTCAAAAATTGTTCCCGAAAATCATCCTCTATTAGGAACGTCATGCTGTATATTAGAATGCAATTCTGTGATAGAAATTTTTGTTTCCAATTTGATGCTAGCTCACCATTGGATGCTACTTCATTGGCAGCAATAAATGGAGAGTATTGGGCGTTAGCACCTGTGGCAAGAGTCAAATTTGTGCTTAGAATTGACTATAGCAGAGCAGAACCAATACGCGCGGGTGCAAGATTAGGGGTGTGCTGACAGTCAAGAGATCCTTGACCATTGTAACCCTCTCCAAAAAAATGGTCTGCAGTTGTGGACTTGGTGTCATGGTGAAAAAACCAAGCATCACGATGGAGTTTGTGGTTCATGCTCCCATGCTCCTCTTCTCTTACATCTTCCTTGGTTTGTTCGCATGATGGAGTGTGACTAGAAATGTGGGCTCCATGAGTATCATCGAGCCAACCTTGATCAGTTGGAGATTGTTGTAGAGAAATAGCAGCCTGTGACATAGCCGTACTGGGGTGAACCTGTCCAATTTTATCAAACACCAAGATATGAAAACCATGCTGCTTGTTGTGACCTGAACATGGCATAACTAAATTCCCCAAATTATGAGCAGGGGATTTAATTGGTTGCATACTATCGTGACTTCCATCTGAGCCATTGAAGGAATCATAGTATGTCTGAAAGCAAACAGTGTCTTGACCAAAGGAGGAGTCTTGCACATATTGTCCTCCGCGATCAACTTTGCCCTATTTTGGCAAATTGATTATGACGAGCATATCCGGCAGAGGAGATGAAACGATGCTTGTTTCATATTTGACATCATGACTTGAGCGATGACTAGCATAAGGGGCCCCCAAACTATCAATCGCTCTTCCTTCACCCTTTGACAGGGTGGAATTCAGTCGGCCTGGAGTTGTATTGATTGCAGGCTGTGTGGGAGAGAGACACCAAACCTCTTGACCTTCTTCTTGGTCGATATACAAGACTCTCTCTTTGACCTCCACCTTCACTATCGCCTTGAGCAGCTCACTGCCAACGAAAGAAAGAATCTTTCCGTCATACTCCAGCCATTCAAACCTCCTCTTCTTATTCCTTAATGAACTATCCCACCTTTCATTGAACAAATCTAATTTCCTCTTTAACCCAATAGTTAAAGGAATTGTTTCAGCTGCTCCAGATGAGAGGGAAACAAGCGAAATTCCAAACTCCGCACATGGACAATCAATGCCAAGTCCAATCAAGGCATCATCGTGCTCGACCTTCACCACCAGGATGACATCAATTTCCATATCTTCAATCTGTTCAACATCAGCCTTATTTGCTTGACTGAATAATTTAGGACAGTTCCTTTTAATATGGCCTTCTTCTCTACGTTTGTGACATTTATTTTTCAAATCCTTAGATTTGCAATTTCTAGCCCAATGACCAGACTCTTCACAATTAAAACACCTCCCAAGACGAGGGGACAGTGATGAAACAATTTTCTATTTTTCAGACTTGTCTCTTTTAGGCCTCTTTGATTTTGTGTCAACACCAGTAGCCAAGTTATCCTCATCTTTCCAGCCATCCCACCAATGTACATGGCATTTCGTTTCAGCCTTCATTTGTACAATATTATTTTGTAACAAATCTAAACGGCTAAGAAAGTCTTCGATGACTGAATCAGCTACAACATCTTCTTCCATCTCTGCTCAGCTTCACTAGGCTCAGCCTCACCAGGCTTTGATACCAATTGTAAATATTAAAGATGCAGAGAATGCGGAATTAAACATAACAAAGAAGACAAATACAATTGACACAATATTTATCGTGGTTCGGCAATATGCCTACATCTACACTGAAAGCAGGGAATCAATTATATTTACCAGTCCACAGTAAGGTACAATCTAATCAATGAATACATGACTGTACACACAGTCATTTATAATAAGCTCTTTGAAGAGGGAGAGGTGGGAGAAACCGATAGATCATGTGACCATTGAACTTCATATCCCAACATTTCATGCGCCGCTTCACGCCTTGCAAATCCATCCAGTCTAAGAAAGGAATGAATTCCCCGATATTCACAACTCCTGCTACTCTTCCCGCCTCTACTGCAAGCTTCTTTATCTCTTCTCCACCACCAACTTTACCATCACTCTCACAAGAAAATTTATTGCCCGAAAGGATCCGCTACATCACGTCCTGGGCAAACGATGCGAACATGTTTGTCAGATTGACAGCCTTCCTCCCCTGCCCGGACATCTCCCACACTGAACGAACAGTGGAAAGCATTTCATCCTCTCTTATACAACTGAATGACTCGATCCTCTTCGCACTCAGCAATTCCACCACGCAAAGCTTCCTCATGTGCCTCCAATAAGGCCCGTAAGGAGCCAATACCATATCCTGGAAATTATAACCAATGTATTTTCCTGCAGCAGTGTGAGGTCGGCTTGCAAAAACATTTTCATAGGTTTTCAGGAACTCTTTTGCCATGGCAGAAGAAGAGACAACAACAGTGGGAACAGAACCCAATTTCAACATCATGATGGGCCCATATTTCTTCCCGAGTTCATGAAGATCACGATGAGGAAGCTTTCTCAGCTGGTTCAGATTTCCTATAATGGGCCATGCAAACGGTCCAGGGGGTAATCTCTGTCCCAATGTGTTCTTCCTTTTCAGGGTAAATCTATGCAAAATCCAGAAGAAAAGTAAGAGTGAACAGAGTGTAGCCGTTGCTGGAGCATAAGCACCGCCTCTAATTATATCTAATACTTGAAAAGATTGGGGAAAGCCTACAGAAGCCATACTGAGCAGAGATGCACGAAACACTTAGTTCTCGGGCTCCAATTTATAGACTGGAGTTGGCATCTTTACTGCCTTTTTTTTCTACACGTAAAGACCATATTGTCAATAGCAGGTTCTTTGAAGATTTTAAGTCGCAGGCACGTTCTAGAACGAATGGCTATGCAGTCAATTATTTCTATAGATTCAAAAATAATGGTTCTTTCGTTTTCAATTTAATTACTTTTTTTTCAAGAGTTTCACTGACTTTTCTCTATTATAAAGAGTTTCTATTCAACAAAGTACCATCTAACTACCATCTACTGGTTATTTCTAGTGGTTATTATGTTATGTATTTTGTTTGTAAATTATTTTTGTTTGGATAGGTGATAAATTATATTGGTAATAATTTTGAAAGTTCTTAAAAGGTTTCAACCATTTTGTTATTGACTAAATAATTTGATCATCAATAAAAAATTTAATGGTAAGATATTCATTGACTTAAATTTGATAAGGTAACAATATCTAGATATTTTGATCATCAATAAAAAATTTAATGGTAAGATATTCATAGATTTAAATTTGATAAGGTAACAATATCTAGACATTTGTACATGGAAATTAATTTCTTTTCTATTAATGATTAATTCATATGCAATTTTGTATTTGTCTTTATATTGTTCCAAAAATGACCAAGATATAGTATTTTCATCAAATTAATCATCACTAACATAGTTAAAGTTGAGTTTGATTGTTAAAATAAATATTTCTTCAATATAGTTGAAATAAATATTTATACAATTGCAAAAATTAAATTTAATATACTTTCTTATTGAAAATATAATATGCATAAGAATCTATCGATGGAATCTCTCATTTTCTCATCCCCACTACTTGATTTGAATTTTAGTCTCTCGTGCATTGCATCTTCCCCCTCCCTAGACATGTGGAGTGAGATTGCAAACTCAGGAAAAGAAACCATTTCAAACAAAGATACAAGAAATGCTCTCTATGCCAAATACATGGTGGTGTTCACCTCACTTTCTATGTCAGGAAAAATGTGTTTCTTGAGAAAATACTATGTCATCGTCTTTATGACTTAGTTTTAATATAATTTACGTAGAGTATAATTTACTTTCAGTATAAAATGAATCCTGTAGATTGATTTTTGTTGGGCTTTGGTTTTATGATCGCGGTAATTTAGTTGATAAAAAAAATATAGTTATAATTTAACAAAGTTAGGTGTTATGGGAAAATAGTTTAAGTAAAAGAATCTGATTTATTATAAAGAGGCAAGAAAAAATGAGTGTTGAATAATAGAGAAGGATTTGGTAAGTTATAATTTAATAAAATTAGGTACCTAAGCAAATGATTTAGTTAAATGAATTCTTTAGATTGATTTTTTTGTTGTTATTTAGTTATGTGATCACAGTAATGTCGACAATAAAAGAAAAAATGGTTATAATTTAATAAAGTTAGGTGTTATGAGAAACTGATTAAAATAAAAGAATCTAGTTTATTATAAAGAGACAAAAGAAAAAATAAGTGTTAAAATATATAGAAAGAAGGATTTGGTAATAGTAATAAGGAGCAAATGACTAAAGGACATTTAGAGTGAACATATTGTACAAGGTGATTGAAATTTTAGTTTTAAATTTAAGAGCGTGTGGATAGCCTCAATGAAAAAGAGTGAATTAGCCTTAAAGTTTCCCTTTAATACCATTTTTCTATAAAAATTTGATAAAAATAGGATTACTTAAAATAATATTACGTGAAATATAATATCATTTCTTTTCATTTTTTTATTTAAATAATATCTTTAAAATATATTATTTTTTGTCAAATCAATATAAAATATTAAATAATTATAATTTAATTATTATCATTTTATATATATTGAATTTTATTTTTAAAAAATATATTATAATAATATGATTAATTGAATTATAGCAATAATACATTAAAATGTAAATTTAAAAGCTTGTATTTTCATTAATATCAATATAATATTTAAATCTCACATATGCGACATATAACACATAATAATTTTAGATTATATTGGAAGAACATGGGGAGCTTATATAAATTATTAAAGCTCAAACACTGAATATAGGATAAAATTTAGACATGGTGTATAAGAAAATAGGAAATATCTAGTTATAAATTCAACCAAATTGAATTTAGGCAAGAAAAAATTTAATAATTGACAAAACTACACAAAATTATGCATGTTTTAATTATAAAAAATTCCTCTAACTCATCTTATAAGGCAATGAACTTAATTTAGATGGAATCGCATAAATCAAGAAGGATGTTTAAAGGAAACTAGTCAATGATTATTTAAATAATAAAATATATTTATTACTTTCAAATTTAATGTAATTTATAAATTGTAATAATTTTTTTTTAAAATTCTATCACTAGTTACAAATATGCTCCTTTTTTTAATAAATAATGAGGTCACAAAAGAGGTCCTCGCCCCTGAAATAACTAATCAGCAATAAGATATAAATAGAATTTGAACCTTGATGAAGAAAATGAAAAAAAAAACAATTCAATCATAACAATATGACAAATCAACTATTAAAAAGGTAACTTTGACATGAAGAATAAGTCCTATAATATTTTAAACAACTAAATGCAAAGCTTCATAATTGTTTTTGATTAAGTAAAATAGGTTTTACAGGGTTCCTGAAACCCACAGGTCTAAAAAAAGAAGTATGAAGCAAGAACAAAACTTATAAGAAGCAGGCCACAAAAAGGCCAGGGCCAAAAAGCAACTACAAAGCAGAGAAGACAAGGCTAGAGAAAGCCGAAAATACCTCAAACCAGGGAAGAAAAAGTAGGACCAAACAGCCCGGAGGTCAAGCTGGTGACAGTTCTTTTCTTGGTGTGACTAACAGGGATGCAACCACCAACCTCAATGGGAATAATTATGGTTGTAAAATGATGCCCTCAGTACAATGGATTCTTTCCTTTTGAAGGATACTCTTCACATCAGTGGGAAAGTCATCTCCTTTTTGCCAAGTCAACTTAGCTTCCTTAGTGACGGCCAAGTTGGTGAACCAATCAGCCACCTCGTTGGCTTCCCTATACACATGGGATATAAACACCTTATCTAAAGAGTTAAGAATGGCTCGAGTTTCAGCTATGATGTTGGCTATAGTCCATGATGGACGGTGAGTAAGATTTAAGAAATTGATGATGTTCATCGAGTCTCCTTCCAACCAAAGCCACTTGACCCCCATATCATGAGCAAGTTTTGTGACCTGAAGAGCTGCACAAGCTTCGGCATAATGATTGGTTTGAGCACCCAAAGGGAGATTAACAGCCGCTATGCCAAGGCCAAAGTAGTTCCTAATGATTCCTCTACTTCCTACTTGTCTTGGGTTCCCTTTAGCAACACTATCAAAGTTGTCTTTGGTCCAACCAGTCGAGGGGCTGGTCCACACATAGTTCTATCTTTTATCCTGGGTAGCAGCCTAGGACTTTCCTACAAGATGGTTAGATCTTCCATAATAGAAAAAGTTCTCCTTAATAGCATGATTTATTTTTTCAAAGATTATTTTGGGAGGAGATGAGCAATCATGAAAAATGTGATTGTTACACTCCTTCCAGATTCCCCAAAAAAGATGAGGAAGAATCCAGGTACAAAATAACCAAAAATGTTGATTAAACCTTTTGAAAGCCCATTGGGAAAAGAGATCACTGAAGGGCAAGGGAAAGCACCAAGATAAATTTTAGACCGAGAAAACAAGTTGCCAGATTTGACTTGCATAAGAGAAATGAATGAAAAAGTGATCCACTGATTCCTCTTGACATTTTCAAAGAACGCATCTATTTGGAATCTAGAACCCATGCTTGATGAGATTATCCACTGTGAGGATATGTATTTCTAGAGCAGGAGCCAAAAGAAAACATTGATTTTTGGCATGAGGCATGGGATCCAAGCTTTGGCCCACAATGGCTTCATATCATGGGTTTGAGTGGTCTACGAAGAATAGGCAGAAGCCACAATGTAGGTACCATCTGAAGAGTCCCCCCAGATAATTTTATCCTGATTGGGTGAGAGAGTAACCACATTAAGAGCAGTCATCAAAGGAGATAGGTCCCAAGAGATCTGAGTGAGATCCACCCAATTGTCATCCCTTTTATAATTGCATACATGAGTCCCATAGGTTTGAGTGCAGACATGTCTCTAGGTATAGAGAGACTCAAAGTCTCTCAAGCTACCCATCTGAAGCCAATTGTCATTCCAGAAATTGATAGAATGACCATTACCGATTTTCCACTTAGTCCTAGATTTAGCCAGCTCCTTGGCATTGAGGAGACCATTCTAGATATCAGAACCTTTAGAGGAATCCATCTCATCAAAAACTTTGTTTAGTGAGCTATGCATGAGGTATTTTTCTTCAATGGTATCCCACCACTTGCCTATGCTATTGAAGATTCTCCAGATCTATTTAGCTTGAAGGGCTTTATTGAAAGGTCTTAACTTCCTTATGCCAAGGCCACTAGCATTTTTAGGGTGGTAGACTTTCTCCCAAGTGATAAGGGGAATGTGTTTGTGATCCTCAGCTCCAAACCAAAGGAATCTTCTCTGGATTATTTCCATGGCCTCCGCAACTTTAGCCAAGATAGGGAAAAGGTTGAGGGCATAGGTGAGGATATTTTGTAATGTTGATTTGACCAATTGGATCTTTCCAGCCTGGCTGAGAGTGACCCCTTCCCAGCCAGCGAGCTTCATGTTGAATCTATCTATCAGTTTGTTCCAGAAGGCTTCTAGAGGTTTGACACCTAAGGGCAGACCCAAGTAGGAAGAAGGGAAGGTGTCAATGCCACATCCCAAAATATGAGCTATTTTCCTCTGTCTAGTTTCAGGGGTGTTAACAAAGAATATAGAGCTTTTATTCCAGTTGATAGATTGGCCAGTAGCTCTGATATAATTGTTAAGAAGATCCTTCACCTCTCTAGCTTCTCCCACCGAAGCCTCTCCCCCAAGAATGGTGTCATCCATGAATTGCTGGTGTGTAAGGACATTGTTACCTAATGAGGAGTTAATGCCTTTCAGGTCCCTGATCATTTTTGAAGCCGAAATGAGTCTCCACAGCCACTCAGCAAGAATGATGAAAAGAATAGGGGAGAGAGGGTCCCCTTGCCTTAGGCCCCTAGAAGGTTTAAAAAAGGTGAACGGGGATCCGTTTATCATGATTGCCAAGGAGGGGGTCGAGATAATTTGATAAAGAAGCTTGCAACAATGGGAGCTGAAACTGAAAGCTTCTAGAACTCTGAGAAGAAACTACCAGTCAACCCGGTCGTAGGCCTTGGAAAGGTCAAGCTTAAGAATAAAAGCTTCCCTTTTTCCTTCTTCTAAGGAATGAATCACTTCATGCACCATCATTATGGAGTCCAGGATCTATCTGTCAGGCACAAAGCTGGATTGTTGCTGCGATATCAAGGAGGGGAGGACTTTGAGAATGCTAGAGGTGATAACCTTGGAAATGATCTTAAGGAAGGAATTGCAGAGACTTATGGGTCTGAATTGCTTGAAAGAATCTATACCAGATGTCTTGGGAATCAACACCAAGAAGGTTGCATTGAGCTCTTTAAGGGGGTTCTTCAAGCCAAAAAATTCTTGCACAACTTTAACCACATCATCTTTCACCACCTCCCAATAAAGATGAAAAAAGAACATAGGGAAGTCATCTGGGCTAGGGGCTTTGTCCCCTGGAAGAGAGTCCAGGACTTTCTTAACTTCTATCATGTTCAAAATAGAGCATAAAGATTTTTTTTGGCTATCTATTATGATTCTCGAGATGTTATTTAGGAGATTAGCCTAATCTTGCTCAGAGATCCCCTGATTTTTAGAGAGGAGCTAAGAAAAGTACGAGATAGCTTCATCTGCAATTTCCTTGTCCTCCTTAAGGGCTTGTTCTCCCCTCTTGATTCTACATATAATTGTTGATAAAAAATAAAATAATACATATAATTAGGTTATGAGAATATGAAAATAGAATTTGTGTATTGTTGAGCTCACTAGAAGATATGAATAGCTCATATAAGTATTAAAGTTTGTCACTAATTAGAAAGATAATACTTTTATTGATAAGCAATGAGGTCACAAAAGAGGTTCTCATCCCTACAATAAATATTCATCAATAACATGTCAATAGGATTTGAACCATGATGATAGAAATAACTAAACCACAATTTAATCATCACATTATGACAAACCAACTATTAAAAAATTAACTTTAACATTAATAGCTCCTATAATATTTTAAACAACTTAATAACATACCTTCATAATTGTTTATAAGAAAATAAAATCTTAAATATAATTAAGTTGTGAGATTATGAAGATGGAATCTTCATATTGCATAACTCACTAGAAGGTATGAAGAGTTTATGTAACAATTCTAGTTTATCACTAATTACAAAGGTTATACTTTTATTGATAAAGCAATGAGGTCACAAATGAGATCTTCATTACTAAAATAAGTATTCATTAACAAAACATCAATAGAATTTGAATCTTGATAACAAAAACAACAAAGTCATAATTTAATCATCACAAAATAAAATATTAATTACTAAAAAGATAACTTTGACATGAATAAATCTTATAATACATTTTGAACTAAATAACATAACTTCATAATTATCTATAAAAAACAAAAACCATACATATAATTAGAATATGAAAATATGAAGATGGCAGAGCTCAGTAGAGGGTATGAAGAGAGAGGGTACGAAGAACTTATTTAACAAATATGAAGTATTGGAGGACTCTACTACAACTCGAGGGCATGTAGAAAGCCTCAAGGTAGGACGAGAGAGAAGCTGGACACTCCTGGGTGTGCTGACTCCAAAGAGTTCCTTCATAACTAACTCTCCATCCACACTCCACTCAAAGCAATGAAGGAGCTGAGCTAGAATAAATTTTAAGGTTACACCATCCATGGTTCTTGGGCATCCTCTCCTTCCTGCTACAAATGGAATCATATAAAAATATTCTTTGTCTTTCAAAACATCAACATTTTTACCCATAAATCTCTCTAGCCTGAATTCCAGAGGATCTTCGCACACAAATGGGTCTCTTTCGATATCCCAAGCATTGACCATAAGTCTTCTCTTCTCAAGAATGAAGTACCCACCAACTATACTATCTTGGGTCGATTTACGTGGAACCATCAAGGGTAATGTCAGATATAACCTCAACATCTCCTTCACCACACACTACACGTACTCCATGCTTGCTAAATCACACTCACATACTGTACTCTCTCTGCCTACAACTGAATCGATTTCCTCTTGCATTTTCTTGGCCACACTAGGGGTTCTAAGAATCCCACTCATTGCCCATTCTAGTGTAGTAGATGTCATTTCAACTCTAGCCATGAACATATCCTAAAAACATTATATATCCTTGTTACATCAATTATAAAACAATCGAACTACCAATAAACATAAAAAAATGGTTTTGGGGATTTGAATTATAAATAAGAAATGAATGAGATACATACAAAAACAATGTCTTCAATGCTTTCTTGTTTGATTGTCTTTCCATCAAGGCTTCCCACTTCTAAGAGAACATCAATAATGCCTTTAGTAGCTCCCTACTCCTTGTGCAACTTCATCTTGAGCTATTGTTGTTCCTCTATTATTCTTTTTATCCTTTGGGCAAGTAAATTATGTACCTTTTTTCTGCAGCACTTCATGCCTTGCAAGTCCATCCAGTCTAAGAAAGGAATGAATTACCTGATATTCACAACTCCTGCTACTCTTCCCACCTCTACTACAATCTTCTTTCTCTCTTCTCCACCACCACCACCAGCTTTACCATCACTCTCACTAGAAATTTTATTACCCAAAAGGATCTGCCACATCACATCCTAGGAAAATGATACAAACATGTTGGTCAAATTGACAACCTTCCTCCCCTACCCGGACATCTCCCACACTGAAAAAATAGTGGAAAGCATTTCTTCCTCTCTTAAACAACTAAATGACTTGATCCTCTTCACACTCAGCAATTCCACCACACACAGCTTCCTCATGTGCCTCCAATAAGGCCGATAAGGGGAAAAAATCATATCATTGAAATTATATGCAAGGTATTTCATTGTAGTAGAAATAGGTCTGCTTGCAAAAACCACATCGTGGGTTTTCAAGAACTCCTTTGCCATGGTAGCAGAAGAAATGATCATAGTGGGAACAGAACCCAATTTCAACAACATGATGGGCCCATATTTCTTACCAAGCTCACAAAGCTCATGAGGAAGCCTTTTTAGCTGGTTTAGATTTTCTATAATAGGCCATGCAAACGTTCCAATGGGAAATTTTTGTCCCAAAGCATTCTTGCTTTTGGTGAGCTGTAAGTTGACCAAAAGTGGACGATAGGTCTGTAATCTTCCACAGTCTACGAAAAGGCTAAAAGCAAACTACCTACTAGGTGATACACTGAAATTAGGGTTTGGATCTTAGTATAGAAGAATGGAGTCAATGAAAGGCTTAGGTCTAGTAGGTCACAACTTACTAAATAGGCTTGCATAAGTGTTTCATAGGAGGGCCTGAACATAAGACACAACCAATGACCTGCAAACAGACATTCACTTCTGCAACTCGGTGTAGGAATGAAACAAGACTATTAGGGGGCTGAAGTATACCCACAAAAACATCTAAATCCAATCAAACACATCAACACACAGTTATAGAAAATAAGAGGGATCAGGAACCCTAAGATATCACTGAAAACATCATATAATTTAACCGAATAAGAGATGATCCAAACAAGGAAGCATAGGGACATGAAGAACTGTCACAAAATACCTCTGCAATCTTTGTATTATAAATGAAAGATTATAGAATGTGAAAAACTAGAGGGCAAGAAGAAATGCCACAGATAGCTTTCCAAGAAAGAGACTTTCTTCTTTACAAAATGTGCACTCTGAGCACTAAGGCTCCAAAAATACAATATATACATACTCAACTGCATGCAGGCAGGAGTCAAAAAGACCTAACTAGGGTTACATAGTTTTACAATACAATAATCAAACCCCAGCTTGATCAATTCTAATCATAAATATTATTTCTACAAAATTATGGCCGATCAGACCTCAAGTTTGCGTGCCCATCCCTGTACTACATCAACCTCTAGACAAGCAATCTGGACTTATCTACCTTTCTGCAAAAGTCTTGCCATGAATGCATAACTGGTACCTTTTTGAGATAATAAATGACCCATGATGGCCACCCAGATATTTCCATCATCTTCCTTTAACTGCAAAATGTCCTGGAACCATAAATTTTTTGAGCTACCTCGCTGCTTGCGGCCTGCAAATCAAATACTGGCAAAAATCCTCTTAGACACATTTGAATTTGAAAACTAACAGCTAGCCAGTCATTTTAAAATGTGTCAGTCGATTTCCTTTTCTTCCCATTAGATGAATGGCTTAGATTAACTTTGAAATGGTCATGAAACCCCTTAAAAAGTTTGAGTCCACATCAAGAAGTCCACATTAGGAAGTCTCGACCAATGAGCATCAAGCATGTCAGCATGTTTGGACCCACCTCGAGCCTTATTCCTTTAAGTCATTCATTGACTACGTGACTAAAGACCCATTTCTAAGTCATGAAATCCATAGCTTTACCCTGGTCTGGTTAGGTGATTCAGTGAACAAGGCATTTTGCTGAATCACTAGGTCTTTTAACTAACCCTAGTTCCATTAAGCGAATGCAAGAATCCTTCAGTCACCAAGTCGCTTAATACTTTACTAACCCTAGGCCCAGACTACCACATGGCACTCTCTTATTCATTCCATTCACCTCATTAGAAAACACCTTGGCACCTCCCTAACATTGGACCCACTTAAGACAAGATCTAATCCAACGACGGGTGCAAGATCTCACACCCTTCGAATATTCCTTCAGATCATACGCCCACCGTAGATCTGCATTAAATTGTGACCCCACTAACACATCTATCCACCTAGAAGTCCTCATCAACACATGACAACCAATCACATTTGAGCACATGAGAAAAGAGGACCCACCTGACAGAGCCCAGAGATAAAGTAAGATCAACGGCGGGTGCATGATCGCATGTGTCAAAAAGATTCCTTGTGGACATGCGCCAGCTATTGATCCTTTGCACATGTCAAAGCCTTTTAAAATGATGGAAACCTAGTTCTACTGACACATTTCTGAATCACTACCATGTGGACCAATGGGAAACCACCGTTTGCATACATGTAGTAGTAGACCTACCAGGCATGAAGAGTTACATCACTAATGAGATTCAACGGTTGTCTTATAATCACATACCTCTGACACATTTCATGAGAACACATGCCAGCTGTAGATTTCCAAGCTTTTGACATCCCTGGGCTCGCTGAAAAAATACAATTCATCATCCTTTTGACCAATAAAAAACCTCCAAGTAGGACACAGTGGTAGTAGACCCACAAAAGCTTGAAGCACTAAGAAAAGGGGGAAGATCGACGGCTAATGCGAGATCGCATGCTCTGACATAAATCCTTGCAAACTCATGACAACCGTTAGATCCTGTAGAACTAGGAGCCCCGCAAGCTGAGACTGCCAAACACTTAGCGACTACATGACTGAAGAGAAGTTAACCATTTCACTGAGTCGCTAGTTGGGAAAAGGTAATTGCCAGATAATACATGACTAAGAGGAATGCTGTAGTCGCTGAATTGTCGAAAGGAAAAGATAACCACCAGAAGACTTAGAGAACCAGCAACTGAAGGAAAATAAAGTGCATGTGGGTATTGGGATCTTTAAGTGGCCGATAAAGTAAAGACCAAATAGAACATGGTCTAGGATCTCTTAGGGTTTTTGGGCCATAATGGCTACTTTTTCAAATTTTTAACTTGCAGACCAGGGACTTGAAATAATTGTAGAGGCCAGAAAAAAAAGCACAAATTCATGAAAATTTTAGGGATGCTTGGCAGGATAAAAATAGAGATTTTGGAATAGGTTTTAGCCAAATTTGCATGCACATGAAAATTAGGGTAACATTTTAGCAATTTCTGTTGGATGTCAGCCTGCTAGACATGGAAACCAGTGGCCTTGAGTAATCCATTGGGCATGGGGGCATTACAGGAACATAAAACTTAGACAAAGAGACAAAACTAAAAACCAGAAAGACAACCATGTGCACAGGAACTTCTTGGAAAGTAGGAAACTAAGCTAGAAAATAGGGATAGAAAGCAGGAAAACCTAACCTATCCTAAACTAACTAGTTACAGAAACCTGGTCAAACAAAACCATTCACTGGTTGTGAGAAATAGCTACCTTTCCTCATTAGGACATTTTACATTGGACACATGAGGATAGCTACAAAGATATGAGGCACACAAAAATTTGTCAAATAATTATTAACCACCTCTGCAAAAATAGGATCAAGTTTACCTTCCTCAAATTGATCATATGGAGGGGCCTTGGTAAACTCCCTCTGTGCCAAGTATCTGATAGGGTAGCCTCTTGAAAGTCTAAAAGCAGGACTCTCCTTGATGGTTTCTTCTTTATCTTCATGGTTTCCCTCCATCATGGATAGCCATGTCAACTCCTCATATGTGGATAGGGGACTGCCATCCTCTACTTTTAAACAAGCCAAGAGCTCATCAAAGTTGTCGATTTCTTGAAGATCTGGAGCTGGCCCCAACCTTTGCTCATGTAGCAGTCTCTCAGAAAGAGAGCAATCCAAAACTAGGCCTCCTTCTATAGGCACATAACTTTGAACCTCCACTCCAAGGAATAGGGATTCATCATTCAATTTGTTACAAAAGACCTCTATGATATTGGAAAAATCATACTCTTCAAGGCTTTTGTCTATGCTCTTTTCTTGGAAAAGCTCTTCCATAACTTTATCATTCTGCTCAACAAAACTAGGTAGCTCATCCAATAAAAGCACAACATCCTCCTCTATATAAACCTCTTGTTGATGGTGAACCTTTTGTTCTGATTTATCTTCATCCATAGGTAATGGCATGGTCTCCTCTTCATCATAAACAAAGAGGGGAAGCTCATTCAACAAATCAACCAAGAGTTCAGGCTGAGCATCAATCTCCACCTTGTCACCTTGTTGTCCCATTCCACCACAGTCATCACTCTGCACTGATACATCAGATTTTCTCTCCTCTTCAAATGAAAGCTCATTTATCACAAGTCCTTTCTTAGACACTAGACTAGTATCTTTGAAAAGATCTAGCATCTGATAGCCAGGAGGTAGAGTCCATTGGGGAATCCACAATACTTCATCATCCTGAGAGACCAAAGGGACCTCTTGGGATAAAAAAATTTCTTGAATAGGCTGCTCTTGCAGAGTGGTAGGCTGCATCTCAAGTATAGGCTCTTGGAAGGAATTTTTTTCCTTAAAACTTGGGATATGAAATTGAGGGGGCTCAGAGGGAGACATAGAAGGCATACATGTCTTGAAGCTTGGAAAACTAAAGGCCCTAACATCTTGATGTTGGTCTCTTGTAGCTGGCTCTATCTTGATATAGTCATTAGGCCATTGCAGACCATAATAAGGTTGCAACTACTCCAAAATAGGCTCAAATTTTTGAAGGGTGCTCCTAAAACTTGGAAATGAGCACTTTGTATGCTCTTCAGGTGTAGGCTCTTGAGGCAAATGGGTCCTCCAACTTGGAATTTTAGGTCTAGGAGCCTCTTGTTGGGCAATTCGTGATCTCAACCTTGCTATCTCAATGTCAGCTTGGTGTCTGATCTCTTCTTGGAATTTTTTTATTTGTTTCTCATCAACAAGAGTTTATGCCGTGTGGTAAGGAATGAACCCTTGCTCATAGCTTTGAGCCTCCATTTCCTGCTGCTCTCTGATCTCAGACACTTGCTTAATCAAATCAAGCAACACATTCTTTGTCTTCTCTTGCTCTTTCATGAAGTCTGAGCTCAGAGTCTACTACCAATTAGGCTGAGAAGGGGCAGGTGGGTGATAAGCATGATAAGGGAGTTGGCCCTACAACTTTTGTTGTACCATTTGTGCCCATGATCCTTCTTGGCAGAGGGCTCTTTCATAATCTTGCATAAGGGAAAAATCATTTGGGGCATACTGGATATAATGACAGCCTTGTATTGTATGTAAGCTTGGGATAAAAGCAAGCTTTAGGTGGCTTTGATAAGGCTGATAACTAGCCCATTGAGCACTATTCTCATCATAAGATGGTGAGTAACCTGACTATCCATAATAACTTGAAATGTCTACTCATGCAATTAGCTAGGGTTTGAATATGAAAGATTTGAAACATACCAGCACTTGATCTTTGGAAATAGTAGACCTTCCAGAGTCACCAAATATGCAGTAGAATGACCTCTTCTAGGTATGTATTATGTTATTAGCATATCAAAGATAGCATACCTTGAACATGAATCTTAACTTTTGTCCCACCGGGCGTGCCAAAAATTTTATACACTAAGTTTGCACCCTTGTTTCAAGCTCTCGTAGTCTTGATAACCTAGTATAACATGGGAATCATCTCCAGGTTGTGGGACCTATGCTAACTAAGATGAGACCTCTAGTTTCTAGGCTGGTTCCTCTTGGATAATCACCTTAATTTCCTTCTATCCCTTTCCCTCAAAAGATTTACTTTCATGTCTAGAAGCAAATTAAGATGATTATCCAAGAGGAACCAACCTAGAACCTGGAGGTCTCATCTTAGTTAGCATAGGTCCCACAACCTGGAGATGATTCCCATGTTATACTAGGTTATCAAGACTACAAGAGCTTGAAACAAGGGTGCAAAATTAGTGTATAATAGTTACCTTAACGAAGCATTCTGATAGACACTCTAATTCAGGCCAATTGACCATAGTGAGCATATGCAATTTCCCTAACATACATACATGCTCAGAAGCCTGCATAAAGACCAACAGTTCACCACCAATAGGTACTCCAACTTATTTAACCCCTAAAAGAATTTGTTGAATGCCTTTTCACTATTATCTTTTTCATGAATAGCAAAATCTCTTTTTTCATCTGAAAACCTTATGAATAATTCTTTCAAGGAAGAATTTGGCACTATTTTTTGTAAGTCATTTACCTATCCCCTGATTACAATGCTCCTTAAGCTTTCTAGTAAGTGAATGCATTTATAATTTTAACTCATCTTGACCAACATAACAATTTAAAAAATTAGCACTAAAAATAAAATAGAAGAATATATGTTGTTGTAGATAGAAGATTTCCACAATCTATCAATTGTACTATTATGCTTTAGGGTAAAAGTCTAGAGAGCATCATATATTATTATATGCACCATGAAAGTAACGAACCTTTGTGTTAATTTCCATTTTTTCTGTATGGTCATCGACAAATTTCAAAAAATCCATAGATTCATGTCAAAGGGGTAGATTAAAATCCAGAGATATTTTAAAGTAATTCCCAAAAAGTGTTGGGTAACTACAGAAGATCTCAGGCTTCTTTCGTCGTACATCTCATAGTGTTGTAAGTTTTTCTAAACCTTTGATATTTTGATCTTTTATATTTGCACAAAGATATCACAAAATGGATTTCATCACTGTGTTTTCTTTCATAATGTTTCAAGTTGCATGTTTCATCTTCAACTTTAGCGATGAAATTCCATGTTATAGAGACTTATGTCACTTATCTTCATAATATCCCATTATTTAAAGTTGGTTTGACTCTCTTCACTAAATTTAGCTTTGTATTTTACATTAATCCTAAAATGTATTAAATTTTTTAAGTTTCATTCTTTATTACTTGTGCCTATTTTATTCCTTTTCTGGTCTAAAATATTATAGCATCACTTGTTTAATGGCTAGATGTATAAGGGAAAGTTATGAGTACGTAGTAAATATGGGCTTGGAGAAGTAACTAAATGGGATATACTAAAATCAGTCACAAGTGTTGGAAAATGGTCAATGCTCCCCTCAAGATTTGTGACATGGCTTAACCACCTCCTATGTCTTTTATAAGTCTAGTGGTTGTATCAAACATTGATAGGTTGATCTTTTAGTGTAGCAATAACCACTACTTGTAACAAGTGGTATTAGAGCTTGATGATAGGATTGAGTCCCCTCAAGTAGCACTGAGGGGGAGATTGTAGGAAAATAGTCAATGATCCCCTTGGGATTCATGACATGTATTAGCCACCTCTTTTGTATTCTATAAGTCTAGTGGTTGTATCGAATATTGACAAGTCAATCTTTTGGTGTAATGACAACCACTACTTGTAACAACAAGGTTTGGCATGTTCATATTTGGGATCACATTGCTAGGTTTACTTCACAATGCACAATTGGTAAAGAAGAATCAGGATGTAATTATTTCATTCCATGGGCTACATTCACAATAATGCTTAGACACTCAATCCCAATTACACAAGTCATCATTACCCTTGTCAGAATGAAAATATTTTTTTCCAAACTTCCATTAGATGTACAATTTGAACCACCAAACTTTTGAAACCAAGGTAGAAAATACATGTATGAATTTGATGAGATCATGGTTCCCAATCCTCCCTAACAATTTGCACACTATGTTAAAACTTTTATGAGCTTCTTCATTTTGCAAATCAAGAGCTTTGATGGAAACTACCTTACCATCCCTCAAAATTCCTTTGAAGATTGATCCAAACTTACCTACCCAAAGCAAGTTTGACTCACCAAATATAGATGTTGCAATGACAAGCCTTTTATAAGAAAATTTTGGATAGTTGAGCCTTTGAAAAGTAAAGATTGAGAGACAGACTAGCTGCCTTGAAATTTTATTGAACTCTAGATTCCTACATGAAGCAGGATAATAAAAATTAACAAAAAAAAATTCCTCATTTCTCATGTCGATCCCTAATTTGAATATTCTCATATTTTTTTCTACTATTTAAGTGTCATGCCTTGCATGCTATTCTATCTTTTGGTCATTATCTATGTAATATTTGTAATTTATGAACCATTAACCATGGTTTCAAATTCTTCTGTGGCATAATTGTTCCACATATTCCTATCATAGTTATCCCAACCCTTTTTCTTATATTAAGATATTTTGTCTTCAGACTACTAATTTGTGTACATCTGTAACTTGAAAGAATAAACAAATTGTTATCTTTATAGACAAAAATAAAAATTTAGATAAGTACATATATGTTAGACCAAAAATATTTCTATAATGTTAAACACAATCTATTCTATTGTAGGAACATATTATTCAAAGTTCAAATCCCAAATTTACTTATTAATGATGCTAGCCATTGTACTTGAAAACTTCTTAGATGCTTCTTGAACTTGGAATTGTACATTAAATTCATATTTCCTATGTAAAGCTCCTTATTCTTGTTGTTCCTTTGATTTAAAATCTTGTCTTTCCTATTCCACATTTTGACTCAACTATATCAATAAACACTTCTATTCCAAACTTCCATGTGCTCCAACTTGTGAATCTCTCATAAAAGAATCCTTTGGTCCTAGGCAAATTGCTTACACAATGCACAGACTTGGCACAAACAAGTCAACTAGTATAACTACCACTTTATTGCATATTAACTAAAATGAGTGTGGCTTGTTATTTTTTTATGTAGCCTTGTATACCCATAAATTTGATGGGACCGTTATAGTCATACCTTTTCACTCTCTTCATCTTTTTTTAATTGCATACAATGATTTGTGTGAGTCATTGATTGCCTTTGAAATTAATTATGACAACACCACTATCCTCCTCTCATGTCCACTCTGAGAATTCTCTTCGATTGACACTACTATTATAACTTCAATTCTATCCAATTTATGAAGACATTTGTGTTTGAATGCTTCTTCTTGTGACTACTATTTTAGCACCACTACAATAGCATTATTGATGTTAATTTTCACGTATGTAAGGTGACTGTAATCCCCCTTTTCTTACCATTTTATTCGATGGCTCCTCTTTCTAACCACCACGTGCCTATCTTTTAAACATATAGAAGTGGTGGGAGCTTTTAAATTTAACCTTGTATTGATCACTATTGCATGTATTTTCTATGGAAAAATTGTCCTCTTATGTCTACATTCCTTGTATGATAATCTTCGATTGTGCTATACTTCATGTACCTTGCTTATGTGTTTCTTCAATAATGAGAATCCTACTCCACAACGCTTAGCCAAGCAAACACTTTCTGCTACCCGCCTACCTAAGACATCGACTCCAACTACGTGTACCCCTTTTTTAATATAGTTACATACACTATTAGTTTTAGGACAAAAAAATCTATGTTCTGCCACTGCAACTTGCAAGAATAATTGCAATTATGCTCCTATAGGGTGACCTTAATTAGAATCCTAGAAAATGCATCTCTTCTTATTGCATAGCTCAGAGTGAATATGAATAGCGACCAATTTTATAACTTTCCTTATTATTTTTATCCTTATGAAATACACAATATATACAAAGTCAAGATAGAAGAGTTCAGCATCAAGCTCTTGTATCCAGGATGGCCAAAAATTATTGTAGGTGGTAGAGGAAAAGATTGGCAGAGTTGATAAAATGTAAAGTTTATGTTTGAGAAAACATTAAAGTAATCAGCGCCAACATTGCTATATGATTTAACTGTATCTATTCTAAATTATTGCTTGGCTATGGCAAATGGATTATATTAAGTGAATGTTAATTTTTATAGTTTCTAATGTCTTCTATCTAATTAATTCCAATTTGAATGGACCCATTTCAATATTTCAGGTGGATCAAGACAAAAAAAAAAAAAAGTGTAATAATTTATTATATATTTAATGAATATCCTTCTATTGATAAGTATGATAAATAAATATTGGTATTTAAATGTTGTTACTAAATTTATGAATAAGTAAAATATAATGTTAAATATTATTGTTTAATCAAAATAAGCAAGATTTATTTTTTCAGTATCATTGTTTAATCAAAATAAATGTTGTTATTAACTTTATTAATAAATTTAAAGACTATATTTTTTATTTAATATTATTATATTCATATTAATATCATATTATATTGTTATTAATTATTAATTATTATTAAATATATCTATAAATTATGTTAGTAAGTTAGATAAGTACATTTTGATTTTTATTTATTTTGCCTCTATTATTTTATTAATTTTATTTTTAAATTAAACGATTTTGATTGTTAGATATTTATTCTAAGCATCACATATTTAAATATTGTGATATATGTAATTTTTTTATTTTCTATAATGATATGATTTTTAATATTTAATCTAAGAGTCACATATTTAAATATTGTATTCTAAGAGTCACATATTTAAATATTATAATTTATGTAAATATAAGCTTTGACTTCATTTGATTTTTCTATCTTTGAAAATTTGAGATTCAAGTTTTCTATTTATGATTTTATTTATTTTAATTATTTCTATTTTTTTTAATTCTTTTATATTATTATTATAATGATGAAACATATTATATATTTTTATTTTTTTAACACAAACTATTAATTTATGTTGATCACTACAAACATTAAGGGACTTACGTAATCAATAATAGTCTTATCAAGTAGTGGAGTAGGTTACTAGAGGTCAAACATAAATAGTTGGGACAAAAGTACCAAAGGAAATAGAAGATATAGTCTTCAATTTAAGGGCATGTGGACAACATGTGTTTAGGATGAGTGAGAAGGGGTACACTCCTAGGAATAGTGGCTCCAAAGAATTCATTCATATCCAGATCCCCATCCATGCTCCACTCAAAGCAATGAATGAGCTGAGCCAAAAGAAGGTTCATGTTGACATTAGTCATGGCTGCTCCTGGGCATCTTCTCCTTCCTGCTCCAAATGGAACCATATCAAAGTACTCCTTGTCCCTCACAACATCAACATTTTTACTCATAAATCTATACAAAACCCACAAGAAAATGATGAGTTCACATATTGTAGCCGTGGATGGAGCATATGCACCATCTTCTACTATATGTCTTGCATGGGAAGATGTAGGAAACTCTCTCTCTATGCCAAATATATGGTGGTGTTGACCTCACTTTCTTTGTCGGGAAAAATGTATTTCTCGAGAAAATACTATGTCGTCATCTTTATGACATAGTTTTAATATAATTTACTTAGGGCCCATTTGGTGCATGGAATTAATTTATCCAGAATAGGCCTATTCTAGAATAAGGACCTATTCTCAAATTAATTAATCTTGAAAATGAAAGCTAGAATTATCTATTCTATGTTTGGATCCCATAATGTGAAATTGGAATAGGGATTATTTTTTATTTTTTTAATTAATCTGAACAATATGTATTTTTAACTTATTAAAATATTATAATTATAAAATAAAAAAATTCTTACAAATTTTAATTTTTGAACTTATCATTTTTATTGTTGGTTTTTTAATTAAAATATATATGTATTATAAACTTATATATTTTTAAATTAAAATATATATTATTAAATTTATTTTAATATTTAAAAAACATTTATAAAAAATTATTAAAAAAAATTATAAAACAAAAAAAATAATAAAAAAAATATATAAAAAAAATTTATTAAAAAAAAAAGATTATAAAAAAAACATTATAATCCCTTAACCGTTCACACACGGACCCGAAAAACTTATAAATTTTGTTGTAATTTTGAATCCATGAAAAGCTTTTTCTAGAATAAGAAATGAATTCCAAGTTTTTTTTCGAATTAATTAATGCAAGCATTGGGCCAAAAATGGGAATTAGTTTTCTAATTTGAGAATTCAAAAAACACCACAAAAAATGAATTATTTTATTCTCGCATTAAATAATTCCTATTCAAGGTTAATTCTAGGCACCAAACAGGCCCTTATAGTATAATTTGTTTTTCAGTTTGCATGATATTGAACATTTGTAGTTACTAATTCCAAAATGAGTCCCGTAGATTGATTTTTGTGGGATTTGGTTATATGATCGCAGTAATTTAGTTGATTAAAAAATATAGTTACAATTTAACAAAGTTAGGTATTATGCACAAATGGTTTAAGTAAAAGAATCTGATTTATTATAAAGAGGCGGGAAAAAAATGAGTGTCAATAATAGAAGGATTTTGTAAGCTATAATTTAATAAAATTAGGTACCATAAGTAAATGATTTAGTTGAATGAATTTGGTAGATTGATTTTTTTTGTTGTTATTTGGTTATGCGATCCAGTAATGTAGTTGATAAAAATATATAGTTATAAGTTGATAAAGTTAGGTATTATGAGCAAATGATTAAAGTAAAAGAATTTGGTTTATTATAAAGAAACAAAAGAAAAATAAGTGTTCAAAGATATAGAAAGAAGGATAAGGTAATAGTAATAAGGAGCAAATGACTAAAGGACATTTAGAGCTTACATTGCAAACTAAAAATAGTGAACATATTGTACAAGGTGATTGAAATTTTAGTTTTAAATTCAAGGACATGTGGATAGCCTCTATGAAAAAGAGTGAATTAGCCTAAAAGAATGTTTCCCTTTAATACCACTTTTTTATTAAAAGAAAATTATAAAAAGAGGATTACTTAAAACTATATTAGGTGAAATCTAATATTAATTTTTTTAATTTTTTAATTTAAATAATATCTTTAAAATATGTTATTTTTAATCAAATCAATATAAAATATTAAATTATTATAGTTTAATTATTATCATTTTTTATATATTGACATTTATTTTTAAAAAATATATTAAAATAATACAATTAATTGAATTATAGTAATAATACATTAAATTGTAAATTTAAAATCTTGTATTTTCATCAATATCAATATAATATTAAAATCTCACATATGTGACATATAACACATAATTTTTTACCTTATATTGGAAGAACATGGGGAGCTTATATAAATTATTAAAGCTCAATCACTGAATATAGGATAACATGCACAATTATTTTCAATGAAATTAATTATTATATATGATGTATAAGAAAATTGGAAATATAGTTATAAGTTCAAAAGCAAGTAGATAACTTCAAGGCTACAAGGAAAATGGGTCATACTCAAATTAAGATTCCATCATAAAATTCTTTTGAATCAAATTGAATTTAGACAAGCATAAATTCAATAATTGACAAAACTACTCAAAATTATGCATGTTTTAATTTATTTTTTAAATCCTCTAATTCATCTTATAAGGCGATGAATTTAATTTAGATGGAATCACATAAAACAAGAAGGATGTTTAAAGGAAACTTGATTATTTAAATAATAAAATATATTTATTACTTTCAAATTTAATGTTATTTTTAAATTGTAATAGTTTTTAAAAAGGGGTCTATCACTACTTACAAAGATACTATTTTTGTCAATAAATAATGAGGTCACAAAAGAGGTCTTCGCCCCTAAAATAAATAGTCATCAATAACATGTAAATATAATTTTCAAATCTTGATGAAGGAAACAACAAAACAACAATTCAATCATAACAATATGGAAAATCAACTATTAAAAAGGTAACGTTGACATAAAGAATAAGTCCTATAATACTTTAAACAACTAAATGCAAAGCTTCATAATTGCTGATAAAAAAAAAAATACATATAATAAGGTCATGAGAATATGAAAATAGAATTTGTATATTGCAGAGCTTACCAGAGGATATAAAGAGTTCATATAAGTATTACAGTCTGCCACTAATTAGAAAAATAATACTTTTATTGATAAGCAATGAGGTCACAAAAGAGGTTCTCATCCCTACAATAAATATTCATCAATAACATGTCAATAGGATTTGAACCATGATGATAAAACTAACTAAACCACAATTTAATCCTCACATCATGACAAACCAACTATTAAAAAATTAACTTTAACATTAATAGCTCCTATGATATTTTAAAGAACTAAATAACATATTTGCATAATTGTCTATAAGAAAACAAAATCTTAAATATAATTAAGTCATGAGATTATGAAGATGGAATCTTCATATTGCATAACTCACTAGAGGGTATAAAGAGTTTGTATAACAATTCTAGTCTATCACTAATTACAAAGATTATATTTTTATTAATAAAGCAATGAGGTCAAAAATGAGATCTTCATCACTAAAATAAAAAATTATTAACAAAACATCAATAGAATTTGAATCTTGATACCTAAAACAACAAAGTCATAATTTAATTATCACAAAATGAAATATTAATTACTTAAAAGATATGTTTGACATAAAGAATAACTCTTAGTATTTTGAACTAAATAACATAACTTCATAATTGTCTATAAAAAACAAAAACCATACATATAATTAAATTATGAAAAAATGAAGATGAAATCTTCATATTGCAGAGTTCAGTAGAGGGTATGGAGAACTTATTTAACAAATACGAAGTATTGGAGCACTCTACTTCAACTCAGGGGCATGTAGAAAGCCTCAAGGTAGGACGAGCAGGAAGGTGGACACTCTTGGGTGCGCTGACTCCAAAGAGTTCTGTCATATCTAACTCTACATGCACGCTCCAGTCAAAGCAATGAAGGAGCTAAGCTAGAATGAAATTCAAGGTTACATCAGCCATGGCTGCCCCTAGGCATCCTCTCCTTCTTGCTCCAAATGGAATCATATCAAAATATTCTTTGTCTTTCACAGCATCAATATTTTTACCCATAAATCTCTCCAACCTGAATTCAAGAGGATCTTCCAACACAGATGGGTCTCTTTCAATAGCCCAAGAATTGACCATAAGCCTACTCTTCATAGGAATGAAGTACCCACCAACTGTACTATCTTGGGTTGATTCATGTGGAACCATCAAGGGTAATGCCAAATATAACCTCAGCATCTCCTTCACCACACACTGCATGTACTCCATCCTTTCTAAATCGTGCTCAAATACAGTTCTCTCTCTGCCTACAACTGAACCGATTTCCTCTTGCATTTTCTTGGCCACGCTAGGGTTTCTAAGAATCTCACTCATTGCCCATTCTAATGTAGTAGATGTCGTTTCAACTCCAGTCATGAACATATCCTAAAAACATTATATATCCTTGTTACATCAATTCAAAAAAATAGAACTACCAACAAATGTAAAAAAATGGTATTTGGGATTTGAGTTATAAATAAGAAATGAATGAGATACATACAAAAACAATGGCTTCAATGCTTTCCTGTTTGATTGCCTTTCCATCGAGGCTTCCCAATTCTAAGAGAATGACAATAATGCCTTTAGTAGCTCCCTGCTCCATGTGCAACTTCATCTTGAGCTATTGTAATTTGTCGCAAGTAATTTACTTATCCTTTGGGCAAGTAATTTGTGTACCTTTTTCATGCACCGCTTCACACCTTGTAAGGCCATCCAGTCTAAGAAAGGAATGAATCCCCCGATATTCACAATTCCTGCTACACTTCCCACCTCTACAACAAGCTTCTTTATCTCATCTCCACCACCACGAGCTTTACCATCACTCTCACTAGAAATTTTATTGCCCGAAAGGATCCACCACATCACATCCTAGGAAAATGATGCGAACATGTTGGTTAGATTGACAGCCTTCCTCCCCTTCCTGTGTAGATTTAAACAATTCAAAAATAAAATAGAAAAATTGAATTAAAGAGTAGAATACACAGAACACACAATTTATCATGGTTCACCACAATAGTGGCTACATCCACTGTAAGAGCAGAAGAATATATTAATCTACAAATTAGAATGTTTACAATGAAGAGAAGAGTCTTATTTATAAGCTCATCACTGAGTAGCTGAAAAGATAATGCACAACAAACAAATGTCCGTTGGCCTTCCAACCCCAAAAAACTCCCACCGAAAGTAAGGATGATTTAGCTGATCATGCATTCCCTTGCTCTACATGCTGATCTACTTTAGCTTAACAAGTCCAAGAGAAGTTCTTGCACATTTGAACTTCTCTTTGGTTACAACTTTAGTGAATATATCTGCCAAATTGATCTTAATATCAATCTTTTCAAACTTAAACCTGCCCTCTTCAACCATGTGCCAAACAAAGTGAGCATGGATGTCAATATGTTTTGAACGTCGCTGAGAAGTATGATTATGACCAATAAATATGGTGTTGTGACTATCACTGAAAAGAACATAATCATTTTGTTGATACTTCATTTCACCAAGTAATCTCTGCAACCAAATCATTTCCCGAGCACCTTCAGAAAGTGCCAAATACTTAGCTTCAGCGGAAGAAAGAGCAATAGAATGTTGCAGCCTTGAGGCCCAACTGATAGCAGCTCCAGTGAACATGAATGTGTAATCGGTAGTAGATCTACACTTATCCAAATCTTTGGCAAGATCTGAATCCATGAATCCCTATAACTATTCATTGTTGCTACCAAAACATAATAACAAATCTGAAGTGCCTTTAAGGTATCTTAATATCCATTTGACAGCCTCCCAATGAGTCTTCCCAGGATTGCTAATGAATCTACTGACAACTCCCACTGCATGAGAAATGTCGGGACAAGTAGAAACCATAGCATACATAATGTTACCAACTACAGATTTGTAAGGAATGTCCTCCAAATATTCCTTGTCCTCTTGTGTTTGTGGACACAAATTTGCTGATAACTAAAAATGTGAAGCAAGTGGAGTAGAAACACTATGCGCATCAGCGATGTGAAATCTCTGAATTACTTTGTCAATGTATTCTTTTTGTGATAATGTAATTACTTTCTTCTTCCTATCCTAGGTGATAGTCATACCAAGAATCTTCTTGGCTGCCCCTAAATCCTTCATAGCAAATGTGCTTGCCAATTTAGTTTCCAGCTCACTAACAATTTTAGAGCTTGTGCCCGCTACTAACATGTCATCAACATAGAGAAGAAGAATAAAAAATTCACCATTCGGGAGCATCTTATAGTAAATGCATGGATCAGATTCACATCTGATAAAATTATGTTCAAGCATGATGGAGTCAAACTTGACATACCACTGTCTCAGGGCTTTCTTGAGCCCATACAAACTATGCTTCAGCTGGAAAAAGAGATGTTCCTACCCCTTTTTCATAAAACCTTCAGGTTGATGCATATACAACTCCTCATTTATGTCTCCATGTAAAAATGTTGTCTTAACATCTAATTGTTCCAATTCAAGATCCCAAATGGTTGCTAATCCCAATACTGTTCGGATGGATGTCATCTTCACAACCGGAGAGAATATTTTAGAGAAGTCAATCCCCTATTTTTGAGCATATCATTTTACTACCAACCAAGCTTTGAACCATTTTTGACCTCCTTTGTCTTTCAATTTATAAACCCACTTGTTCCTCAGTGGTTTTCGATTTGGTGGAAGAGCAACCAAATCCTAGGTGTTGTTTGCTTCGAGTGAACTCATTTCATCTATCATAGCAATAAACCAATTGTTCTTATCATTACTTAGACATACCTCTTTAAAATTTTTAGGTTCAATTTGCTCAAAAATTAATAGCTCTAGCTTTGCCTCTTGAGAAAATATCAGCTGATAATCAGAAAATTTTGAAGGAACTTTCCTTTGTCTTGAGGATCTTCTTTATTTAGGATGATCTGGTTCACGAGAATGAATTTTTTGCAATTGATTATTAGCATTTTCTCCAGGTGAAGGATCTCTGAGAGTAACTATTCTATTGGTATTTGATTTAGTGAGTAATTCATGAGGACTACCTTTGCAGATAGGAAAAGAGCATGTCCTCTGTATACCCAAACTATTATTACATGCTTGTCCTGTTAAGATTCCCCCCTTTTGAATATTATCCCTACCAAGAGATGTGTTCATTATATCCTCTGTGGTCTATCCATGCTGATCATCAAAACTAAATTGATCCATATGTTTGCACAGAGACTGGTCTACGCTATCATGCGTATGATTGTTGGAATGAGGAAGCGGACTGGCATGGGTTCGTAGTGAAGGAGTAGTTTGGGAGTAAGTAACTTGAATCATATGGAGAGGAGAAGTTAATGGGTGACAAGAATCAATGCCTCTGTGATTAATGTCATTTCTTTCATCAATGTCATCAAATTCATCAGTCCCTATTCCTTTGTTATCGAAGCCGTGAGAGCAGGGGTGGATCATGAGGTGAGAGGAATCACCGAATTCAATAAACTCTATCGCATGGTATCTAGACTACACATTTCTATAACTGGTATCTAGACTACACATTGCCTTGTCCTGTTAAGACTACAAATCAGAATGTTTACAATGAAGAGAAGAGTCTTATTTATAAGCTCATCGCTAAGCAGCTGAAAAGACAATGCACAACAAACAAATGTCTGTTGGCCTTCCAACCCCAAAAAACTACCATCAAAAGTCAATGGATGATTTAGCTGATCATGCATTCCCCTGCTCTACATGCTTATCTACTTCAGATTAACAAGTCCAAGAGAAGTTCTTGCACATTCAAACTTCTCTTTGGTTACAACTTTAGTGAATATATCTACCAGATTGATCTTAGTATCAATATTTTCAACCTTCAACCTACCATCTTCAACCATGTGCCGAGCAAAATGAGCATGGATGTCAATATGTTTTGAATGTCACTGAGAAGTATGATTATGAGCAATAAATATGGCATTGCGACTGTCACTGAGAAGAACATAATCATTTTGTTGATACTTCATTTCACCAAGTAATTGTTGCAACCAAATCATTTCCCGACCACCTTTGAAAAGTGCCAAATACTCAGCTTCAGTGGAAGAAAGAGAAATAGAATGTTTCAACCTTGAGGCCCAACTTATAGCAGCTCCAGTGAACATGAATGTGTAACCGGTAGTAGATCTACACTTATCCAAATCTCTGGCAAGATCTAAATTCGTGAATCACCATAACTGTTCATTGTTGCTACCAAAACATAATACCAAATCTAAAGTTCCTTTAAGGTATCTTAATATCCATTTGATAGCCTCCCAATGAGTCTTCTCAGGATTGCTCATGAATCTACTCACAACTCCCACTGCATGAGCAATGTCAGGACATGTAGAAACCATAGCATACATAATGCTACCAACTACAGATTTGTAAGGAATGTCCTCCAAATATTCCTTGTCCTCTTGTGTTTGTGGACACAAATTTGTTGATAACTGAAAATGTGAAGCAAGTGGAGTAGAAACACTATGCGCATCAGCGATGTGAAATCTCTGAATTACTTTGTCAATGTATTCTTTTTGTGATAATGTAATTACTTTCTTCTTCCTATCCCGTGTGATAGTCATACCAAGAATCTTCTTGGCTTCCTCTAAATCCTTCATAGCAAATGTGCTTGCCAATTTAGTTTTCAGCTCACTAACAATTTTAGAGCTTGTGCTCGCTACTAACATGTCATCAACATAGAGAAGAAGAATAACAAATTCACCATTCAGGAGTGTCTTGTAGTAAATGCATGGATCAGATTCACATCTGATAAAATTATGTTCAAGCACAAAGGAGTCAAACTTTACATACCACTGTCTCAGGGCCTGCTTGAGCCCATACAAGCTATGCTTTAGCCGGAAAAAGAGATGTTCCTGCCCCCTTTTCACAAAACCTTTAGGTTGATGCATATACAACTCCTCATTTATGTCTCCATGTAAAAATGTTGTCTTAACATCTAATTGTTCCAATTCAAGATCCCAAATGGCTGCTAATCCCAATACTATTCGGATGGATGTCATATTCACAATCAGAGAGAATATTTTAGTGAAGTCAATCCCCTATTTCTGGGCATATCATTTTACTACCAACCAAGCTTTGAACCATTTTTGACCTCCTTCATCTTTCAATTTATAAACCCACTTGTTCTTGAGTGGTTTTCGATTTGTTGGAAGAGCAACCAAATCCCAAGTGTTGTTTGCTTCAAGTGAACTCATTTCATCTGTCATAGAAATAAACCAATTGTTCTTATCATTGCTTAGACATGCCTCTTTAAAATTTTTAGGTTCAATTTGCTCATAAATTAATAGCTCTGGCTTTGCCTCTTCAGCAAATAACAGCTGATAATTAGAAAATTTTGAAGGAACTTTCCTTTGTCTTGAGGATCTTCTCAATTCAGGATGATCTAGTTCACGAGAATGAATTTTCTGCAATTTATTATTAGCATTTTCTCCAGGTGAAGGATCTTTGAGAGTAACTATTCTGTTGGTATTTGATTCAGTGAGTAATTCATGAGGACTGCCTTTGGAGATAGGAAATGAGCACGTCCTCTGTATACCTGAACTATTATTACATGCTTGTCCTATTAAGATTCCCCCCTTTTGAATATTATCACTACCAAGAGACGTGTTCATTATATCCTCTATCGTCTATCCACACTGATCATCAAAACTAAATAGATCCATATGTTTGCACAGAGACTAGTGTATGCTATCATGCATATGACTGTTAGAATGAGGAAGCGCACTGGCATGGGTTCATAGTGAAGGAGCGGTTTGGAAGTAAGGAACTTGAATCGTATGTAGAGGAGAGGTTAACAGGTGACAAGAATCAATGCCTCTATGATTTACGCCATTGCTATTATCAATGTCATCAGAGCCATCAGTCCCTATTCCTTTGTTATCAAAGCCATGAGAGTAGGGGTGGATCATGAGGTGAGAGGAATCACCAAATTCAATAAACTCTGTCACGTGGTATCTAGACTGTGCATTGCCATAACTGGTATCTAGACTACACATTGCATTGTCCTGCTAAGACTCCAAATAAAAATGTTTACAATGAAGAGAAGAGTCTTATTTATAAGCTCATCGCTGAGCAGCTGAAAAGACAATGCACAACAAACAAATGTCGATTGGCCTTCCAACCCCAAAAAACTCCCACCAAAAGTCAATGGATGATTTAGCTGATCATGCATTCCCCTACTCTACATGTTGATCTACTTCAGCTTAACAAGTCCAAGAGAAGTTCTTGCACATTTGAACTTCTCTTTGGTGACAACTTTAGCGAATATATCTGCCAGATTGATCTTAGTATCAATCTTTTCAACCTTAAACCTGCCCTCTTCAACCATGTGCCAAACAAAGTGAGTATGGATGTCAATATGTTTTGAACGTCGTTGAGAAGTATGATTATGAGAAATAAATATGGCATTGTGACTGTCATTGAAAAGAACATAATCATTTTGTTGATACTTCATTTCACCAAGTAATCGCTGCAACCAAATCATTTCTTGGGCACCTTCAGAAAGTGCCAAATACTCAGCTTCAGTGGAAGAAAGAGCAATAGAATGTTGCAGCCTTGAGGCCCAACTGATAGCAGCTCTAGTGAACATGACTCCAAATCTCTGGCAAAATCTAAATCTGTGAATCCCTGTAACTGTTCATTGTTGCTACCAAAACATAATACCAAATCTGAAGTGCCTTTAAGGTATCTTAATAGCCATTTGACTGCCTCCCAATGAGTCTTCCTGGGATTGCTCATGAATTTACTCACAACTCCCATTGCATGAGAAATGTTGGGACATGTAGAAACTGTAGCATACATACTACTACCAACTACAGATTTGTAAGGAATGTCCTCCAAATATTCCTTGTCCTCTTGTGTTTGTGGACACAAATTTGCTGATAACTAAAAATGTGAAGCAAGTAGTGTAGAAACACTATGTGCATCAGTGATGCCAAATCTATGAATTAATTTGTCAATTTATTCTTTTTGTGATAATGTAATTACTTTCTTCTTCCTATCCCAGGTGATAGTCATACCAAGAATCTTCTTGGCTGCCCCTAACTCCTTCATAGCAAATGTGCTTGCCAATTTAGTTTTCAGCTCACTAACAATTTTAGAGCTTGTGCCCGCTACTAACATGTCATCAACATAGAGAAGAAGAATAACAAATTCACCATTCAAGAGTGTCTTGTAGTAAATGCACAGATCAGATTCACATTTGATAAAATTATGTTCAAGCATGAAGGAGTCAAACTTGACATGCCACTGTCTTAGGGCTTGCTTGAGCCCATACAAACTACACTTCAACTGGAAAAAGAGATGTTCCTACCCCTTTTTCACAAAACCTTCAGGTTGATGCATATACAACTCCTCATTTATGTCTCCATGTAAAAATGTTGTCTTAACATCTAATTGTTCTAATTCAAGATCCCAAATGGCTACTAATCCCAATACTGTTCGGATGGATGTCATCTTCACAACCGGAGAGAATATTTTAGCGAAGTCAATACCCTATTTCTGAGCATATCATTTTACTACCAACCAAGCTTTGAACCATTTTTTACCTCCTTCATCTTTCAATTTATAAACCCACTTGTTCTTGAGTGGTTTTCAATTTGGTGGAAGAGCAACCAAATCCCAGGTGTTGTTTGCTTCAAGCGAACTCATTTCATATGTCATAGCAATAAACCAATTTTTCTTATCATTGCTTAGACATGCCTCTTTAAAAATTTTAGGTTCAATTTTCTCAAAACTTAATAGCTCTGGCTCTACCTCTTCAGCAAATAACAGCTGATAATCAGAAAATTTTGAAGGAACTTTCCTTTGTCTTGATGATCTTCTCAATTCAGGATGATCTGGTTCACAAGAATGAATTTTCTGCAATTGATTATTAGCATTTTCTCTAGGTGAAGGATCTCTGAGAGTATCTATCTTATTGGTATTTGATTTAGTGAGTAATTCATGAGGACTGCCTTTGGAGATAGGAAAAGAGCATGTCCTTTGTATACCTGAACTATTATTGCATGCTTGTCTTGTTAAGACTCCCCCCTATTGAATATTATCCCTACCAAGAGACATTTTCATTATATCCTTTGTGGTCTATCCATGTTTATCATCAAAACTAAATTGATCCATATGTTTTCACAGAGACTGGTCTACGCTATCATGCGTATGACTGTTGGAATGAGGAAGTGGACTGGCAGGGGTTCACAGTGAAGGAGTGGTTTGGGGGTAAGGAACTTGAATCATATCGAGAGGAGAAGTTAATGGGTGATAGGAATCAATGCCATCACTATCATCAATGTCGTCAAAGCCATCAGTCCCTATTCCTTTTTTATCGAAGCCGTGAGAGTAGGGGCAGATCATGAGGTGAGAGGAATCACCGAATTCAATAAACTCTACTGCGTGGTATCTAGACTGCACGTTGCCATAATTGGTCTCATGAGGATTTCCTCTACCATGAGTCACGTCCTTCCAAGCATAGTATCACCTTGTGTTATTTCTAATGGTGTCCCTTCCTTGAAATAGTAGTGGACAACCATGAGTTTCTTGAAGATTAGTTTGGTTATCTCCATGTGGTGACTGCAAAGTGTAGTGTAAATTTCCTTCATAATTGTTGTGGAGAGGGGAAGGGAAGAGCATAGCCTCTCCCCTATTTTCAAAGGAACTTTGACTGTCATCAATCGAATCTCTATGTTCTCTATTGAATAGATGTGGGTAATCATCCTCACTTGATGAGGATTGAGAAGGAGGAATTAGAACAGAAGTTGGAGTCACCTGAAGGGAACTTCTTCCTTGTCAAGTAGAGGCAATACCATTTGAAGGTATTCTGAAGGAAATGTAATCCTTTTCAAACTTATCAATGTCTACAAGAGCTAGAAATTTATGCTCATTAAAAATGACATCAAGACTGCGAATGATTTGTTCTTCAACCAGATCCCAAAATTTGTAACCAAACTAATCTTCACCATAGCCAACGAATATGCCCTTTTGTGATTTGAAATCTAGTTTTTTCTTTCATTCTTTTGGAACATGTATATGAGCTTCGCACCCAAAAAATTTGATGTGTGAGTACAAAATCCTTTTTCCCAGCCATTCCTCTTCCAGAATGCAAAACTCTAGATGAGATGAAGGAGTCCTATTGATTAAATAAACTATTGTATTACAGGCTTCCACCCAAAATTATTTGCCCAAACCGGCATTTGAAAGCATACACCGTGCTTTCTCAAGAATGGTTCTATTTAACCATTCTACTACCCCATTTTCTTGAGGTGAATAAGGAACAACCTTAATTCATCTTTTACCATGATCTGCACAAAATTTATCAAACTCCAATGAACAAAATTCACCTCCATTATCCATTTTTAAACACTTAATTTTATGACCACTCTGATTTTCTACAAGAGCTTTAAAAACTTTAAATTTAGAGAATACCTCTGATTTTCTAGAAAGCATATAAACCCATACCTTTCAGGTGCTATCATCAAGAAAGGTGACAAAATATTGTGCACCTCCATAAGAGGTTACCTTTGTAGATCTGAAGACATCCGAATGCACTAACTCCAAAGGTGTAGTCCTTTTATCATGTCCATCCTTCAAGAAACTGACCCGCTTTTGTTTCCCATGAAGACAATGCTCACAAAATTCCAAATTTGTAGATTTGAGACCCAATAGTTGATCACGATTCAGCATTACCTCAAGGCCTTTCTTCCTCATATGGCCTACCCTTTGATGCCAAAGCGCAACATCATTGTCCACAAGTGTCAAAGAAGCTCCCACCTTATCAATGGGTTTCAAAATATAGAGACTACCAGTTTTGTCTCCTTTAGCAATAGCCAATGAACCTTTGACTATTTTCCATGAATCTGTGAGTTCAGTTTTAAAACCTTGGGTGTATAATTGGCTAACAAAAATCAAATTCCTCTTTAATTGAGGAACATGTCTAACATCTTGGAGAAGTAATTTTGCTCCACCTTCAAGATGCAAGACAACATCTCCTTTCCCAACAATTTTACATGCTTTGTTATCACCCAAGTATACCTCTCCGAATTCACCTTCTTGATAATTTGTGAATGCATCCGTGAGAGAGGAAGCATGAAAGGAAGCTCCCAAATCAATTACCCATGAATCACCTTTTGTATCACTTGTTGAAAAAATTAGGATACTCGAATCCTTTTCACAAATTGTGTTTTCTTGACTATCCAATACTTGTTCTTGTGCCTTCTTATATTTTCTATAATCCTTCTTAACATGCCCAGCATTCCCACAAAACCAACAACCATTTTGTCTCCCTCTTGACTGTGATCTTCTTGTAGATTGGGACCTCCAATTGTTATTAAATCTGCCTCTATATTGGCTTCTTCCTCTATTTTTGGTGCTCACCATTGTGAGAGCGTTACCAGAAGAGGACTCATCATTCTTTCTCCTCAAATCTTAGGAGAGCAGGGTGGCTGAAACTTCATCAAAAACTAGCTTCTTGGTAGTTGATGTTGAAGTGCTGATGGCTGTCACAAGTCCATCCCAGCTATTAGGAAGAGAACATAGCAATAGAATAGCCTTATTCTCATCATCTTGTGTCATGCCAACTGAATTTGCTTGGCTGATCAAGGTTTTGAATTCATTGAGGTGATTTGTCATGACTTCACCTTCCCTCATCTTAAGTTTATATAACTTCTTCATGATGAAGACTTTGTTCACAAAGGATTCTTGTGCATATGTTGAAGCCAATTTATCCCATACGTCTTTGGCTGTATTTTTGTCTAAAACATTATATAGCACATTATTGCCTAATGCAAGAAAGATTGTTGCCATGGCTTTCTCATCAAGCTTTCTCCAATCTTCATCCGACATGGTTGTGGGCTTCTTCACTTTTCCTTCAAGTGCCAGCGAAAGCTCTTTATTGACTAACAGAGATTTCATTTGTATCTTCCATATCCCATAGTTCTTCCTAGAGAATTTATGAACTCTTACTTCTTCCATAATTCTGAAACTGAAATCTTCAACCAGCAATTAACCTCACTCTGATACCTATTGTAGATTTAAACAATTCAGAAATAAAATAGAAAAATAGAATTAAAGAGCAGAATACACAAAACACACAATTTATCGTGGTTCACCACAATAGTGGCTACGTCCACACTGAGAGCAGAAGAATATATTAATCTCCAAATCAGAATGTTTACAATGAAGAGAAGAGTCTTATTTATAAGCTCATCACTGAGCAGCTAAAAAGACAAGGCACAATAGACAAATGTCCATTGGCCTTCCAATCCCAATAGCCTGGACATCTCCCACACTAAACAAACAGTGGAAAGCATTTCTTTCTCTCTTATACAACTGAATGACTTGATTCTTTTCACACTCAGCAATTCCACCATGCACAGATTCCTCATGTGCCTCTAATAAGGCCCATAAGGAGCAAAAATCATATCATTGAAATTATAAGCAAGATATTTTGCTGTAGCAGAAACAGGTTTGCTTGCAAAAACCACATCGTGGGTTTTCAAGAACTCCTTTGCCATGGCAGATGAAGAAATGATCACAGTGGGAATAGAACCCAATTTCAACATCATGATGGGCCCATATTTCTTACCAAGCTCACAAATCTCATGATGAGGAAGGCTTTTCAGCTAGTTCTGATTTCCTATAACAGGCCATGCAAACGGTCCAGGGGGCAATCTCTGTCCCAAAGTATTCTTTCTTTTCAAGGTAAATCTATGCAAAACCCACAAGAAAAGTAAGAATGAATAGAGTGTAGCCATTGCTAGAGCATAAGCACCACCTCTAACTATATCTAATGCTTGAAAATATTCGGGAAAGCCTACAGAAGCCATACTGAGCATAGATGTAGGAAACACTTAATCCTCGAGCTCCAATTTATAGACTAGAGTTGGCATCTCTACTGCCTTGTTTTTCTACACGTAAAGACCATATTGGTCAATAGCATGTTCTTTGAAGGTTTTAAGTCCAAAACATGTTCTTGAACAATTGCCTATGCATCCAATTATTTCTAATTATTTCTATCGACGGTTTGTTGACATTTTTTAATTAGATTGAAAAATAATGGTTCTCTCATTTTCAATTTATTTAATAAATGTAAACAAACTGTCATGCAAGTAGAAATAATTGGTTCTATAGACAAAGTCATTCTTGAACATTGTTTTTTTGTTTTTTTAAAATACATTTTTTTCCTTTGAGTTTGACTGACTTTTCTCTATTAAATAGAATTTCTATTCAACAAAGTATCATCTAGTGGTTATTATGTTAAGTATTTTGTTTGTAAAATATTTTTGTTTGAACAGGTGACAAATTATATTCGTAATAATTTTGAAAGTCCTTAAAAGGTTTTAACCATTTTGTTATTGACTGAATAATTTTATCATCAATAAAAAAAAATTAATGGTAAGATATTCATAGACTTAAATCTGATAAGGTAACAATATCTAGACATTTGTATATGGAAAGGAATTTGTTTTCTATTGTGGATTAATTCATATGCAATTTTGTAGTTGTCTTTATATTGGTCCGAAAATGACCAAGATATAGTATTTTCATCAAATTAATCACCACTAATATAGTTAAAGTTGAGTTTGATTGTTAAAATAAATATTTCTTCAACATAGTTGAAATAAATATTTATTAAATACAATTGCAAAAATTAAATTTAATATGAGTGGAGGTTTTGGGAGATTGGGAGGATCGCTCTGCAAGTAGGCACTTCTCTCCTTTATGTTGCGTGTCCCATCCTGCAGGCATTCCTCATGTGGGTTGTCTTGATGTGCCTCATATCTTCATCATGGTGTCCTATCCTTTGGTTTTGTTTTTAGGTTGTGTTCTTTTTTTTCCTTCTTTCTTGTTTTTGCATTGTTTCATGTTGGTTCTTTTTTGGGCTCTCGTGTATGTTGTTTTCTCTTTGGTTTGTGCCGCTTAGGGCTTGGCCACTCAAGTCATGGGCATGGCAGTTTTCATGGATGAGGTCATCGACAAGCAAGGAGGAAAGGATGACCCTCATCATAACAAGGAGAGGCAGGGTGTTTCCACTCCAAAGAATGATGGTGGTGGTGGTGATCGTGATGTGGGAGGATTTAAGTCATCATTCAAAGTAGTGGTGGGTGATGGACCTGTAGCCAAATGCCCTAACACTGCATTTTTTGATTGTGTTTCAATGGAGTGGGATATCGAAAGTCGAAGAAGAAACTCGCATGGAAATCGATGAGGAACTGATAATGTCTCAAGTAGTTCCAGTGATGCCCTTGGAGGAGAAGGTAAGGCCCCAAACCTTGTTGGTAGCACTTTTTCTCTGGCTCCAAATGTTGATATGGTGAATGCTATCAAAGATGAGCAATCTAGACTTAATAATGTTGTCATTTTCTTTGTGTGTATGGATGTTAAGTTTCTTCTTCCATGTAAATTTCTTGATGACTAGATTAACAATGTATGGGGTAAAAAACTTGGCATTGTTGTTAGTTTCAGTAGGATGATCCAAAAAGGTTTGTTTGTGGTGTTTTTCAAGAACCATGTTATGCAAGAAAAAGTTTTGAGTAAAATTTTTTGGAATGTTGGCCAAACTATGTTCAAAGCCCTACCTTGGTCCCCAAAAGGAAAGCTTGACGATGTTGTTTCTCAAGCCTCCCCATTTTGGATGGAAATTTTAGGGGTTCAACTTGAATTCTAGCCCTTCTTGCCACACATTCTAAAATATTACAGGTTTATCCTGCAAATTGAAGAAACTAAGATTACTTTACCCCATCTTAATGCTCATGTTCTTCTAGCTCCAACCCTGGGGGTTTCCTTTCCGGACAATATTTCTTTGAAATTTGAAGATGATTTGTTTATTTGGAAGCTAGTTAGACTGGGTGACATTGGATCTTTCTTCCATTGCAAGCTTAATGTTTGTTACCAATAGATTTTGTTAAATTTTCTTAGGCTCTAATTTTCTCAAAATCACCCCATAATCTTTCAAGGTGTGTTTCACTCAAAGTTTTCAGTCCCTTGCATATACACCTTGTTGGTTGAACTTAAACCTTGAATTCTCCTAGTTCAAGATTCAAGGTTCAATAACATCCTTTGGTATGATTGGCCTTCTTTTTTTGCTAGCTTAGCGGCATGTTGTCTTTGCAATGCGCACCCTTCCAATGAACTATGAACTATGAACTATGAAATCTCCTAGTTCAAGATTCAAAGTTCAGCGGACATTATCATTTTGCAAGATGTTTTCCTTTTTATTTTGGCTTTCTTTCTTGTTGCTAGTTATTTTTGCTTTATTTAATTGAATCATACTAAAGGGTAGTCCTCCTGCATTCTTTTTGAACTTGAACTATGAACTCTTCTAGTTCAAGGTTCAAGGTTCAACAGATGTTTGCAATTTGTAAAAGTGGAAAGTGGTGATTTGACAAAAAAGATAGCTGGAAAATGGTTATGAAATCCACGTGTGGCATGGATATCATAATTAATAGAAGTGACATTTAAGTGTCACTTCACTCATGGGAAAGTACTTTATCAATGTTTAAATTGTGTGAATTTCCCATCATCATTAATTAAACCTCTTGAGCCATTATTTAGCCATTTATTGTGAATCTCTCATGATTTGTAAGCTACTTAGTGATAATTTGAAGAACTTAGTCATCTTTGTTCATAGTGGAAGAGATATTTTGGGCAACTAGTGTGGAAGAAGGTACCTTTCCCTCCTCTTAGAGTTTAGTACGTCGCTTAAGAAACCAGGTTAGTCTCTCTCTGTTTGGCCTCCTTGTTTCAGTTGAAGCTCATTTCTTCGTCAAAATTCAAAATCATGTAAAGCTATTATGTTTCCTTGTTTCATTCCTAGTTTTTGAGCCAATATGAAGAACCCAATGCCAAACTTTGGAAATACTTCCCCTTTGATTTTCTCCTTACCTGACTGTGACATTACCTTGATCAAGACCGAAGCTTTAGAGGAGATTATAAGTAGAGTCAATAAACCCATTCCAAGCTCCATGCTAGAAAAAGAAATCCAATGTCAATTGACTGATGTAGCTTCTTTTCCTATAGTGGCCCTTGTCAAGATCTAGTGTTTGATTGTGCAAAAAGATACAGTGTTGAAGAGAAATGTATTAAAAATATAGATAGTAGTCCTCTGGTCTTTATATGCAGAGATGTTCTACAGGCAATGGGTATCCCTGGAAAGGACCCATATGAAGCATGGAACATTCCCTCATCCCAATCAGTTTTTGCCACCAAAAGACATATTTATAGGAATGAGATAGCCCAAAATTGGTTGTTGAAAGCCCAGAAAGGAGGATCTAGACTCCCAAAACCCCTTACTATTAATCATTTCAAACCTGAGGTAGCCGAACTAGTTATATTGCTTAACAGGATTAAGGGAAATCAACATGTGTACTATTGGCATGACTGGATGTATTTATGTATTTAGGTTACTGTTGGGGGGGTAAATTTTATTGATTGAGCTAAAACCATTGCTGACGAGCTCCATCACCAGTTAGAAAATTTCCCAAGAGGTAGTGGTTTTCATATATCTTCCTACCTATTTTATATCCTGGCCTATACCAAAGAATGGAAAGGTCTTTTTCATGAATAGCCTATCCCAAACATGAAGGTGTATGATTACTATCCCCATCTACAAAAGGAGTATCATGTAAATGGCTTTCAAAATTTGAATGGAATATTCTTCAAGAGATTAACTTATGAACTTCAAGGAAATATTGAACAAAGAATGTCTGAGGAGGCAAAGACTTTTTTTAACACCTATGGAAGTTTCTTTATCCAATTTAGAAGATACATGTATCTAAGAGTTGGGGGTTTTGAGGGAGAGCCTTTCAAGTTACCTAGATATGCTTTTGATAACTTGGTTATAGCAGAGGTGGCCTGTCAATTGGCTTATGTTCACAAAGGAGTTAAAGAAAAGAAGGGTAGGGATAAATCTAGCTTTCCAATCGAGTTAGGATATTATACTTGTAAAACATCCTCAGATGCCCTGAACCTGGAACATGAATTGAGGAAACCCAATTTGAAAACTTTTGAACCTAGGAAATATTTTGACAGTAAGGGGTATGTGGCTCAGCATTTCAATTTACCTTCAGAATTATAACATATTCCCCAAATGGAAGACTATTGGGAAAATTGTGCTGACAATTTAAGATGAGAAGAAGCAGTTGGTCAAGGTTTACTCTAGGCTAGATTATTACCCTGAATATTTAAATTGATATCACAAAATTGGAAGAGGATAATGATGAAGAAGTAATTGATTATCAGTTTGAAGCCAAGGTTAGAGGTATGCCTTTACCAGAAATTGACTGGAGTATTTATGAGAGGGATAGCATAACAATCAAAACCCTTGGTGTGATAAAGAGAACTGAGAGATGGATCATTAGCAAGAAACCTCTTGCTCCAAGGAGACACAATATAAGAAGATGAGCACATAGTGATTCAATTTCCAAGCCTATTGATTCTTCTAATAAAAATGTTTCTCTTGCAAGTACATCTAAAGTTAAAAATAAGAAAAAGTCCAAAGCTTATCCTAAAAAGCAAGCCTCTCCTTGGCCTTCACCAACAACAAGAACCTTAAGAAGCAGAGCAAGTAAGGAAAATGATAAGTTGTTTGATAATAAGGAGGTTATTGATCTAGACCTTATGGATAACCATATGTTAGAATAGACTGATCAAGATATTCTAGGAAAAGATACATTGGTCCAAAAGAGCAGTCAACCTAATTCTGGAAACCCCTCAATAGTTGTGATGGATACTACCCTAAAAACTCCACCTCCAACTCTTAAATGGCTAGAGAATTCCATTAGCAAGAAGTGGAATGTGCTACCAATTAATCTTCTAGTAGCAGACATGGTGAGTAAGTGTCTGGGAGAAACTGTTAAACCTAAGAGGATTAGAATGCAGTCTATGATAGACATTGATGAAAAAATTGGGTGATGGATGGCAGAACGTGTAGTGCCAAAGGCTGATAAGAATGTTTCTAAAGCTTCTGCTAAAGACTTTACCATTGAGAAAATAGACCGGGGAGTCTTGAGCAGAGCAATAGATGAAAAGCATCTTGAATCCTCCATGTGGAAAATACTGCATAGAACCTTCAAAGATGAAAAAGATAAGGAGTTGAAGGCCACTATCCAAAGGTTAGCAGAATTCATCCAAGCAGTTCAGGAACCTAGTCCACTTCCACTAACCCAAGTGCCTGAGACATTTGACCCATGCTCACTAGAAGTTCATAAAACTTTGGATTAGATTCAAAGGAACAAACTAATTGTGGATGTTTTCAATAAGTGGGTAGTGGGGGTGATTCAATGAGGGAGTGATTACATTTCTTAGTTAATTGAAACCCATGAGGTTATCACTAAAACCATTTTAGAAATGTTGATTCAAATGGATGAATGGGGTAAAGAGAAGAAGAAATGGACAAATATAATTGATCAAATGATAGAGATAGAATATTATGGAGTGTCCAAATTTCTCATTAAAAAACTAGTTCATGATTTGAATGAAGAGGTTCTTTATGTTTTTGTTAAAATCATTGAATGGCAAAACTTTATCATCAGAGGAGGATGTGAAGGAGAAAATTATTTGGTAAATGAGCTAAAAGGATTGATAGATATAGTGCAGAAGGACCTGAAGTGTCTAAATATCACTCTGATGGATTAAGGAACCCAGGACATCAAGAAGGATGAGAAAATGGCTCAAGAGTTTGAGGCAGGAATAGTGGCAATCAGAGATAACAAGGATCTCATGACTGAAGATCTCATGTCCATAGCCAATATTGAGGTTGTGTTGGTAGTGTGTATGGACCACCTGGAGTCCCATAAGTTAAGGTTGATTCAGGTGTGTAAGGATAAAAAGGTTCTTAGAAAGAGAATTATTCACATTAGCCTACCACACCATGCCCCAATAATCAGTGCATTACTTGCCCATGAGGAGTGGAAAAGGCTCACACATTTGAGTCTTCTCAAAGCTAAACTGAAAGTGTCCAGCTCAGCCATGACTAGTGATCATGCCCCGCTAATCCTTGGTCATTGTTTTCATTTTTTTAGTTTAAGCTATTTTTAGTATATTTTTAGTTGTCTTAAAAGGTTCTGTGCCAAAACTCTAGGAGTTTTCAAAGACATTATTCTTTTTGGTATGATGTAACCGGTGGCTATATAAAGCCAGGGAAAAACTTTTAGAAGGGATGATGATAGTTTATTTTGCTTAGTAATTAGAATAGTTTGAATTTTGTGGTGTTTATGTAAAGACTTTCAATTAGATTTCTGAATCAATGAATGGAAAAAACTTACCGATATAAATCTTTTGGTTTATGCTTGTGAGTGGGTCTCTATTGGGATATCTTACATTGGATAGAATTTCTTGATTGGATGTCATCTATTTTCTTTGAATCTTAGTTGAAGTTATGCCTTTAGATTTTTGTAGTGCATGTCGATTGAAGTCTATGAGCTTCAAATTATTAAGTTACTTATGATTCCATTAATTATGTCATATTGATGGAAATTACTATGTATGCCTTATCAACTTTCTGGTTAAAAGTTTGATGATTGCAGAAATGCATTACTCTATTTCTTAAAAATTCATTGAAAATTATATTCAGAGTTATACCATAATTCAAAGGCACTACTACATTTGGGGCCAAATTTTGACAGACACTTCCGATAGGTAAATTTTTTCTAGTGAATTTGTTTTTTTAAAAAAATAAGCCCTAATGATGTTAGTATTTCGATGGGTTTTAAATTGACCATCAAAATTTTGACAATTTCAGGTATACATTAAAAAAAAAAAGTGAAGCGTCAAATCATTTTTATTTCAATTGGCATAGAAAATGAGCTGGGCATAAGAGAAGGTATGTGATTTCTTCATCTTTCGAGCCTCTAGCATCATATTCGACCACAAATTTCATATGCATTACATTTTATTTGATCATGCTCTCTAAAATGACCGCATTCAACTAGTGTCGTGCCCTATCCAGTGCTTCATCTCTATTATTTGATGTTACTAGTGTCGTGCCCTAGCCCGTGCTTTAACTCCATTATTTGATTTTATTGGTGCTTGTGCTCAAGGATATCCATTTTTTGAAATGTTGACTATGGTTATCAAATGGACAACCCATGAGCTTCTAGCTAGGTGCCATTTGTATTAATACCTTAGGGTATCAAATGTATTGTATCATTGATAGTTGATACTTTTTTAAAATAAAATAGGACAAAGAACAATTTTGATTTATTGCTTTAACACCATTATTTGATGTTATTGGTGCTTGTGCTCAAGGATATCCATTTTTTTGAAATGTTGACTATGGTTATCAAATGGATAGCCTGTGAGCTTCTAGCTAGGTGCCATTTGTATTGATATCTTAGGGCATCAAATGTATCATTATATCATTAATAGTTGAGACTTTGTTAAAAGGAAATAGGACAAAGAATGATTTTGAATAAGTTTCTCTATTTTGATCACTAAGTGGCTTACAACCCTAGAGAAGTATATACAAATTTATGGATTTAGTTGCAAGATACATAGCAGCTAATAATTCACAAGAAACCCATGCATCCAATTTGAATAGCAATTAAGAAAAAGAAATGGGGTCCTCGAATGGCCTAGTCATATGGACATTGACTATCCCCTCAACCAGTGACCCTTCAAAACTAAGTTATCATGCAATCAATGAGTGATCCTTCATTCTCCTAGTCTGCCCTGCATCCAAACATATTGAAAATACACAATACAATCATAGCAAGCCTTTCACAATCCCCCTTCCCTCAAGGAACACTATCAACATCTAAACCTTAACTATCCCCTCAACCAATGACCCTTCAAAACTAGGTTATCATGTAGTCAATGAGAGATCCTTCATTCTCCTGATCTACCCTACATCCAAACATATTGGAAATACACAATACAATGATAACAAGTCTTTCACAACCCCCCTTCTCTCAAGGAACACTATCAACATCTAGACCTTGACTGTCCCCTCAACTAGTTACCCTTCAAAACTGGGTTATTATGCAATCAATGAGTGATCCTTCATTCTCCTGGTCTACCCTGCATCCAAACATATTGGAAATACACAATAAAATGATAAAAATTCTTTCACAATCCCCCTTCCCTCAAGGAACACTATCAACATCCGGACCTTGACTGTCCCCTCAACTAGTGACCCTTCAAAACTGGGTTATCATGCAATTAGTGAGTGATCCTTCATTCTCCTATTCTACCCTACATCCAAACATATTATAAATACACATTACAATGATAACAAGTCTTTTACAATCTCCCTTCCCTTAATGAACACTATCAACATCTGGACCTTGACTGTCCCCTCAACTAGTGACCCTTCAAAACTAGGTTATCATGCAATCAGTGACTAATCCTTCATCCTCCTAGTCTTCCCTGCATCCAAACATATTGGAAATACACAATACAATGATAAAAAGTCTTTCACAATCCCCCTTCCCTCAAGGAACACTATCAACATCTGGACCTTGACTATCCCCTCAACCAGTGACCCTTGAAAACCAGGTTATCATGCAATCAGTGAGTGATCCTTCATTCTCCTATTCTGCCTTGCATCCAAACATATTTTAAATAAACAATACAATGATAAAAATTCTTTTACAATCCCCCTTCCCTCAAGGAATAGTATCAACATCTAGACCTTGACTATCCCCTCAATAAGTGACCCTTCAAAACTGGGTTATCATGTAATAAGTGAGTGATCCTTCATTCTCCTATTCTTCCCTACATCCAAACATATTAGAAATACACAATAAAATGATAACAAGTCTTTTAAAATCCCCCTTCCCTCAATGAACACTATCAACATTCAGACCTTGATTGTCCCCTCAAATAGTGACCCTTCAAAACTGGGTTATCATATAATCAGTGAGTGATCCATTATTCTCTTGTTCTTCACTGCATCCAAACATATTGGAAATAAAAAATACAATGATAACAAGTATTTTACAATCCCCCTTCCCTCAATGAACACTATCAACATCCGAACCTTGACTGTCCCCTCAACCAGTGACCCTTCAAAACTAGGTTATCATGCAATCAGTGAGTGATCCTTCATTCTCCTAGTCTTCCTTGCATCCAAACATATTGGAAATACACAATACAATGATAAAAAGTTTTTCACAATCCCACTTCCCTCAAGGAACACTATCAACATCCAGACCTTGACTATCCCCTCAACCAGTGACCCTTCAAAACCAGGTTATCATGCAGTTAGTGAGTGATCCTTCATTCTCATGTTCTGCCCTACATCCAAACATATTAGAAATACACAATACAATGATAAAAAGTCTTTTACAATCCCCCTTACCTCAACTAACACTATCAACATCCAGACCTTGACTATCCCCTCAACCAGTGACCCTTCAAAATTGGGTTATCATGCAATCAGTGAGTGATCATTCATTCTCCTGGTCTGCCCTGCATCCAAACATATTGGAAATACATAATACAATAATAAAAAGTATTTCACAATCCCCCTTCCCTCAAGGAAGACTATCAACAAGTGATCCTTCTTCTTATCAGCCATATCCAATGTTTCATTGAAGTCACGACCAAGAATGAAGGTCACCTTACCCATACCATTCATGGATTCTAAAATGTTGTTCCAAACTTTTGAAATTTTTTATGTTGCTTCTTGTTTCCCCTCCCTGATTAAGACCCCCCTCATCCTGAACATGATCTTCATCACCAATAGTCTCAATTTTAGGGATAGGGGACATGTAAATATATTTAAATACTTCTTCTATCACAATGTCCTCCTGCCCCATCTTCTTGATCTTCCTAGCTAAAGCGGATGAATCCACACACAATAACCCAAAATGAAGGGTTTTGAATCCTTTAATGAATCTCAGTCACTGGTAACATGTGGACAGCCAAACCAATAGACTCCAAAGCATTCAATAAGTGAATATGAATCTTTGAAAATTTTTCTCTCAACTTCCCCAACCACTCATAATCAGTTAGAGCGATATTTCTAGAATCTCTACTATTACTATCCTTACCAACAATTCTTAAACATATTTTGTCTGATATGATAATAACATGCTAAACTGAACCAATGGCATGTTCTTCATGTGGTACAAGGAAGATTTGGCTATCAAATCTTCCTTCGTGCAAGCTGAGTGCAAGAGAAGATATGTGATTTCTTCATCTTTGATTGGTATCTTTGACAAGCAACATCTTTCGAGCCTCTGGCATCATATTCAACTACAAATTTCAAATGCATTGCATTTTATTTGATCATGAATGCTCACTAAAATGACCGCATTCTACTGGTGTCATGCCCTAGCCCATGCTTTATCTCCATTATTTGATGTTATTGGTGCTTGTGCTCAAGGATATCGATTTAGTATTTTGAAATGTTTGGATTAACATTTGTTGATATTACAATTCATCATATCATATAAATTATGTTTAAGAAGTTTTAGTGTCTAAATAGTCAACTAATCCCTCTAACTGATTAGGAGTGGTTGGGGAAGTTGAGAGGAAAGTTTTCAAAAATTCACATTCACTTATTGAATGCTTTGGAGACTACTGGTTTGACTTTCCATGTGTTAATGTTTAGAAGAGATCAATAAAGCATTTAAAGACATTCTTACATGTTTGGAGAGGTTTGAGAGGCACTTATCATGATTGTACCCTCACAAACAGTGGCATAGACTAGTTTTACTAAGTTTCCTTTCTCTATTTTGAGGTTTCTTTTCTCTACCGTAGGGGTACAATCAGAGGGTTCATTGATAAAATGATCCTTTGAATGGTTACTATAAATATGAATGATTTGATATAGCATATTTCTCATTTTACTTGAAGTTTGGAATAGCGCATGCAAGGGTGAAAGTACTTTTGATCATTTTGGTCATGATTTTTCCTCTACACAGTCAATAAATGTAACTGTCTAATGATTATATGTAATGTTGAATGGATTAAATTCTTTATTCCCAATAGAAGTGAATGGAAGGAATAGTGTTGATGTTAGGTTTCATTTATTATTGAATTCAATGGTTTCCAAGATGTGTTGAGGAGTTTGCTCCTTGTTTAATGTTAATTGTTCCTACACAATCCACTCATACAATAGTGAAATGCTATGTGATTGACAATTTCATACAACTGGTCCTTTGGCGTGTATTAAACAAAGTAGAATTTTCAGCATATTATTATCATTCTATTTCTTTGTTGTAAACATGCCATTGGTTCAGTTTTGTAAAAAACATTTCGTGTTAAATTTCTTTTTCTATTTTTTCCATTTGATAACCATAGTCAACATTTCAAAATAGTGAATAACATCAAATAATGGAGATAAATCATAGGCTAGGACATGACACCAGTAGTTTAAAAGAAATAGAATGATAATAATATGCTGAAAATTCTATTCTCTTTAATACACGCCAAAGGACCAGTCCCAACAATTCTTAAACATACTTTATTTTGTTTAAAAATTGTTGGGAGTAGTTTTCAAACATTCATATTCACTTATTGAATGCTTTGGAGACTAGTGATTTGCCTTATTCACTTATTAAAATGTAGTTTTGATTTGGTTAATGTTTAGAAGAGATCAATAAAGTATTTAAAGACAATCTTACATATTTGGAGAGGTTTGAGAGGCACTTATCATGAATTTTTAGGCCATTAGTATACCAATATATGACTATCCAAATCATAAAAATGCCTCGCCCTTAGGGCCAAACTCTCACTGTTGCTCCCTAGCTATCAATTCCCTTATGGAACACACTATTCCAACCAGTGTTCTCTTTACTTTCTCAAATCTCTGCAAGTCAAGAACATTATCTAGTTGTATAATACATTGTTATTATCCTCTTTCCATGGGTCCTAGGCCTTTGGGTCCATGGAAAGGAAATAGATTACAAAATAGTCTTCAAAACAAAGAAAAAACTTAGCAAATTCAGTCTAACTCACTGTAGATGAAGGAACAATCATGCTAATAGTTTCTCTAAGTCTTCCAAAACATTTATTGAACTCCCCTAAAGTCCTATTGGATCCCCAAATTTCTTAATCCAATCAACTTACATCAGGATCATGAAAAATTTCAAAGGATTAAAAAAATTACTTGGAATAGTCACTAGTTTTACCAGTCAAAACGTAATGAATAGAATTTTATAGTGCTCACAATACATTCAACGATGAAATGAATGCTTGGAGATTGCTTACTATTCCATCCTTGAATTTAGAAACCAAAACAATAAGTAAAGAATCTTTTCAACAATGCATAACACAATGGACTTGTAGATTTAAACTTCTATTTTTGGGTATGTGCAAGATCTTGAGGGGCCAAACTATGCCCTTAAGTGGCAATGAAAAATCAGCAAATCAAGGTTAGTCAAGTTGACGTGAAAATTTCAACTAGCTATCAACATAATATCAAAAAGTTGAAAGAATAGAATCTATAGAAAATTGAATGTAGTTTCTAAATTCTTAGGCCTTTTTTTGAAAAAAAGTTAGCATGATTGGTGAAAATTATAGATTTCAATGCAGTAGTACAAAAATTTTAGGAAAGAAATAAGAAGTAGGTGTATGTCTGACCACCTTAATCATAATCAAATGATAATATTTTATTATAAGATTTTATATATAAGTAGTAGACTCATGTCCGAATGTGACGCATATTTTTTTGTAATTTTATTCCAAAAAAATAATCAATTATGAATTTTCTGCTACAACATTTTTAGAATAAAAAAACTCCTATGTCTGACCGCCTTAACTCATTCAAAACTTTACAAAATTCAAAACAAAAAAAAAATCCTTATAGTAGGTGAAGCATAGAATGTGACACATTTTTCGGATTTCAAAAATGTTATACCATCTAAAAGTTATAGTCATTTTTCAATCAGTATATAAATCAGCACTTTAGACGTAACTCAATTAGAAAATAACTAAAAATTACTTACCGAATTCAAAATTTGACAGCAATTATATCAATAGAAAGCTGATAATCTCCTTAAGATACCCTTTTTGTTTCATCAAATTCAGGTGAAAAAAAAGTCGTCAACTACATGGTCGAAGTCTGGAACTCAGAGAAATAGGGGAAAAACACATTTTTGAGACATTTCAATAGTTGACCATGTAGGTTTGGTGCACAAAGCAATACCGAGCCTAATCAGGTACCCAAAAAGGCTGGCAAAATTTTGATTTTTCACGTTTCCCTCCCCTTTCTCCCTCCCATTTCTCTATCCTTCATATGATTATATACATTAGATTATATCACAATCAAAAACTATATATTAGATTATGTTGGAAACTGCAATTGAAACAATTGTTGTATTGTCATTGATGTCAAACCTTAACTGGTAAGACTGTTGCTACTTAGGAAAGTACTATAGCTATTTGAGTGTTGCTGAGGGGCTAAGCAAGGTTGGTAACAATAGCACCTAAGGAAAGGTTGAGTTATCTTGATACTACAAAGTGTACCTAACTATGTTGCACAATGATGAGATAATGTATTATTTATTTTAGTAAGACTGAAGACTAAACTCTTAGGCTTAACCGAGAAAAGAATGGAAAAATCATGTTTAAATTGAGTAATGTTAGTGTCGACTGAGTTGGTATATGCCAAGAAAAATTATAGTGTTGACCAAACAATAGTTAATTGCCGAGGAAGACAGTGTAAGCCGAGGAAATAGTTTTAGTAATGACCGAGCTTTCTACATGAAGATTGAGTGGACAATCATAGTATTGACCGAGCATCAACAATTTTATATTTGAAGAGAATTTAATTTTGGAGCTGACATTGTTGAATTCTTGGATTATGTAAAATGTGTTGACTTTATTTATTGACTATTTGGAAGCATTAAATGCACTGTAAAACATTTTATTGTAAATCTTTAAGAGATTTGAGATGATTCTAGAAAAGGAGCCAAAGAACATAAAGTAGGTAGATTCAATGAATCTGACCTAACCCTAAGATCTACGAATGAGATTGAGCGAAAAAAGATGAGTTAACCTAATTGAGGAAAATATAAGGGAACCTGAGCATTTTGATATGCATGTACATGGGTGAACAGAGAATGCTGGAAGAGTAAAAGTTTTATTGACTAAATAAGAAAAAAAGGTTGAAGGAGAATTGTGGTGATTTCTTGAAGAAAAGTTCTGAGCAGATCAGAGATGGAAATGGAAAAGTTTCAAAGTCAATAAACTAGCATTAGTGTATGGAATTAGATCTGATATTTGCAAAGTGAGTTGTATATTTTTTAGATAATATTGCTGCTACTTTCTAACCATTGTAATAGTCAAAATCCTTTTAACAGAGGTTGACCTAACAGTCATATGTTAAATCTTTTGAACAAGGTTGCATTCTAATGGAGTGTATGTAAGTCCTATGACTAGGCTCACTTTTAACAGGGTGATTGAAATCCTTTAACCGGGTCACACCTGATAATGTGTATTGTAACCTTTGACAGGGTTGGCTTTTTACCAAGCTGACTTCAGAAGAGTGAAAATAATAGTAGCATGTTACAAAGTGGTTTTTCCCAAATTGGGTTTCCACTATAAATCCTAGTGTTAATACTTGTGTGAATGTTTTGGTTTGAACATTTCTATGTTTTACAAGTTAAGTTATAGATGGGTAGTGGATTTCATTATTGTATGTTTCTATTATTGAATTAGTGATGACCGAGTTTGTTTTGGTTATTGGATCTGATTTAAGGAAAAGTTTTTGAGATTGTTTTATACATCGGGACCTGAGAACAACTGATTCACCCCCCCTCTCTATTGTTCTAAATCATATTAACATATTATATATTATATATATTAAATATTATATAATATACATTTTACAATAAATATTATTTAATATATATTAATATTAAATGTTACATTATATATCATATATTATATATTATTTTTTATGTATAATATATATTAATATGTATTTTACAACTATGTAGAAAAGGTTGGAAGATTGTAGAAAAATAATGGATGGGCATTGAAAGAATCAAAGGAAATCAATTAGCCATTTAAAAAATTCATGGGCGGCCATTGAGGAAGAGAGAGAGTGAGAAGGTGGTGGGGGTTGAGAGAGGAAGAGAGAGAGTGAGAAGGAGAGAATGAGAGAGAGAGAGAGAGGGGGAAGGAGAAGGAGAGAGAGAGAGAGAGAGAGAGAGAGAGAGAGAGAGAGAGAGAAGGGAAAGGGGAGAGAGTATGAGAAAGAGAGAAGGGGAAGGATAACCAATTTATTACAATATTAATCAATAAGGAGCAAGGAAAACTTAAATAATATCATAGCATGCATTACAAATCCAAATTCTAGTTACCTGAGTTTTAAGCAAAGTGAGTAAGGTCCTGGATAGGGACATTACAGATCCACACATTGTTCAATAGATACCTCCAAGAACCCACATACACAAGAGTAGGTTTGAAGTAAGACTAAGATTGTTTATCGGTTCAAAAATATTACTGTGTTGTACTTTTGATTAACATCCAATGATTGGATGTCAAATTCACAAATCTGATTATATTACCACTAGTTCTATTTCAAATTCTAGAAAAAATGTATATTTGACATATGTTCATAAATTTTAGTCAACACCATTTTAAAATAACACATCAGTTTATTTTTACACATTGAGAATATCATCAATAGGAATAGAACTAAAATTGACATAGGTCATAGGAAATAAATACCCCAGCTATTTGTTGTCTTCTGCATTTTGAGTTTCTTATTACAATCAAGAGAAGAATATTACTCTCCAAATGGTTTTGCACGGTAACATTTGTACTTCCTCTTTACAAATATTTCTTCCCTCATCTTGTTGCCTATTGATACCGACAAAGTGAATCTAGGCATTTATGCCATGTAATGGGAGAAAAATGGTTTCCTAATTGATATGTGTCTAAATAATACATGCAAGAACCTTTTCTTTGATGTTGCTCACTAACCCTTTACAACAAAAAATGTTTACAAAAACTAGCATGTACTTGCATGAGGACATTATATATTATAGAAATCTTGCATAGAAGCATCTACCAAGCCTCTCAAAAAGTAGTAATTGATAGCAAGTGGGATAATGCAGATGGTTTAATAAACCACTATCTTCTTTACTCAAGAAACATCTTGTTCATCTGCTTAACTAGGGCATGCTTGGGGACAGATAGTCTCCATTTAAACTCAACTCTCTAGAAGCAATTATATTTGTCAGTGGAGGAGATAAACCCATTAGATCTGCAATAACTTTATGCTCACTGGAATTTCCATTTCTCTTCAATTGGGATACTCTTTCCAAAATTGCATCTACCCTTTTACCAATTTGGGAAATCAATGGATCTATTTGTGGACCTCCAAGGTGTTGGTCACCTAAACAAGAACCTTGAGATGAATCAGGAACTTCTCTATGAAAGAGATCAGTACCTTGAGAAGATCTCCACTTGCTAGCTAAATTAAAAACTTGGACCATAGATGGCTGCCCTTTGTTGTAAAATGAGGAGTGAGACTACCTTGCCAAAGGTGGCAATGAACTTACATTTGAGGGATAATGCCCAACATGAGTAACCTGGTTTCTCAAGTCCCATAAATGCAAGGCCATTAACAAATAGGCATTTCTAATAGAAATATTTGTGGTGCTAGAATGAAGTGCATGACCAAATTCTTTACTTGCTAATGAACCAATTTGAGGCTTCATTTCACATTTCTCTATGGATAATTCCATAGCACTTGCTACTTATCTATCTTAATTTTTTGTGTTAGTGTACATGTGAATTGAAGAGCTTATGTTACTACTTGAGCTACTAGCAGATGGTGAGTACTCATCATCATCATGTGACATAAGCTCACATGCATATCTTACTTCTTTACTTTGCCACTTTCCCCTTCCTAACTTTTCCTCCTTATCTGTAACTTCTATCATGGGTCCAAGAAGCTCTTCCCACTCTTTCCCATTAATATGCAAATATTTTTGTCTGTAATAGTATTTTCTTCATATATTATGATATTGATCTGATTTGATGCACCTTCGCTATTTGATCCATACTTCCTAGGAGTCCTAGTATGCCTTATCACGTGTTAGGACCCCTAGGAAGTCTGCATGACCCCTATGGACACATTGGAATGCTCAAATGTGTCTCAAGGGGTCCTATGACCCCTTTGGACACACTTGAGCAATCAAATGTTTCAAAAGGGGTCCTGGAAACATCCTAGGGGTCCTAGTATGCCTTATCACACGTTAGGACCCCTAGTAAGTTTGCATGACCCCTATGGACACATTGGAATGCTCAAGTATGTCTTAAGGGGTCCTATGACCCCTTCGAACACACTTGAGCATTCAAATATGTCAAAACAGGTCATGGAGACTTCCTAGGGGTCCTATTATTCCTTATCACATGTTAGGACTCCTAAGAAGTTTAAATGACCCCTATGGACACATTGCAATGCACAAGTGTGTCTTAAGGGGTCCTACAACACCTTTTGACACACTTGAGCATTCAAATGTGTCAAAAGGGGTCATGGAGACTTCCTAGGGGTCCTAGTATGCCTTATCATGCGTGAGGACCCCTAGAAAGTCCCCATGACCCATATGGACACATTGGAATGCTCAAGTGTGTCTTAAGGGGTCCTACAACCCCTTTGGACACACTTGAGCATTCAAATGTGTAAGAAAGGGTCATGGGGACTTCCTAGTGGTCCTAGTATGCCTTATCACACGTTAGGACCCCTAAGAAGTCCCCATGACCCATATGGACACATTGGAATGCTCAAGTGTGTTTAAAGGGGTCCTACAACCCCTTCAAAAACACTTGAGCATTCAAATGTGTCAAAAGGGGTCGTGGGGACTTCCTAGGGGTCCTAGTATGCCTTATCACATGTTAGGACCCTTAGGAAGTCTACATGACCCCTATGGACACATTAGACACATCAAGTGTGTCTTCAGGTGTCCTACGACCCCTTCAAACACATTTGAGCATTCAAATATGTCAAAAGGGGTCAATGGGACTTCTTAGGGGTCCTAGTAAACCTTATCACATGTTAGGACCCTTAGGAAGTCCCCATGACCCCTATGGACACATTGGAATGCTCAAGTGTGTCTTAAGGGGTCCTATGACCCCTTTGGACACATTTGAGCATTCAAATGTGTCAAAAAGGGCCATGGAGACTTCCTAGGGGTTCTAGTACGCCTTATCATGTGTTAGGACCCCTATGAAGTCTGCATGACCCCTATGGACACAATAGACACATCAAATGTGTCTTCAAGGGTCCTATGACCCATTCAGACACACTTAAGCATTCAAATGTGTCGAAAGAGGTCATGGGGACTTCCTAGGGGTCCTAGTATGGATTATCACATGTTAGGACTCCTAGGACCTCTACATGACCCCTATGGACACATTAGACACATCAAGTGTGTCTTAAGGGGTCCTACAACCCCTTCGAACACATTTGAGCATTCAAATGTGTTAAAAGGGGTCATGAGGGCTTCCTAGGGGTCTTGGTATGCCTTATCACATGTTAAGATCCCTAGGAAGTCTGCATGACCCCTATGGACACAAGTGTGTCTTAAAGTGTCTTATGACCACTTCAGATACATTTGAGCATTAAAATGTGTCAAAAGGGGTCATGGGGACTTCCTAGGGGTTCTAGTACTTCTTATCATGTGTTAGGACCCCTAGGAAGTCTGCATGACCCCTATGGACATATTGGAATTCTCAAATGTGTCTTAAGGGGTCCTACGACCCCTTCGAACACACTTGAGCATTCAAATGTGTCAAAAGGGGTCATGGAGATTTCCTAGGGGTCCTAGTACACCTTATCATGTGTTAGGACCCCTAGGAATTTTGCATGACCCCTATGGACACATTAGACACATCAAGTATGTCTTAAGGTGTCCTAAGACACTTTTAGACACATTTGAGCATTCAAATGTGTCAAAAGGGGTCATGGGGACTTCTTAAGGGTCCTAGTACACCTTATCACGCATTAGGACCCCTAGGAAGTCTGCATGACCCCTATGGACACATTGGAATGCTCAAATGTGTCTTAAGGGGTCCTACGACCCCTTCGGACACACTTGAGTGTTCAAATGTGTCAAAAGGGGTCATGGGGACTTCCTAGGGGTCCTAGTATGCCTTATCACACATTAGGACCCATAGTAAGTCCCCACAACCCCTATGGACACATTGGAATTCTCAAGTGTGTCTTAAGGGGTCCTACAACCCCTTCAGACAAACTTGAGCATTCAAATATGTCAAAAGGGGTCATGGGGTCTTCCTAGGGGTCTTAGTATGCCTTATCACATGTTAGGACCCCTAAGAAGTACGCATGACACCTATGGACACATTAGACAAATCAAGTGGCTTAAGGGTCCTACGACCCCTTCAAACACACTTAAGCATTCAAATGTGTCAAAAGGGGTCATGGGGACTTCCTAGGGGTCCTAGTATGCCTTATCAGATGCTAGGACCCCTAGGAAGTCTGCATGAGCTCTATGGACATAGTAAACACATGAAGTGTGTCTTAAGGTGTCATATGACCCCTTCAAACACATTTGAGCATTCAAATGTGTCAAAAGGGGTCATGGGGAATTCCTAGGGCTCCTAGTATGCCTTATCATGTATTAGGACCCCTACGAAGTCTGCATGACCCCTATGGAGACAATGGAATGTGAAAATGTGTCTTAAGGAGTCTTATGACCCCATCAGACACACTTGAGCATTCAAATGTGTCAAAAGGGTTCATGGAGACTTCCTAGGGATCGTAGTATGCCTTATCATGCACTGGGACCCCTAGGAAGTCTTCATGACCCCTATGGACACATTAGACACATCAAGTGTGTCTTAAGGTGTCCTATGACCCCTTCGAACATGTTTGAGCATTCAAATGTTTCAAAAGGGGTCATGGGGACTTCCTAGGGGTCCTAGTATGCCTTATCATGCGTTAGAACCCCTAGGAAGTCTGCATGACCCCTATGGACACAAGTGTCTCTTAAGATGTCCTACAACCCCTTCGAACACATTTGAGCATTCAAATGTGTCAAAATGGGTCATGGGGACTTCTTAGGGGTCCTAGTATGCCTTATCATGCGTTAGGACCCCTAGGAAGTCTGCATGACCCCTATGGACATATTGGAATTCTCAAATGGGTCCTACGACCCCTTCGGACACACTTGAGCATTCAAATGTGTCAAAAGGGCTCATGGAGACATCCTAGGGGTCCTAGTACACCTTATCACATGTTAGGACCCCTGGGAAGTTAGCATGACCCCTATGGACACATTAGACACATCAAGTATGTCTTAAGGTGTCCTAAGACACCTTCAGACACATTTGAGCATTCAAATGTCTCAAAAGGGGTCATGGGGACTTCCTAGGGGTCCTAGTACACCTTATCACACATTAGGACCCTTAGGAAGTCTACATGACCCCTAAGGACATGTTGGAATGCTCAAATGTGTCTTAAGGGGTCCTACGACCCCATCAAACACACTTGACTATTCAAATGTGTCAAAATGGGTCATTGGGACTTCTTAGGGGTCCTATTATGCCTTATCACATGTTAGGACCCTTAGGAAGCCTGCATGACTGCTATGGACACATTGGAATGCTCAAATGTTTCTTAATGGGTCCTGCAACCCCTTTGGACACACTTGAGCATTCAAATGTGTCAAAAAGGGTCATGGGGACTTCCTTGGGGTCCTAGTATGCCTTATCAGATGTTAGGACCCCTAGGAAGTCCCCATAACCCCTATGGACACATTGGAATACTCAAGTGTGTCTTAAGGGGTCCTACGACCCCTTCAAACATATTTGAGCATTCAAATGTGTGAAAAGGGGTCATGGAGACTTTCTAGAGGTCCTGGTATGCCTTATCATGTGTTAGGACCCCTAGGAATTCCGCATGACCCCTATGGACACATTAGACACATCAAGTGTGTCTTAAGGGGTCCTACAACCCCTTCAGACACATTTGAGCAGTCAAATGTGTCAAAAGGGATCATGGGGACTTCTTAGGGGTACTAGTAGGCCTTATCACATGTTAGGACCCCTAGGAAGTCCCCATGACCCCTATGGACACATTGGAATGCTCAAGTGTGTCTTAAGGGGGCTACAACCCCTTCAGACACATTTTAGCATTCAAATGTGTCAAAAGGGGTGATGGAGACTTCCTAGGGGTCCTAGTACACCTTATCACACATTAGGACCCCTAGGAAGTCTGCATGACCCATATGGACACATTAGAAACATCAAGTGTTTCTTAAAGGGTCCTAGGACCCCTTCAGACACATTTGAGTGTTCAAATGTGTCAAAAGGGGTCATGGAGACTTCCTAGGGATCCTAGTATGCTTTATCACATGTTAGGGCCCCTAGGAAGTTTGCATGATCCCTATGAACACTTTAGACACATCAAGTGTGTCTTAAGGGGTCATACAACCCCTTCAAACACACTTGAGCATTCAAATGTGTCAAAAGGGGTCATGGGGACTTCCTAGGGGTCCTAGTATGCCTTATCATGTGTTCGGACCCCTAGGAAGTTGCCATGACCCCTATGAACACATTGGAATGCTCAAGTGTTTCTTAAGGGGTCCTATGACCCCTTCAGACAAACTTGAGCATTCAAATGTGTTAGAAGGGGTCATAGGGACTTCCTAGGGGTCCTAGTACTCCTTATCACATGTTAGGACCCCTAGGAAGTCCCCATGACCCATATGGACACATTAGAATGCTCAAGTGTGTCTTAAGTGGTCCTATGACCCCTTCGAACATGCTTGAGCATTCAAATGAGTTAGAAGGGGTCATGGGGACTTCCTAGGTGTCCTAATACACCTTACCATGTGTTAGAACCCATAGGAAGTCCCCATGACCTCTATGGACACATTGGAATGGTCAAGTGTGTCTTAAGGGGTCCTACAACCCTTTCAGACACACTTGAGCATTCAAATGTGTCAGACGGGGTCATGGAGACTTCCTAGGAGTCCTAGTACACCTTATCACACATTAGGACCCTAGGAAGACCCATGACCCATATGGACACATTGGAATGCTCAAGTGTGTCTTAACGGGTCCTACGACCCCTTCAGACACACTTGAGTGTTCAAATGTGTCAGAAGGGGTCATGGGGACTTCCTAGGGGTCCTAGTATGCCTTATCACATGTTAGGACCCCTAGGAAGTCCCCATGACCCATATGGACAGATTGGAATGCTTAAGAGTGTCTTAACATGTCCTACAACCCCTTCGAACACACTTGAGAATTCAAATGTGTCAAAAGGGGTCATGGGGACTTCCTAGGGGTCCTAGTATGCCTTATCACGTGTTAGGACCCCTAGGAAGTCCCCATGACCCCTATGGATGCATTGGAATGCTCAATTGTATCTTAAGGGGTCCTACGACCCCTTCAGACACACTTGAGAATTCAAATGTGTTAGAAGGGGTCATGGAGACTTATTCAGAATAGTTAGACCGCCAACATTAGGAGTCTGTAGAAAAATCCTATGCTGGATACTTTCAAGAGGACTTGGGTTGAAACTGTTTGTCATCAAATCAACTTTGCAAGTATTTTTTTGAGTACATTATATTTATAATACATTATATACATTAATATATAATACATTATATATATTATATACATTAGTATATAATACATTAATATATATAGATAATATAATATATATATATATATATATATATATATATATATATATATATATTAGTATATAATACATTAGTACATATAATACATTAGTATATATATAATATACATTATATATATATAATATACCCCATTTTATATATAAAAGTTCAATTTTTTTGTTTGCTTCCACCCTTTTTTTCATCTACCTGGAAATATTGGGTACCTGATTTTTGACTGGTCATATTTGACCAAAATATTCCCTGTCCCCATAGACCAGACAAGCACGGGATTTTAGACTTTTTCATGGGTTGCAAGAAAGAAAAGCATGATTTGGGGCCCTTTTTTTTTTGTCAACTTGTGGTCTCACCATGGGAAGCAGTAGTCATTGAAAGGCTAAACGGAAGATGAAGGTGATGAATGAAGAAATTCAAGCATATAGGGAAAAAGATAGGGAAAATCGCCAAAGAAGGAGAGAAGGTATGTTAAAAATTAATCAAGGTGACCCCATAAATGTAGTTGCAAGTGAAGAGGATGTTGAATTTGAAAATAATATGGAAATGAATTTTGTGAATGAGAACAAAGATATGGGGAATGACAATGAATGGAATGAAGATAAAAATGTAGAGATGGAGATTGAAAATGTAGACTTGGGGAATGAAAATGTTGCACAAGAACCACATGAACGTTACACATCACCAAATTATATGCAAAATGAAGTCCCTTGCAATAAAGATAATCAATCTTCAAATTTGGGGCTTTCAAGAACACCTAAATGGTTAATTGAAATTGAGGAGAACATTATGAATAATTGGGAAGGAAAGAGGTCACATAGAACCGTTAGGTTGTGGGCTTCAAGACTTTATGATCAAGTTTTTGGAAACAAGACATTGGTTGAGCAATGTCAAATTTTTGTGCAGTTGTTAAAGATGCAAAAGATGAGACCTGTGCTTGTGAAATTGAAGATTCATGTGAACAAGAAAATGGAGAGAAATTTCATTGTTGTGAAGAATATTTTCAGTGCTCTCAATAGCATTGGGAAGACTAGTAGAGAAAAAGACAAGAGATTTTCTCAGAGGGTTATTACAACATCCTTAGTAAGTCATCAATTGAGAAAGGCTTGTTTGATGAGACAAATGTGTGTTGACTTCAATATAGACCGTAAAAATTTCAGTAGAGAACTTGTAAGAAGAGAAAGACTTGATGATCCGCTTCAAATTGATACATGGGCTTATGGTGGGAGATTTCTGTGTTTTGATAAGAAGCTAACAGATTTTGTCAAAGATGAAATTCAAGAATTTTGGGATGCTAACTCAAGAGTGTCACCAAATGTGAAGGATGTCTTGAAGTTGAGAGTTGGAAATTGAGACCGCACTCCACATCCTAAACATTATATGGAGGTAAGTCAAACAATGTTGTATAAAAAAATTTGTGAGACACATCCAACATTGAAAATATCACAAAGGTCTTTTGAATCCGTGAAGCCATTTTATTGTGTACCCCTTAAGATTTGGAATACATGTTGTTGCAAATATCATGTTGAGTTTTCAATGCATCATGAATTATTACGGTCCATTCATTCTACTTTGCATACTAATGAAATGCTAGAGGATTGTGGTGCAAGTGGTCTTCCCAAATCATCAAGAGACTTGCTAGATCAATTTTTATGTCATAGAGATGATGGTTGTTTATTTTATAAAAAAGATTGCTTAAATGCCAAGTGCTCAGAATGTGGTGGCTTGTCCAAGTTTAGAACATGTTTCATGAGGGTTTGGAACACAATTTTGGAAAGACACTTGCCCAAAAAAAGGTATATGAAACTATGAAATATACATTGAAGAGTGGAGATGAAGGCTCTAGATGTGAGTTAGTTGCAAAAGAATACAATGTTGCTGATTTTATCTCAGATTTCAAGACAAATATTTTTTACAAGTATGTAAGGCATAGTCATAGGTCTCAATGGTTGGATCAACAATTCAGGACATGTAAGGAAACTTTCCCCATTGGAACTATTATATATGTTGTAGACGTTGAGTAGAACTATACATTGTAGACCCAAAATGAGACTCAAGCTCAATATTACAATTCCATTGAGGTTGCTATTTTTGTACACATCACATATAGACATTCCCCTAATAGCACAAAAGATGAGTGAAAGATAATTAGAGAGTGCCATTTTTATATGAGCGACGATAGGTCTCACTCTCATGAGTTTGTTCAACATTGTTTCCAAAACTATTTTGACTTCTTGCAGGACAATGGTATTGCTATGGATAGGCATCTCATTTGGTCGGATAATTGCACCGGTCAATTTAAGAATGCCAAAATGTTTTATTAGTTGTGTAGAATGCATGTGGAGAGAGGTGTACCTCATATCTAGATTTTTTTGAGTCCAAGCATGGGAAAGGGGAGCATGATGGAGCAAGTGCGTGTGTGAAGAGAGCTTTAGTTAAGGAGCAATTGAAGATTTCAGGTGTTGTACTTCTTGATGCTCATTCTATTTTTGATTGGTGTACTTTAGCATTGTCATAGGGGGGACCCTTGATTCTATAGTGCATAGATTCTTTTGGTTGGTTGAGGAGGGAACTATAGAGATAGATTGGATTGTCAAACAGTGAAAGACTCTTCAAAAATTCATTCATTCCAAAGCTCCAATAGTAGTACATGGACCATTTGGACATGAGAGTTGGCTTGTTTTTACCCCATGTGTTTTCAATATGATAGGGATCATTGTGAGTCAAGTGAGTGGGTGGATACATGGGTTCCATAGTATCTAACTCATTTATCTTTGACACTCTCTATAAGAAATGATGACATGGACATTTCAGTTGAGTATGACCATCTTTCAAATCTTCTGAAGCCAGGAGATTCTTTTGCATTGGTTGCACCACAGGGGAATGATGAGAGGTCAGATTATTGATTAGCACGTTGTGTATGAGGTAAATAGAAGCTTGTACAATCGATGACAGATGATGATGGGTTCACATATCATATTAGTTCAGTTTTTGTTGTGGGAACATGGCTGCGAACATACATGATTAGAAAGAATGGAATTCCCGCATTTGAAGACTATGACAAGCACAAAACTATTCTCATGTATTCACACCTTGTTATAGAAACAAATGTCAAGTTGTCAAAGCATCAAGGAAGACCAAAGACAAAAGAACTTTGGACTATTAGTACTACTAATCATGAAGCACTATTGGAGACCCTGAAGCAAAGAGATGACCCTTTAGGAATACTTGACTAGGTAATAAGTTAACTTAGTGCATTATTTTCTAAGTTCATTAAGCTTAATTTCAATACATTAATTTGACCTTTCTTAGTTTGTATTTTGAGTCAATAAACTTGGTTTTGTACGTGGATTGTAACTTGTGTAGAAGCACCTATGAAGACACCAATGATTACCATGGATCCAATCAGAGATAGAAGGACAAAAGGATCCTTATTGGTTAATTGATATCTTTTGAAGCCTATAATGGCAATTTGTAACAATCAATTTGATTTAAAAGTTAAATGTCCTAGAAGTCTTGATAAGGACTTATGACCAAAATCATGTATGGGTGGCCAATAGTGCCAACAAGGGATCTTACATGTCATTTAATTATGTCATTTGCATGGTTTGAATTCTTACATGTTTGATTGTTGTTTCTAAATCTTTAAGGATATTATTTTTTATCATTTCAAACAATCTATAGAAGTTAAACCTCAAACATAATAAGTAGAATATTAAAAATAATTAAATTTTAGTATAGTGTCAACTAGCTGAATCATGATTAGTTTCATAGTCCATATTTCAAACATACCACTAACAGTCATTGCAACAGAACTGGGTCAAGAAAAGAAGTTTGCATGCTTTCCCATTTGGGTCTTCTCTTGTTTTAGAATGAAAACCTAATTGTTTCCACTATAGAAAAGGACATGTTCCCAAGGACTACTTAATCAATCTATAAAACACAAGTACTTGCAGGCTGCCCAATGTACCATAATGCATTATGTGTTTTATGGTCTGTAAGTGACGTGCTTTCTGAGTTTGCACGGGAGAGTAAAAGGGTTAACATTTTCATTACTCAAAATGGCGTGGACTATAAGTTGGTGGTTCACTTTCATGACATTGTAAATGTGAGTGACAACCCAATTCCACCCATGGAGTCACTGGAACGCTCGCGACCACGCTTGACCCAAGTGACCCCAAAGTGCACTAAGCATGATTGGGCAGCAATCTTTCGAGGGTCATCTCTCAGACCTCGTAAGAGGTATCAAAAAACTATCAAGGGCTACAAGATTGTGATTCTAAGGTCTACAATAACCTCTGTCAATTTTGGGTGATTCAACTTCATTTGCATTTGGCAAGGTGATCTCAGTTGATGCCAAAACTTGTAGTGAGGGTCAGTTGAAAGTAGCTCAGCAGTGTATCTTTCAAACTGTCTGCCCTGGCATCAAACCATCTACTCCATTGGCTTTGGTTGGCTGGGTAAATGCCAGTGACAACCCTATTCCACCCATAGAGTCACTGGAATGCTCGCGACCACGCTCGACCCAAGTGACCCCAAGGTGCACTAAACATGATTGGGCAGTGATCTTCCAATGCTCATATCTTAGACCTCATGAGAGGTATCAACAAAATATTAGGCTTATGGGATCATTATTTCAAGGTTTACAATAACCTCTCTCGGTTTTGGGTGATTCAACTTCATTTGCATTTGGTAAGGCGATCTCAGTCGATGCCAAAACTTACAGTGAGGGTCAGTTGAAAGTAGCTCAGCAGTGTATCTTTCAAACTGTCCATCCTAGGATCAAACCATCTACTCCATCAGCTTTGATTGGCTAGGTAAATGCTAGTGACAACTCTGTTCCACCCATGAAGTCACTGGAACACTCGCGACCATGCTCGACCCAAGTGACCCCTAGGTGCACTAAGCATGATTGGGTAGTGATCTTTTGAGGGTCGTATCTTGGACCTCATGAGAGGTATCAAAAAAATATCATGGGTTATGGGATCATCTTTCTAAGGTCTACAATAACCTCTCTCAATTTTGGGTGATTTGACTTCGTTTGCATTTGGCAAGGTGATCTTGGTTGATGCCAAAACTTGCATTGAGGGTCAGTTGAAAGTAGCTCAGAAGTGTATCTTTCAAACCATCTATCCTAGGATCAAACCATCTACCCCATTGGCTCTGGTTGGTCAGGTAAATTCTAGTAACAACCCTGTTCCACCCACAGAGTCACTGGAACAGTGACGACCACGCTCGACCCAAGTGACCCCAAGGTGCACTAAGCGCGATTAGGTAGTGATCTTCTAAGGGTCATATCTCAGACCTTGTGAGAGGTATCAAAAAATCATCAGGGGCTTCAGGATCATGATTCTAAGGTCTACAATAACTTCTCTCGATTTTGGGCAATTCAACTTTGTTTGCATTTGGCAAGGCGATCTCAGTCAATGCCAAAACTTCCAATGAGGGTCAGTTGAAAGTAGCTCAGCAATGTATCTTTGAAACTGTCTATCCTGGGATCAAACCATCTAGTCCATTAGCTCCAGTTGGCTGGGTAAACACCACTGACAACCTCATTTTGCCTACGGAGTCACTGGAACACTCGTGACTACACTCAACCCAAGTGACCCCAAGGTGCACTAAGCACGATTGGGCAGTGATCTTCCAAAGCTCATATCTCAGACCTCATGAGAGGTATCAACAAACCATTAGGGGCTAAAAGATCATGTTTCTAAGTTCTACAATAACCTCTCTCAGCTTTAGGTGATTCTACTTTGTTTGCATTTGGCAAGGCGATCTCAGTCAATGCCAAAACTTGCAGTGAGGGTCAGTTGAAAGTAGCTCAACAATGTATCTTTCAAACCATCCATCCTAGGATCGATCCATCTACTCCATCAGCTCCAGTTGGCTGGGTAAATGCCAGTGACAACCACATTCTTCCCATGGAGTCACTGGAACACTCGCAACCACGCTCGACCCAAGTGACCCTAAGGTGCACTAAGCATGATTGGGCACTGATCTTCTAAGGGTTATATATCAGACCTTGTGAGAGGTATTGACAAACCATCAGGGGCTACAAGATTTTGATTCTATGGTCTACAATAACCTCTCTCAATTTTGGGTGATTCAACTTCATTTGCATTTGGCAAGGCGATCTCAATCGATGCCAAAACTTGCAGTGAGGGTTAGTTGAAAGTAGCTTAGCAGTGTATCTTTCAAATCATCCATCCTGGCATCAAACCGTCTGCTCCATCGACTCCATTTGGCTAGGTAAATGCCACTAACAACCCCATTTGGCCCACAGAGTCACTGGAACACTCGCGACCATGCTCGACCCAAGTGACCGCAAGGTGCACTAACCATGATTGAGCAGCGATCTTCCAAGGCTTGTATCTCAAACCTCATGAGAGATATGAACAAACCATCAAGGGCTATGAGATCATGTTTCTAAGGTCTACAATAACTTCTCTCGGTTTTGGGTGATTCGACTTCATTTGTATTTGGCAAGGTGATCTCATTTAATGCCAAAACTTGCAGTGAGGGTTAGTTGAAAGTAGCTCAGCAGTGTATGTTTCAAATCATCTATCCTGGCATCGAACCATCTACTCCATTAGCTCCAGTTGGCTGGGTAAATGCCATTGACAACCCTGTTCCTTCCACAAAGTCACTGGAATGCTCATGACCATGCTCGACCCAAGTGACCCCAAGGTGCAATAAGCATGATTGGGTAGTGATTTTCTAAGGCTTGTATCAAAAAAATGTTAGGGACTATGGGATCTTGTTTCTAAGGTCTACAATAACCTCTCTTGGTTTTGGGTGATTCAACTTCATTTTCATTTGGCAAGGCGATCTCAGTCAATGCCAAAACTTGCAGTGAGGGTTAGTTGAAAGTAGCTCAACAGTGTATCTTTCAAACCGTCCATCCTAGCATCGAACCATCTACTCCATCAGCTTTGGTTCGATAGATAAATGCCACTGACAACCCTGTTCCACACATGGAGTCACTAGAATGCTCATGGCCACACTTGACCCAATTGACCCCAAGGTGCACTAAGCATGATTAGGAAGTGATCTTCCAAGGCTCATATCTCAGACATCATGAGAGGTATCAAGAAACTATCAGGGGCTACAGGATTGTGTTTCTAAGGTCTACAATAACCTCTCTTTATTTTGGGCGATTTGACTTCATTTACATTTGGAAAGGCGATCTCAGTTGATGCCAAAACTTGTAGTGAGGGTCAGTTGAAAGTAGCTCAGCAGTGTATCTTTCAAACCCTCTATTCTAGCATCGAACCATCTGCTCCATTAGCTCTGGTTGGCTGGGTACAGTGACAACCCTATTCCACCCACGGAGTCACTGGAATGCTCACGACCACACTCAACCCAAGTGACCTAACAGCACAAGTGCTACATTTCTCTGTGGATTTAGTAAACCCCATTATGATGAGTTATATACACAGTGAGTATATACCTAGTATTGAAACAATGTAGTACTAAGTGGCTCAAGTGAGTATATATAATGGTATGAAACATAAGAACATAGGAAATCTATAGAAGTTAAACCTCAAACATAATAAGCTCCATGAATAGGGTATTCCAGAGTAAAGAAAAACAAATGTAACTTCAACAAGATATAATTTAAATCATAATGATAATCATAGTCAAGATATAACTTCACCATTCAATTCCATAAACATGAATAATAAATATGTATACAAAAGATGATGCAAATATAACATAAAAATGAACATGTTCTATATATAGAAAGTATCAAATGTATCAAAAGTATCTCCATATACAAATATGGCACATGCCATTTCAAAATGTCTAAAAAATCAATGTTTCAAGGTGTACAATGTGGCATATATGCCATCTCAAAATGTGCCAAGTGGCATCTCTAAATGACCACAAAACTAAAACTACATCCTATGTCATAGGGGGATCATCAAAATGTAGCCTCTTTGAAGAAGTGTTTGGCTCTAATTGACCCTGCATAAAAAATGAGTTCAAACCCAAGTTAGATTACTTACTTTATATGATTTGTATATATATATATATATAATTCATAGTTCAAACACTAATTTAATTAAAATTATAACTGAATACAAATATATGTACCTGGCCTCTTGGTCGCCTACCATGATCAGGTGTCCTAGCATAAGTCCTTGGTAGCAAAGGGACCATGCTAACAATACCAACTCTAAACTATAAATATATATTTGCAATAATGAGATTAGTAACATAGAGTAATAAATCTACAAAATAGGATGATTTTAACTAAAATTAAAACTTACATCTAGTGATCCCTCACCTTGAATAGTGGGCTGGGTCAACAAAGATATGAAATATTCTCGTGGGCCCTCCCTCACACTAGGAGTAACCTATGAGAGTAAAAATATTGTCAATTATATATAAATGTACTTCATCATAACAACCCTAGTTACAAAATACAAATAAAAATATGTAAAAGTCTACGTACAATCGGGCTATCACTCCAAATTGAGATGCTTGTCAGCCTAGGCTCCTGAAACCATGTCGAAACATCATCGATAGCCAAACCCTATATAATAAATTCAAGTAAAATATTTATTACTACACACAAGTGGCATACATATGCATGCATAATTAATCTTAAATAATTAATTACCTTTCCTTTGTCGACACCTGATGAAAGAACCCCCTCGAGCCCCCCACTGACATCAGTTGTAGCTTGCAAGAGTACAATAAGATGATAATATATTAGTAAATGTATGAATTTTATTGCTCTAATTGATAGAGATTTAAGCATGTACACCAAATGATATAAAAAAAACTAATGGGTACATAATTTATAATATACCGTATAGGCACCAAGGCCAAATGAAATGGCCGAAGCTATGGACTCATCCACCTATCTCAACTCCTCCTATTGTTGGAAATATTTAGGAATTAACCGAGTTACTGAGAGGGGAGGGGTGAATCAGTAACTCCAAATTTTCTTTCAATTACAGATGTATTAACATATAGTTCACCTTTTTTCTTATGCATATAGAAAGCATGAAACTTAAAAGTAATCACAACAATGACACATAGATTTGGTTACACAGAAACCTTCCAAAAAGAAAGTAAAACTAGGGTGGGGATGAAACCCACAAAGCTTTAGTACTGCAGTATAAAGTTGGCCGGTTAAGGCTTACAATTGATCACTTCTGATGATCTGCCCTACTAGGAGCAATAAGGATTGCTAAATCCACCCTGTTAAAGGATTTACAAACATACAATGAAGTATGCACTCGGTAAAGAGATTTTACAAAAGACTGTTAAGTCTACCCGGTTAAAGGATTTTAGTACTGATTCACCTGTTAGGATGAAACAGTAGATCTCTTGCTTTGCAACTGGATTGCTGATTGAGATTCGCTGATGTACTGATCACCTTCTGTGATGAATTTTTCTTTGCTGTTCCTTATACTGTTGTAGCCCTTTGTAATTCTCTTATCTCTGCCTTTCTTTCTTTTTCACATTCATACTCATTTATTACATCTTGACATTTTTACAACATTGTTTATATACAAGTCTAAACAATTAATTACAATTACAATTACAATTACAAAGTCGGCTTGACAAATAAACATAAGTGCCACTAAGTCGGCCCAAGTATGGTTACACGGTTCCTGCAAACTAACTCGGTGACTTTCTGATACTCAGCGTCCACTGCATTACTCGGCATTGTCATGCACTCGGTAGAAGTGAAGGCATGGTTCATACTAACCACTCGGTAGGTTTTGAACTCGGTAAATACTGGTGACTCGGTAGACATAATGTTACTAAATTTACACTGTCCTACTCGGTTTGCACTATCTTGTTCAGTTTGCACTGTCTTGCTTGGTTTGCACTGTCTTGCTCGGTTTGCACTATTCTGCTTGGTTTGCACTGTTTTGCTCGGTTTGCACTGTCTTGCTCAATTTGCACTGTTCTGCTCGGTTTGCACTGTTCTACTCAGTTTGCACTGTTCTGCTCAGTTTGCACTGTTCTGTTCAGTTTGCACTCAGAATGCAAATAAGTGTTGTCACTAGTGGCAATTCTGCTTAATGCCAACAATCTCCCCCTTTGGCATTAGTGACAAAAACACTTATTGCCCAAAACTTATATACATGAATCATGCTGAGATTTATTTTTTATTTTTCAAAATTTGTCTTTGTCATAGGGCTTTATACATTATCTCCCCCTTTCAATGTGCTAACTTTTCTTCTATACATGTCTTCTTCTATACATATCTTCTTCTATACATATCTCCTTCTATACATATCTCCTTCTATACATATCTACCCCTTTTTGACAATAATGCCAAAGGTGTATATACAAGTGATTTATAGAGAGAATCCAAAATTTGATAGAAAATCAGAATGTACCTTCATTATTAGCGCCAAGGTTCTATCCCAATTTTCTTGCAAAATCTTGCATGTTTGGATTGCAATTTGGACTTCTGCAGAGAGTTCAATAATGTGATCTGCTATAGAGAACTGATTGTCATGAATCAATGTTTTGGAATGTTCAATGTGCTTATACATTATATTCATGATGGGAAGGATCATGTTCTGGATGTCTAGCAGTGTGGACCAGATCCTTGTGTCTTCTTTCAGTAGATCTGACTGCATATTTGATAGGTATGAGATTTTCATGTGATGAGCAGAGCTTGAACTTGGTTCAAGTTGCAGCTTCTGTATGCTAATCTTCATATCCTCATCCATTTTATTCATTTTATCCTTGACATCCTTTGTGAACTCGGCAATATTGCACAGTCTGGCCAAAAGAGAGGTGACATTCGAATAGGTAGATTCAATGTTTGACAAAACTGAAGACAATTCCACTTGATTAATAGCTATGTGTTGAGCAATGTGCTCAAGCACTTTATTGTTGAATCTCTTTTCGGCTCTTTCAACTAACTTTTCTGTCCCAGATGAATCCTCATTGTATTTATTTACTGCTTCTGCTAATTGTAGCAAAACATGTTGAGAGGAGTCTACTTTAATACCTAATGCATCAGACAAAATGTCCTTAGCATCCTTAATGATTTGATATTCCTTGTCTCTCTCCTCTTTAAGATTCTTTTGCTTTGCTTTCCTTTGGAGGATTTCACCTATATTTTGCATTTGGTCCACTGATAGATTTGCAAAATCTAATGTTGGAATCTCTATTTCTTCATATAGGTCTATATCCTCTACTATATTTTTACCCAAAAATTTTATACTCGGTTGAGCCTTAGGCTTATCTGTACTTAATGCCTTAGTAGTAGTGACAGTAGACATAGTAGGAGTGGCTATAGAGACTGGCATACTGTCTACTGGAGAACTTAAAGTATTTACACTTGTAGAATAAAAAATTGGAATACTTACTGCTGGAAAACTTGATGAAGTGGGAGACTACAACTCGATAGAAGAAATGGTGGTTGCTTTTGTTGTTGCTATAGGTGATTGGACAAATGTTGAAGTTGTCACAACCATGTTTGAAGGTGTCTCTGGGCTAGATGTAGAAAATTTTACTGGAGAGGTAGGAAGTGATGCAATGACTTCTTCCGCTATCCTCACAGTATCATCTACCTCAGTGGCTTCTTCTTGTTCATCACTGTCATCTTCAATGTCTTTTATTATTACTGTTTCAATACTCGGTTGGTGAAGATGGTATATGTTCTTCCATGTGGCATTTGCAGCCTTCATAACTGATTCAATATTGTTGATCAGAATCAAACAAGTATTGAACTTTAGTGTCATCTTATTTTCATTTTCCTTCAATGCCTTCTTTATTTCATCATTTTTCAAGCTCGGCATTAACTGTCTCAGGGTTTGATCAAATATGTCTTTTACAATTTGCTTGGCATTGCTCCATCTCA